>CM038640.1:8071214-8538714 GCA_021554675.1 Leuciscus idus
TCCGTAGCTTGAACACTCACTACATTAGGCATAATAGAGATAGTTAACGCTGTCCATTTATTTATTTTTATTTCACGTTTTTTAAGGTACAATATTATGTTAGTCCACAGCCCCCTACTTGGGGGTGCTGATGCTATGACGAGGGGGCTGCAGCCCCCGCAGCACCCCCCTTCCGGCGCTACTGCTTATAAAGTACGTAGCCTATGTGTAATTATAAGAGAACAATTTATAATATTAGGGGAATAAAGGGGTAACAACCAGGAAAAATACTGCGTAAGTTCACCGAATTTACAGTGTACCTTTTGGTAATTATAGTGTACTTATAAAGTACGTAGTCTATGTGTAATTATAAGAGAACAATTTATAATATTAGGGGAATAAAGGGGTAATAACCAGGAAAAATACAAATAATATGCAGTATTTCATAACTAAGGGCTAACTATTTCAATATTACATGGTATGTATGACCTATATGCTAAAAACGTGGAAAATTACAAATGATTTATACAGTACGTAATTCATAACTTCGGGCTAACTATTCAAATATTACATGCATGCAAAACAACAATCATAATCATATCTTTTTGGAATAATACATAGGACTAAAATATATTTAGGACTAGGTATTTTTTTAACCACGGGGTACATATTCTATCATTTCATGATGCATGATGGAGATTACTGAACAACAAAACTTGAAATTCAGGGGAATGAGTTAATGAGTTTCTGATATGGTTTTATTTAGAATTTTCAATATAGGTTACTTACCTTAAGAAATAAAAACAGGAATACAGGATTTTGTTGGGTCATCAAGCAAAATTAAAAATAGGCAAGGAAACTATGGTGAAAACAAGGCAAGCAAAACTAGAACTATTTTCACAGTTACTGTGTAAATATACCATTGTTTTGTGTTGTATGTATCAGTAAATATGTAATCATAATCGTTCTGTAACTTCTGTTATTATAACACAGCTTGCTGTCATGTATTAGTGTGACCACTTAGGCTACTACTATTACAATGTTAATATTAGTTACTCTTAGTAAAAACTAATGCGGTCCAAAAAAAAATTAAAAAAATCGTTTTTGATCAGATCATTTTTGAGATATCTTGATTTAAAGGGCACCAATTATGCCCCTCTTCACAAGATGGAAAATAAGTCTCTGATGTCCCCAGAGTGTGTATGTCAAGTTTTAGCTCAAAATACCTCACAGATAATTTTTTACAGCATGTCATTTTTGGGGGGCTGAGAAAAACGCACCGTTTTATTGCTTCTCCTTTAAACGATAATGAGATGCGGTTCCACGCACAGGGGGCGGAGCCTAACCAGCTCACGCTCAGAGCCAGAACAATTATCTCACGAAAAGATGATAATAACAAAACAGAAACTCACAGTATAACAGTGTTTATTTCGACTCGGAGTCGGACAATAATGCCCACAGAGCTAGAGAATATATGCTGTATGGAGATAGAACAGGTATGTTTGTTTTAATTACGTTTATAACTTATATGCCATCTGTTCCACTATTAATACAAGCCTGCTGTAGCAGACCCGTCTGAATGATGACCAAAATATACTGATGAGTTCAATTAAGTTTATTGTACATCACATAAAAGATTAAGCGTTAGTTTTACTGCAGAAAATCACTAAGAACTGAATAAACAGTATAAGAAGTGCGCATTAAAGTCTTATTCATAAACTCTCTCTCTCTCTCTCCCTTTCATTATCATGGAACATAACATTACACAGTGAAGTACACAAAACACTTGTTGAATTATAGTGTTATGCTAAAAGGCTTCCCTATTGTTTTGGGGGGCAGTAGAAATCTCGTTCCAGGGCCGGGACACTTAGAGAAGATCCTTGTAGGCCCTCCTGGCCTGTACACAGTCCCCCTTCTCAATGAGTTAAAAATTGTGCAAATGGTAATATTTAAATGTAAATATATATATTATGTTAAGTTGATTACATCTTTGCATTTTTAACAAGATTCTTTTCTTGCAGCGTTTCACACAGCTTATTTTATGGTAGAACAGGGTTGTCCAATCCTGCTCCGTCCTGCAGAGTTTGGGTCCAACCCTGATCAAACACAACTGAAAAATCTTACCAAAGTCTTCAGGATTACTTTGAAAATTATTGTTGTATCATAAATCAGATTAAATGATTGCTTAAAAATGGAGCTAAACCCTGCAGGACAGTGGACCTCAAGGGCTAGAGTTGCCCACCCCTGAGGCTGAAGATGTGAAAAATTGTTCAGCAGTGAAAAAATATAAGAAATATATATATATATATATGCCTAAATTTCAGGACACTTAGACCTGTCATATATATCAAATAAATCATAAGAATATTGATGACTTTGGCCTTTTTAATACCTTAATAGGGCAATATATCCTAGGATGTACAACTCATAAAATACAAACTACATTAAATATTTAAAATATTCCTTTGGATATGTTTTACTTAAGTCCAGATGAAATTTACATATATTTTTTGCTGATCAATTTATATTCTTGCCTGTTCCTCATTTGGGAGTCACACTTGTGTTCTTTGCAGTCAAAAGTGACTGGACACTTTTTTTTATTTTTATAAATTTTTCAATTAATGCAGTATTTCAGATTAATATAGAGACTAGGCTTTTTAAATCAAATTTTTGAAGGCAGATTAGTGCAATCCACGTGAGAGAACTTAACATTAAAGTTCAATAAAAATGTTTTTTGACATTCTGCTAAATATATATATATATATATTTCTCTACTTGTGTGATTACAGGTGGCAATAGCATCAGAGGGAGAAGCCCTGACTGTGCCTCCCTATACTGCAGGGACATCTTATGGAAAATATTTGCAGCAATTCCTTTCCTCCTGCCCCCAGCTCAAAATTAAAATTGAAAAAATGAAGGCAGCAAAACAAGCTGTTACCTTTAAAAAATAAATGTAGGTGTTATTTTTTTTATTAAATACTTAATCCTTAAATTGATGTTCTTTTGTTGAATTGTTCGTTCGTTATTTGTTGTTTTTACAGTTTCTTGTTGTTCTTTTAAAATTGTTCGGATATATATTTTTGTTTTAAATAAACTTGTTTTGGGTTAAATTAAGGTCTTTCTACTATGCTTTTAAATGTGTATTTTATTTCTTTGTTGATAACTTTGGCTGAAGTTAGGTTTATCTGCACCATTACTTTAATATTAAACTTACCCTAGAACTATACAAAACAAGGGTGTAACAAGTGCCACTTTAATGTACAGCCCGCATATGTTGTAATTACTCTGTAACTACGTGAAACAAGGGGGTAACAAGTGCCACTTTAATTTACAGCCCGCATATGTTGTAATTACTCTGTAACTACGTGAAACAAGGGGATAACAAGTGCCACTTTCATTTACAGCCCGCAGATGTTGTAACTACTCTGTAACTACGTGAAACAAGGGGGTAACAAGTGCCATTTTAATTTACAGCCCGCAGATGTTGTAACTACTCTGTAACTACGTGAAACAAGGGGGTAACAAGTGCCACTTTAATTTACAGCCCGCAGATGTTGTAACTACTCTGTAACTACGTGAAACAAGGGGGTAACAAGTGCCACTTTAATTTACAGCCCGCAGATGTTGTAACTACTCTGTAACTACGTGAAACAAGGGGGTAACAAGTGCCACTTTCATTTACAGCCCGCAGATGTTGTAACTACTCTGTAACTACGTGAAACAAGGGGGTAACAAGTGCCACTTTAATTTACAGCCCGCAGATGTTGTAACTACTCTAACTACGTGAAACAAGGGGGTAACAAGTGCCACTTTAATTTACAGCCCGCAGATGTTGTAACTACTCTGTAACTACGTGAAACAAGGGGGTAACAAGTGCCACTTTAATTTACAGCCCGCAGATGTTGTAATTATTCTGTAACTACGTGAAACAAGGGGGTAACAAGTGCCACTTTAATTTACAGCCCGCAGATGTTGTAATTACTCTGTAACTACGTGAAACAAGGGGGTAACAAGTGGCACTTTAATTTACAGCCCGCAGATGTTGTAACTATTCTCTGACTACGTGAAACAAGGGGGTAACAAGTGCCACTTTAATTTACAGCCCGCATATGTTGTAATTACTCTGTAACTACGTGAAACAAGGGGGTAACAAGTGCCATTTTAATTTACAGCCCGCAGATGTTGTAACTTCTCTGTAACTACGTGAAACAAGGGGGTAACAAGTGCCACTTTAATTTACAGCCCGCAGATGTTGTAACTACTCTGTAACTACGTGAAACAAGGGGGTAACAAGTGCCACTTTAATTTACAGCCCGCATATGTTGTAATTACTCTGTAACTACGTGAAACAAGGGGGTAACAAGTGCCACTTTAATTTACAGCGCGCAGATGTTGTAACTACTCTCTGACTACGTGAAACAAGGGGGTAACAAGTGCCACTTTAATTTACAGCCCGCATATGTTGTAATTACTCTGTAACTACGTGAAACAAGGGGGTAACAAGTGCCACTTTAATTTACAGCCCGCAGATGTTGTAACTACTCTGTAACTACGTGAAACAAGGGGGTAACAAGTGCCACTTTAATTTACAGCCCGCAGATGTTGTAATTACTCTGTAACTACGTGAAACAAGGGGGTAACAAGTGCCACTTTAATTTACAGCCCGCAGATGTTGTAACTTCTCTGTAACTACGTGAAACAAGGGGGTAACAAGTGCCACTTTAATTTACAGCCCGCATATGTTGTAATTACTCTGTAACTACGTGAAACAAGGGGGTAACAAGTGCCATTTTAATTTACAGCCCGCAGATGTTGTAACTACTCTGTAACTACGTGAAACAAGGGGGTAACAAGTGCCACTTTAATTTACAGCCCGCAGATGTTGTAACTACTCTGTAACTACGTGAAACAAGGGGGTAACAAGTGCCACTTTAATTTACAGCCCGCAGATGTTGTAATTACTCTGTAACTACGTGAAACAAGGGGGTAACAAGTGCCACTTTAATTTACAGCCCGCAGATGTTGTAACTACTCTGTAACTACGTGAAACAAGGGGGTAACAAGTGCCACTTTAATTTACAGCCCGCAGATGTTGTAATTACTCTGTAACTACGTGAAACAAGGGGGTAACAAGTGCCACTTTAATTTACAGCCCGCAGATGTTGTAACTACTCTCTGACTACGTGAAACAAGGGGGTAACAAGTGCCACTTTAATTTACAGCCCGCATATGTTGTAATTACTCTGTAACTACGTGAAACAAGGGGGTAACAAGTGCCATTTTAATTTACAGCCCGCAGATGTTGTAACTACTCTGTAACTACGTGAAACAAGGGGGTAACAAGTGCCATTTTAATTTACAGCCCGCAGATGTTGTATTTACTCTGTAACTACGTGAAACAAGGGGGTAACAAGTGCCATTTTAATTTACAGCCCGCATATGTTGTATTTACTCTGTAACTACGTGAAACAAGGGGGTAACAAGTGCCATTTTAATTTACAGCCCGCATATGTTGTAATTACTCTGTAACTACGTGAAACAAGGGGGTAACAAGTGCCATTTTAATTTACAGCCCGCATATGTTGTAATTACTCTGTAACTACGTGAAACAAGGGGGTAACAAGTGCCATTTTAATTTACAGCCCGCATATGTTGTAATTACTCTGTAACTACGTGAAACAAGGGGGTAACAAGTGCCATTTTAATTTACAGCCCGCAGATGTTGTAACTACTCTGTAACTACGTGAAACAAGGGGGTAACAAGTGCCACTTTAATTTACAGCCCGAAGATGTTGTAATTACTCTGTAACTACGTGAAACAAGGGGGTAACAAGTGCCACTTTAATTTACAGCCCGCAGATGTTGTAACTACTCTCTGACTACGTGAAACAAGGGGGTAACAAGTGCCACTTTAATTTACAGCCCGCATATGTTGTAACTACTCTGTAAATACGTGAAACAAGGGGGTAACAAGTGCCACTTTAATTTACAGCCCGCAGATGTTGTAATTATTCTGTAACTACGTGAAACAAGGGGGTAACAAGTGCCACTTTAATTTACAGCCCGCAGATGTTGTAATTACTCTGTAACTACGTGAAACAAGGGGGTAACAAGTGCCACTTTAACTTACAGCCCGCAGATGTTGTAATTACTCTGTAACTACGTGAAACAAGGGGGTAACAAGTGTGACTTACACTGTAACAACACAAAACAATGGTATATTTACACAGTAACTGTGAAAATAGTTCTAGTTTTGCTTGCCTTGTTTTCACCATAGTTTCCTTGCCTATTTTTAATTTTGCTTGATGACCCAACAAAATCCTGTACTCCTGTTTTTATTTCTTAAGGTAAGTAACCTATATTGAAAATTCTAAATAAAACCATAGCAGAAACTCATTAACTCATTCCCCTGAATTTCAAGTTTTGTTGTTCAGTAATCTCCATCATGCATCATGAAATGATAGAATATGTACCCCGTGGTTAAAAAAATACCTAGTCCTAAATATATTTTAATACTTATGTATTATTCCAAAAAGATATGGTGTATGATTATGATTGAATGAAGACCCAGTGCACTTTACAACCATTTCAGAGGTCTCTTCTGAATCACGACAGTTTGCAGAATCCACTTGGATGATGCAACGGCAGCCATGGTACTACGACGCCAGTGCGATCACCACACACCAGCTATATGTGGAGAGGAGTGTGATCGAGCCAATTCAGTGAATGTGTGTCGCTAAATTGCTCTCAAACATAAGATTGTTGTTTTGCATGTAGCTTATAGGCCATATCATGTAATATTTGAATAGTTAGCCCGAAGTTATGAATTACTTACTGTATAAATCATTTGTAATTTTCCACGTATTTAGCATATAGATCATACATACCATGTAATATTGAAATAGTTAGCCCTTAGTTATGAAATACTGCATATTATTTGTATTTTTCCCGGTTGTTACCCCTTTATTCCCCAAATATTATAAATTGTTCCCTTATAATTACACATAGGCTACGTACTTTATAAGTACACTATAATTACCGAAAGGTACACTGTAAATTCGGTGTACTTACGCAGTACTTTTCCTGGTTGTTACCCCTTTATTTCCCTAATATTATAAATTGTTCTCTTATAATTACACGTACGTACTTTATAAGTACACTATAATTACCGAAAGGTACACTATAAATCCTGTGTACTTATGCAGTACTTTTCCTGGTTGTTACCCCTTTATTCCCCTAATATTATAAATTGTTCCCTTATAATTACATGTACGTACTTTTTAAGTACACTATAATTACCGAAAGGTACGCTGTAATTCCGGCGTAATTACGCAGTACTTTCCGGGCTGTAATCTAAAGCGTTACCGTGACGGGTTACATCTAAATTTTTCAATTAGTCTGACGTATTATTTCTCATTGAGCCAATGTTAACAGACTATTGCAACAAGAATTACACTTGGGCCAATTTTAAAATTTAGATGTGACCAGTCACTAGAACATTTTTACTTGGAGAGGTTAGAATTTTTTTACAGTGTATTGTATAATGATGAAATTAAGCCTTTACTTGAACAATTTCTTGTAATTTCTTTTTCTAAGATAGACAATGTTGGCATATCCAGAGAATTATTTTGTGATTTGAGTATGACATTACTTATTTGTAAATACTTAAAGAAATGTTTTTTAGGAATATTATATGTATTGACTATTTCCTCAAATGACATAAGATTGTTTTTAACATAGATCTGCTATCTTACGTATGCCCTTGTCTGCCCAAATCTTGAAACCTGCATCCAATCTGCCTGGTTTAAACTTTGTATTGCCCCAAATGGACTAAAACAAGATAAAGGGTAGGACACAACTACAAAAAAATTCACATCATACCATACGGTAATCATATTGATCTTTAAATTCTGATGAATATAATCATAAATATAAAGGCAGGGCCGATTTGATAGCAGAAGTTTCTGAATAATGATATTTTATGTTCTATCTGTCTAATCCTAATGCCTATTAATTCCACATGTCTTTTTACTAGGGGTGCACGATTCAGAAAATTTCACGATTCGATTCAATACCGATT
Source organism: Leuciscus idus (assembly GCA_021554675.1). Lineage (NCBI taxonomy): Eukaryota > Metazoa > Chordata > Actinopteri > Cypriniformes > Leuciscidae > Leuciscus > Leuciscus idus. Next base: position 8,079,274 of record CM038640.1, read on the forward strand.
TTTAGTCTCAAGATTCGATTCAAAATCGATTTTCGATTCAAAAACGATTCTCGATTCAAAAAACGTGTCACGTTTTGGGTTTGTTCTGGTCATGTTTCTGTGTCATGTCTTGTTTCCATGTCTGTAATGTGATTCCCTGTTTGTCATGTGATCCTGCCATGTCTTGTCATTGGTTAATTGTCTGATCATTGTTCACAGGTGTCCCTTGTTTTGTCATTAGTCTGTGTATTTAAGCCCTCATGTTTGCCATGTGTCTTTGTCAAGTATTGTTTCCTGTAAATCTGCTAGAGTGTAAGTTTCATGTTCATGCCAGGGTTTTTGTTTTCATGCCACGTCATGTTTTTGTTTCATGTTTTATTTTAGTTACAATAAACTGCATTTGGGTTCTCATTTCTCAACTTGCCTCCAGTGGATCCCTTATTACAGAATACTTGACCTACAACAATGAACCCAGCGGTTGCCCTCCTGAACCTACGCCAGGGGAATTTCCCCATTGAAACGTATGTGGCAGAATTTTGTGAACTCTCTCACCAGTTGGATTTTAATGATGTGGCCCTCAAGGACATATTTAGGGTTAATTTGAATGAGCCCATTCGCTCCCAGCTTCCTGGGGGAAAAATCCACTGGTCCTTGGCTCAATATATTGACTATGCCCTATTATTGAGTGGTTCCTCATTTACTGTGGGTTTTGAGGAGAAGCCCCACAAACCCACAGTATCTGCCAAGCCTGAGCCACTTCACGTCATGCCTGCCAAGCCTGAGCCACTTCACGTCATGTCTGCCAAGCCTGCCAAGCCTGAATTTCTTCATGTCATGCCTGCCAAGCCTGAATCTCTTCACGTCATGTCTGCCAAGCCTGAATCTCTTCATGTCATGTCTGCCAAGCCTGAATCTCTTCACGTCATGTCTGCCATGTCTGGGTCTCTTCACGTCACGCCTGCCAAGTCCGAGTCTGTTCACGCCACGTCGGCCGCCGAGCCTGTGTCTCCTGACAAGATGGCCGCCGCCGAGCCTGTGTCTCCTGACAAGATGGCCGCCGCCGAGCCTGTGTCTCCTGACAAGATGGCCACGTCGGCCGCCGAGCCTGTGTCTCCTGACAAGATGGCCGCCGCCGAGCCTGTGTCTCCTGACAAGATGGCCACGTCGGCCGCCGAGCCTGTGTCTCCTGACAAGATGGCCGCCGCCGAGCCTGTGTCTCCTGACAAGATGGCCGCCGCCGAGCCTGTGTCTCCTGACAAGATGGCCGCCGCCGAGCCTGTGTCTCCTGACAAGACGGCCACCGCCGAACCTGTGTCTCCTGACAAGATGGCCGCCACCGAGCCTGTGTCTCCTGACAAGATGGACGCCGCCACGCCTGAACCTGAGCCCTCAGTTAGGGCTACACTAACAATTATGGCCACAGCCATATGGTGTGTGTGGTCTGTGCACACATTTGAGGCTCACGTCACGTCTGCCGATCCAGAGACTGAGCTTCACGTCACGTCTGCCGATCCAGAGACTGAGCTTCACGTCACGTCTGCCGATCCAGAGACTGAGCTTCACGTCACGTCTGCCGATCCAGAGACTGAGCTTCACGTCACGTCTGCCGATCCAGAGACTGAGCTTCACGTCACGTCTGCCGAGCCAGAGCCTGTTCACATCACGACTGCTGAGACTTTTCACGTCATTTCTGTTCTTGAGCCGTTGTCTGTTCCAGCCCATAACCCCATAGCGGTCCCCAAGAAAATTTTGGGGGGGGGGCAGTAGGGTCCTTGAAAGGACCATGGAGGCCGCGCCGCCATGGTCCCCTGAACTGTCTGGTCCACCTTGGCCACCTGAACTGTCTGGTCCACCTTGGCCACCTGAACTGTCTGGTCCACCTTGGCCACCTGAACTGTCTGGTCCACCTTGGCCACCTGAGCTGTCTGGTCCACCTTGGCCACCTGAGCTGTCTGGTCCACCCTGGCCACCTGAGCTGTCTGGTCCACCCTGGCCACCTGAGCTGTCTGGTCCACCCTGGCCACCTGAGCTGTCTGGTCCACCCTGGCCACCTGAGCTGTCTGGTCCGCCCTGGCCACCTGAGCTGTCTGGTCCGCCCTGGCCACCTGAGCTGTCTGGTCCGCCCTGGCCACCTGAGCTGTCTGGTCCGCCCTGGCCACCTGAGCTGTCTGGTCCGCCCTGGCCACCTGAGCTGTCTGGTCCGCCCTGGCCACCTGAGCTGCCGGATCCGCCCTGGCCTCCTGCACTGCCGGATCCGCCCACGCCTTGCCACGGCCCAGGTCCGCCCACGCCTTGCCACGGCCCAGGTCCGCCCACGCCATGCCACGACCCAGGCCCGTCCACGCCATGCCACGTCCCATGTCCTGTCCCATGTCCTGTCCCCTTGCACGGGCCTGGCCCACCATCCCTCCCCCATGACCTCCTCCACTCCACCACCCTCCTGGTCTTGTATTGTGTTTTGGTTTTGTTGGGCGTCGGGAGACGCCCTTAGAGGGGGGGGATTCTGTCACGTTTTGGGTTTGTTCTGGTCATGTTTCTGTGTCATGTCTTGTTTCCATGTCTGTAATGTGATTCCCTGTTTGTCATGTGATCCTGCCATGTCTTGTCATTGGTTAATTGTCTGATCATTGTTCACAGGTGTCCCTTGTTTTGTCATTAGTCTGTGTATTTAAGCCCTCATGTTTGCCATGTGTCTTTGTCAAGTATTGTTTCCTGTAAATCTGCTAGAGTGTAAGTTTCATGTTCATGCCAGGGTTTTTGTTTTCATGCCACGTCATGTTTTTGTTTCATGTTTTATTTTAGTTACAATAAACTGCATTTGGGTTCTCATTTCTCAACTTGCCTCCAGTGGATCCCTTATTACAAAACGATTCACAGTATGTAAATGTAGTTGACTTTTTCTTGTGTGATTGCAGTAGACATACAATTTAAAAGAAAATAAATAACAAATTAAATGAAGTTTGATATTACTTTGTCTTCATAAAAACTTTTGCAACTAAACAGTGCAAAGTGCCAAGCTTTGGCCAGCTTTCGAATACATTTAATTCAAGTTTAAATTAAAACTTAAATACTTTTTTTTTTTTTTTTTACATTTAGCTTTAAAGTGCTGTAGTCAGATTAAACAAACAATACTGCTAAATGTAGTTTAAGGAGTAGGCTATTGACGGCAAAATAGGCTACAGAATATTTCGTTCTGTATTGACGGGTGCAATTTTTTAAAATCGATTAAAAAAAAATACAATAAGCCTACATTATATCTGCATTTATGTCAAAACCTAGACTTTCAAACATCAAAATGTCATTTATTAATATGAATATTCGTGTCAAAATGACATATAAACATTCTATTTTGCCTGGAAACGCTTCCAACACGCTTGCGTGTCGCGAGAAAAATAGGCGTCGGTTCTATTTCTAGCATGCACACGTTTTCCGCACTACTCGGGCCACACCTGAGACGCGCGTGTCACGCAGGCTGTGTGCAAGCTCTAACCTGTTAACATGGGAGCCGAAATAAAAACAGACACGCCACAAAGCCAGCCAGCCAGCCTTCCTTCTGCTCCGCTTCGCTTCTGCTGCACTTCTTCTTTTGGCTATGACAAGAGTGTGCAGGCGTAAGTGTGAATTCGATGCAGCGCCATCTATGGGAATGGCAAGCTAAACTCATTTCAGGACAATACCAAAAAATGTATATTAAAAAAAAAAAAAAAAAAAAAACAAGAATCGATTTTTGGAATTCTATGAATCGATTTTGAATCGGTAACGTTTGAATCGCGATTCATATGTGAATAGATTTTTTTGCCCACCCCTACTTTTTACTACTATTGCAAAAGGCTCGATGGAGATGGCAAAAAGAAGAGGAGAAAGGGGTGAACCTTGTCTGCACCCTCTTGATATGCTAAATGGTTTTGAAACCATAATATTTGTCAACACTTCTGCTGTAGGGCTACTATAAAGTAACCTAACCCACTTACAGTAACCTTCACCAAACCCAAATCTAGGCAACAAATCAAACAAATAAGATCATTCAACCCTATCATGTGCCTTTTCGGCATCCAATGATAGTAGAGCAGTATCGCGTTACGCGATCCAATTAGTTTTTTTCTACATTTGAAATCTGTGGGATATTTAGACTATCTAAAAATTGTGTCTGTGTATCCAAATTTAATGAGCACTCTGAAGTATAGAGTTTTTTTTATAATAAATTCTAAATGCTTCATTGATCTCTATAGGGTCAACTATAGTTCCTGTTGAACTCCCAATTACTGTGATGGTACGCTCTGTTTGTTGTTGTCGGATTTGCCATTCAAGTAACCGACCAGTTTTACTTCCATATTCATAAAAATGTAGTTTCAAAACTCACTTGCCGGTGACAGTATCGGTCTGTTCAGGGTCCTGAAATAGCAAACTGGCAGGGACCGCCCCAACTAACAGAAGGAAGGATTCGCTATTGAGCGAAGATGGCCCGTCAGATGCCTCCACCCTGCCGAATCACCAGAGGTGGCAGGATTAGTGGAGACGCCCACCACAGATTCCCTCCCGGGTGGTAACGCTCTCGGGGAAGTCTCTGCTCTTGAGTAACCAGAAATGGCTGCAATATGTCCTGGCCTAACCTGGGTCAGGCCGATGAAAACTCCATACTAGAATACAAACATGGAAGTATGCATCTACGGACACAACCACTATACTACAGGGTGGGCCATTTATATGGATACACCGCAAACAACATGGGAATGGCTGGTGACACCAAAGTCCCGTTTGTGGCACACCAGTACATGTGAGGGGGCAAACTCCTCAAGATGGGTGGTGACCATGACGTATACTAATGTGCCACAAACAGGACCTCAATATCACCATGCCACCACGGTGTATCCATATAAATGGCCCACCCTGTACTTTGGTCAGAAAGCCTGTATAAGCCATAGTTTCTTAGGGTAAGGAAGTTACGCAAAGACCCCTACACCCAAAATGAAGTTTATTTCACAAATTTTGGGAGGAGCATGTTCAGGTAATCCAACCAATAAGCACAAAGGGAGGCCAGAATATAGCCGTGCCTGACCTCTGTCCAGAGCAGTTTCAGAGCATTTGGCCCTGCCCATTTATCATCATGTCCGAAACTGAGCTTTTCCCTTCCAACCATCCCTGCCATAGGAAAATGGACTGTCAAAGGGCCCTGATGAACTCAGACATCAATTTCTCTTGTAGATTAAATAAAGCAGTTGCACAACGTTATATATGCTCGATCTTCCTCCTTTCTCTTTTCAGCAACACTGCTACCAGCTCCACCGAATACTGTCACCTCAGAACCTCCTCCAGTGGCGAATAACATCAGATAAATCCTTGCCAGTCCAGATGTGGATTTGGCCTGTTTATTATCTATGTTTCTCCCAGCCAAGTCCAATCGCCAGGTGGACTGCAGAAATATTTACATTATGCTAAAAAACAATACTCAGAATTCTTCCAGCATACCATCTCTGGCTCACACACACGCACACACACTCACTCGTGTGCACACACACACACACACACACACTCGCTCACTAACACTCGCGCACAACACACACACACACACTCTCGCTCACTTTCTCACTCGCGCACACACACACACACACACTCACTCACTCACTCACTCACTCTTGACGCAACCCGTCGTGAAAGACCGAAAAAAAATTAAACAAGCTAGTCTTGTCGTGGTGTCGTTAAGCATTGCAGACAGGACGTCGGTTGTCGCCCACTATGACACACAATATGAGATGAAATGATCGAATCTTGCGTCCCGACGCCCGTTGTCGTTACAGTAACAAATCCCCACGACACCCTACGTCAAACAGATCGTGTCAAAATCGGGCTAAAATCGTGTAATCTGGACCAGGCATAGAGGTATCAACCTCATTATAGACTGCATATCGCAGGGAAAAAGGTCTGTTCGGTGCCCTAAAACAGCTAGCTGGCAGGGAACAACTGAATGCCTTAACCAGGGGACTCGTTGCGAGGGTATACACAACACTGTTTAGGGAGGGGTGGGGTGGGGTGTTGCCCTGACAGCCTATGTCCCAATACCAGTAGGTGGGTGCGGTTGCCATAATCTGGCAGCATAGCTGAATGGAGATTGGGCGAAATCTCTGCTGGAAACTGGAAACATCCTCTAAGTATAACACGATCTGGGTGATAGACTGATTCTGCTATAAATATAACCAGTATCGAATTACTCAAAGTTAGACACCATCAGAAAATGTCCCATGTGTACCAAAAGAATCAAACAAGGTTTTTGGGTAGCATGAGATCACTCACAGAGCGAGCTTCCAGAGTCAGGAGAAATAGCAAGAGAAAGGGGGACACCAGTCTCAAACTCCACTTAATCAACTCAAACTGCAATCCCCACAATCAAAGCCGCCGCGTCACCTATAGGCAAACACGAGACTGGAACCACGGGGCGCCAACATTTCTAACAAGCATCACACACTTTCTATACTTTAGAATTGACATTTTAACAAACTAACTCCCGGTCTAATGATTTTCCACACACACAATACAATTTTTTATTTTATTTCACAAAGTGCTCAACAAACATGTGACTTCTGAAGACAAAGAAGCTGATGACGTGCATTTCAGGCACTGCATTGCTTTTTTTATGGTCTCTGTGATGCGATGCACTACCGCACATCGCCATGTCCATATGTCCGGCCAATCAGACTGACATGTTAAGACATGTTTTGCATTTGGCGAGAAACACATTTTGTTTCATAATAATGTGGTAAACTGTATATTTGCTTTAATGTTCAAACAGAAGAAGAAAAAAATATAGGAATTATTTTTTAATTTTTAGAAACAGGTTAGTTTTTCAATGAGACACATGAGATGCATAGTAATAGTAAATGCTGCTAGGGATAAACCGATACATGTTTTACCTTTTTTTATGGATAAACCGATACCGATATCTGTACTTTTTTGTTATGTGGCAGTTTTCCAATTACAACACAGTGAGACTGATGATTTTAGGACAGCTTCCTATATATTCCTATTAAGTATTTTTTTATCTGTCTGTCAAAGTTGTCCAAAAACTCCAAACAAATATCACAGAACAAATGTTTATAGCATAACTGTAATGACGAGTCACTCAATGTGGGATCCATTTGCAGGCTTTATTAAATAGCAGGGTCAGACAGGCAAAGGTCAAATACCAGTGATATCAGCAGAACAGAATACACACACAATCGGAGTCCAGGAACAGGCAAAGGGTCAAGGCAGGCGGCGAGACAATCAGAGTACAGAATCCAGGCAGAGAGTATAGCAGGCAGGCGGCAGACAGCGAGAGGTAAGGTCCAGATCAAGTCATAACAGGTAAACAAACACAGGGTACAAACACTCAGAATTGTTCACTGGGAAAGCAATACTTCACACTGAGCACAGCGAGAGCTGTGCTTAAAAAGCCCCATTGACGAGCTACAGCTGGACCTGATGATCAGCATCAGCTACAGGGCTGCTGGGACTTGAAGTGCAAACAGGGTAAAGAGCAGTGTTGCCAGATTAGAAATGTCGAAGTATTGTACCAAAACCTCAAAATTATCGTTTTTTGAGAAAAATTATCGTACACGAACCAAACACATAAAATATAGCTATTTTCCAACAATTTTATTTTCCAAATAATTTTACAGCCAATTTAAACAAGCTGTGTAATACGCTCACACTAACTGGAGGAAGTCTGGCTACTTAACTTTTTTTTGCCAAAGTGCAAAAGATATGCCGACAGTCCACATTTTGAACTAGACCATAATTAAACTATGATACAGAGAGAAAAAAGTGCACAATTAACACTAGAAAGATTCAAATTCCATCTCTAAGTCGCTGTCATCATCAGATGCCACATCCACTTGTGCTGTGTTGGCAGATGTTGTTGGTTGGGGAATACTTTTACGGTACAGATTGGATGCCGTCATGGAGCGCAGCATAGTGTTCGTCGGTTTGAAGGCGTGACACCCACCAGCATACTCATATGTTTAGCACTTTACTGCCTCGTTTTGTTAAATTGATCTAAACTGAACTGTCTTTTTCGGCAAAACTGTAGTGTAGTGTTGACGTGCGGTCGACACCGTGTGGTGTGTGTGTGTGTGTGTGTGTGTATGCGTGTGCTTGCGTGCAGGCAGGCGAGCCTGCGAAATGATTCGGGGTCAGAGAGAGAAGCGGTAGGATGTGTGTTTGGACGAACGACTGAAAACTCTGAAATTATCGTACATTATGGGATTTTTTACATTATTGATCGTACATCGTACAGAGGTCAAATTTAGCGTACAAATAAGATAATTATCGTACATCTGGCAACACTGGTAAAGAGTCAATACTCGGGCGAGGGCGCCCTCTGGCCGCCAGAGGAGGGAATCACGGAGTTCCTCCCTGTGACAATAACACTGTAACAATGACAACAGTTATACATATAACAGTGTATACTGTTTAATCATGCTGAGCATAACTATAACTGTAGGAGTAGTGTTCATAAGAAATAAGCTAAGCCATGGATGTTCCTCACAGCATTTGTATTGTACATTTTTGAAGATGAAAATTCTAAAAGACAATTAGAATTTTAGTCAATTAGAATTATTTTCACAAGAAAGTGGCCAGTTTTTTTTAAGGAACAGAAGCATCTCTGCATGTTCAGCTATAAGCCTGCTTCTGTTTTCATTCAGAATGTGTGACACTGAGCTGAACAATCTTTCACTTTCCACACTACTGCATGGGGCTGAACGATATGTTTGAGCCATTTGAGCCAGACCTGGAAATCGCAGATTAGAAACTTCCTAGTACTTGAAGGGTTTGTCTGAACAATGCACAGTGGCCTCTCCAAGGTATGTTTCCAGCTATATAGCAGAGGCCATTGCAATTTCTTCAAAAACACTGTCCAGACTGGTTGCGGAGTGCTACGGCTAGCGCTAGCAGCAAATTCTCAAATAGCAGCAGTTTCAATTTCAAATGTTTTATCAGATTACTCGTATTATACAAAAAAAAATTTGTGCCTCCTCTTGATACTTTTGAAGTACAACGTTTGCAGTCTGCCATGCGTAGGTTGTCATCATTAATTTTGAAATATTTCCGCACCACCGAGACTGACATTTTGTCTGCTGTTGTGTTTCTGTGCACTGAAAGTTGTCAATTATGTCACGAGCTACACTGTTAGACTTTTCAAGGGTTTTTTACAGTAACTTGTTACTGTAATTAAGAGTTACAGTACCAAACCATATTTCAGTTTTACAGTACATGGTACTGTAATTGTGTAATACAGTGCATTACTGTAAAAACAAAGCTAATCAGTACGCTACTGTAATTATTTTTATTTGTACTAAATATAAATTAGATTTCATCATTTGAATATATGATTAATTTTATTTTTATCCTACATAAGTACTACTGACATACAAACCAATTAGACAAAGTTATCACAAAATACCATTTTTTTATTTAAAACATTTCATATATATCACAAAATAAACATGCCAATGCTGGAAATGATGTGTGAAATTTTTACACATTAATGGGTGAGTTTCGGGACAACATTTTTTGCGTTAATTTTAACTCATTCATTGTGTTAATGATTTTAACAAAGTAAATATGTCAGAAAGGTTAGCACAAAGATGTGTAAACGTGTTAAATTAACACATTATGTGCTGTCCTTCACTGCACACATTTTTAAAAACATACATAAAATCATAAACAAAACATTAGCATTTGACTAAATGAATGTAGAGTCATTGGTTGTTTAGCTTATACAAGTATTATAATGAAATATCAACCATTATGTTCATAAAACTGCAGAATATAAATACATTTTAAGCAGTCAAAAAGGAAATGTCCAACATTGGACAAAACAGTTCTTTTCACAATATATGACACATAACCCCAGTTTAAAAATAATTTCACTTATTGCCAAAAATTTGTTGGATTCATGTACACTGGTGGCCAAAAGAAGTATTTAAGTGTCTTAATGTTTTTGAAAGAAGTCTCTTTGATGCTCAAGAAACATTTCCTATTATTATCAATGTCTGACTGTCTATTCCTCCTTCTTTTCTACAGCTTAGGAGTAAAAGTCATCATCAAAATAATCTTTAAAAAGCCAACACAATGTTTTTGTCCACCTTTGCGAATAAATTAACTTCTCCAAAGATTGGTTCCTGTTCAGAACTTGATTGACAACATCGGAATGTTCCCTGGTCTGTGTGTGTGTCCACAAACACTAATGTACTCAGTCCTTCAGAGGAGATCCCAGTTCCAACACTATATATGAGAGAGAGAGAGAGAGAGAGAGAGAGAGAGAGAGAGAGAGAGAGAGAGTATTAGTGTCACATTATTTTTAACCTCCGTTTTTGTTAATTTTTATTATTATTTTCACAAAAACTTAAGAAATATATATTTGTAAACAGCTTTTGTCAATAAATAGCATACAAAAGAACTAAATTAAATTATGCCAGATTACATTTTTATACTTACAAATCCTAAATTCTGTCCAAAAATGCTGAGATCCATAGAAAGAAAGACTGAAATCGATGATTTTAGCCCATTTCAGCTTGTCTGCAGTGAAGGAGTCCCTGTTTGAGACAAATACACAGTAAGACACATGCAAGAAATCACTGTGTGATGATCGTTCTCCTTCCTACAGTAGTTAACCCACCTGTGTGCTGATATTAGGACCTTCCTGGTCAGGTGGGACTGCAATGGTAGAGAGTCTTCTGCCTAATAAAATATAAAAATAATGCAAAAATATAAACTTAAGTAGTTTAGAATGCTAGATTTGGTATGAATGAATTAGTGAGAGTTTTACTGCAGTGCTTACCTGGATACATTTAATCTGGTGAGACTGAACAAAGACAATGGTCCATCTTCTGATTGGTTCATTTGCTGTGTAATAAATATAAAGTTAGACATGATGCAAAGGTCACTTATTTGATATAAAGTTAGCCAATTTTATAGAGATTTTATAAGATATTGTAAGCTACCTAGTCTGCACCAGTGGCTCCAAAGCAATTTTCACATATTGCTAATCATTTCAGCAAACTTATCTCAAAATATATCACAAATGGCCTAAAGTTACCTCTGGAATTTTGCTAGACGTCACTGGCTCGAATTGGCGCTTTGTTGCAGTTGCCTTTAAACACATACAAAAATGGAAGTAAATATTAAATTCCATAAAAAAAAAAAAAAAATATATAATATGTTATAGTTTGCAAACTAATGCTAAAACTATAAAGGTTCTCATCAGTAGGCCAACATTATCTACAACCAAAACAGAATTTCACATTAGTTTATTCACATTTATTGTTAATGTAAACGCGTTGCTCGTTGGCATATTTTAACTCGACAATTCAATAATCTAACAAAGTGTGTAAAATGAAACGTTAGGTCAGTTTACCGTGGTAAAGTTCGTTACCGCCATGTTGACGACGTTAGGCTAACGAACGTTATAACACATAGGTTAAACTGGGCACAATCCTGTCAACACACACAGAAGGTTTTTTTTTTTTTTTTTTACCTTGCTTGCTGATCTCTCTCTCGCTGAAGTGAATTCCGTCTCTTCCCCGGGCCAGACACGAACGGCGCGATCCAACAAAAGACAGACCCCAGTGATATTACACTGGATGCTCTGGCGCGACACGACAAATCCCAGCCAGTGTAAAGTGATGCGCCGCGGCCGTTATATTCCTGACGTACGGTAGGCTACTCCGAGTCCAAGCGCTCGCGCTATTTCCGACAAGGGACAAACAGGTTTGCATTTTGTATTAAAGGTCCGGTCGCTTCAATGTGTCCAATATAGACAGCCTCTGGCTATTATAGCGTTGTAAGACAAACATTAGGAAATAAAAAGCACGATGGAATGGTGCCAGCCAGAGAGGCCGTTACGTCAAATACAGTAGTATACAGCAAATTTAAAAAATACAGTAAGTCTCTGTATGTGGTGTTAGACGTCACAGAAAATTCCCATGATGCAATGGGAATCACAGTTATTTACTGTAAAGAGAGAGAAAAAGCAGTATAATACTGGGGGATTTAAAGTAAATAACTGTAGAAATTACAGAAAAATCTAACAGTGTATCGGTCTTTGGTATCGGAGTATTTTTATGAGTAGGCTACGAGTACAAGTACATACGCTCAGTATCGGGCCATCCCTATATGCTGCATTTGGAACCACTGTCACAACTTACCCTGAAGAATCTGACACACTAGCCGTGGTATTCTTGGTTCCATCTGGATTGCGGGACACAATTGCGCCATTTTACCGTTTCTACAAATTAAAATGAGCAGCGCGTCAAAACAACTGATTTCACACCACAAGCACTTGGGTTGTTTATGGTAATGATCTTTCGGAGCTATGTGTATAATATTTTTATCTAGAGCCAAAAGTGCTTCATTCAAGCCCTTCCCGCTCCGTGAGTGTTGCTTCTCTCGCTCCCTTGCTAAAAACGTAATGCACCACATTAAAAGCTGCAGACGACGCATTTTTTTGTTTTAACAACAGTAGCAGAAACGCTGTGAGCAGCAAAATAGATACTTTCTCTAAAACACTGCAGAAAACGAGAATGCCGCTAATAATATTATTTTTATCCATCATACAAATTACTCCGACCGTTTAACTAAACTAGGTTTGAGACAAGTTAAGGTTAATATACATTTAGCATTATTAATCAACATATAAAGAGCATTTCATAATAAACCATGTTAGGTAACACTTTATAATAACTGCACGCTATTAATCATTAGTTAAGCATTAGTAAACAGTTAATTCATCATTTATAAAGCATTAATATACATTAATAAGCAGTTTATAAATACAGTTATAAATGCTGTATTCTTGATTTATAAGCATGTCTATAATGTGTTTAATAATTGTATTTTCTTAATTTATTAATGATCACTTTATCATTTTTAAATGAAGTATTGCATTATTTACAAACCGGTTATTTAGGAGTTGTCAGTGGCTAATAAGATCACTTAGAAAGTGTAAGTAAATGTAGTAGATTCAGGTAGTTATAAAGCATTTAGTAGTGGTCAGTTAACTATGTTTGTGAGCTAATCTAAAGTGAGGACTAGTTATGCTTTGTAAAGCATTTATAAAGGAGATTTAAAGACTCAGTTTTCTTCTAAACAGAAAAAGTAAACAAATACAACACAGCGATACAGAACATAAAAATATTAACAGCCTTTAAATCTTCTTTATAAACGCTTTACAAAGCATAACTAGTCCTCACTTTAGATTAGCTCACAAACATAGTGAACTGACCACTACTAAATGCTTTATAACTACCCGAATTAACCCTGAATTACAGTAGAAATACATGTTAATAAACCATTTATTAACACACTAAGTAACTATTACTATATGTCTGAATAATAATATGTATTTAAACAGTTTATTAATAATTTACTTACACTTTCTAAGTGATCTTATGAACCACTGACAACTCCTAAATAACCGGTTTGTAAATAATGAAATACTTCATTTAGAAATGATAAATTGATCATTAATTAAGTATGAAAACACAATTATTAAACACATTATAGATATGCTTATAAATTAAGAATACTGCATTTATAACTGTATTTATAAACTGCTTGTTAATGTCTATTAATGCTTTATAAATGATGAATTAACTGTTTACTAATGCTTAACTAATGATTAATAGCGTGCAGTTATTATAAAGTGTTACCCAATGTTAGAATTTGGAAAATTATTTAGAGATAGGGTGAGTTTTGATTATTAGATTATGTACATTGTTTGTTTTAGCAGTTTATTGCTTTGAGCAAAATATAAAAATGGTCCATACTTTTCTTTCCAAACATCCAATCTAACCTTTTTATGTTCATATCCAGTTGGAAAAATATTTACTTTTTTGGGTAAGTTTTTGGTAAAAATTGTCACTGTTTTGGCTCTCTGGGCCCCGGATTCTCATCTCTGATGACTATTTTGAGTGTTTAGATTTTTATTCTTTTACAAAGTACTACTTTGTAAATGTATTACTGTTCCAAAAAAGTATTGTCCTACCTCCGCTGGGAAGAAAATATAGAGAACGGACCTCTTGAAACTTTAATTAATACCCCTGCCTGCACTATGTTGATCAAAATAAAAATCTTATATGCTCTCACTAATCTTATTCCCTCCCTGTTCTAGCTTGTACTGTTCTGAACAATGTCTGAAACATTATATTGCTAGCCCTTCTCGTGTTTAAAAGTCGCTTTGGATAAAAGTGTCTGCTAAATTAATAAATGAAGACCTCTGATGCAAAAGCCTCTAAAAGCCACCTATGTCAAAAACGAGACAATAATATTGAGCGAATGCTCTCCGCACATAGTATACGCTCATCAAATACTTTCACTTCAAACTCACTAAATCCCAACCTCAGCCCATTCAGAAATGCCGGTACTTAGGTAGAAACCTATACATAGGAGCCTGATAAAAATGTTTATAATAAAGAAAAACGTTAGACGGACTTAGAGGCTTTTGCATCTGAAGTCTTCAAATGTAAATGTAATGTGTTTGCGTGTGTGCTTGTACGTATGCATGGTTTACAAGGACTATTGCATGTAGGCTATAATTCCATGGCATTATTACTATGTAATAATACTACATACATACTATGTAATTCAAACATCTTAAAAAAAAAACATACTAAAGAATGCTTTATGGAAATTAAAAAAATCCCTAAAGTTTTCCATGAGGGTTATGTTTAGGGGTTGTGTTCTAAAGGGTTAGGGGATAGAAAATATGTTGAATGGTTGTATGACATTTTCATGATTGCCATCAACATGTACTTTTTCATGAAATTCAAATGAAATTAGAATGTAAAACATGCATGCTACTTATTGCATGCTAACAATTGTATTACAATACAAACTGGTGTACATCATTACAGATGGTCATGACTTTTAAAATCAGGCAACACTGACCTCTAGTGTTTAACAGGTGACTTGTTCATGTCTTGTGTTATCCATGTGGGGAACAGAAATTTGTCTTGGTTACATTTGGAATCTGATAAACATTACGCAAAAAGAGAAACTCACAACAGTCAGACAAGTCTCTCGTTTCCATTGAAAAACCATGGACACACAGCGCAGAGGAATGCAAAATCATGTTCTGTGTGAAAGGACCCTCAGTGTACTGGAATGTGGGTCAACAGTAAGAGTTCTAAATGGGCTATATTTCTATAAATAAATGAATAAATAAATATAGTTCTATATTTCCAGTACAAGGAAGTAAAGTACACTTTTAAGAAAAATGGTTCCAAACAGTGCCAAATGAGTGTTCTTCGGCTTGTAACAATAGCAGAACCCTTTTTAGAAAGTTCCATGTAGAACCATGCTTTGAAAGTGCTATATAGGACCTTTATGGTGTTATAAATAACCTTTAATATAATTTTTTTATAAATTATTTATTTTTTAATAACCCTCTATCTGCCTGGTCTTATATCTTTTTGCCTCTATTTGGGATTTACATTAAAAAAATTAAAAAATAAATAAAAAACAGCATGTTGTGTCAATTAGGTGCTTTTATTTTGTATTGACATGGCAGATTATAAAAATGACAGAGGTTAGCTAAATACATTAATAAATAACAACTGACATTGAACACGATTTAGATGTAATGAAGACCAAGTTCCAGTGAAATATCTTCACAATCCCCATGAGGTCTATACACATTATGTGTGTATTCTGAGTGACAGTTTCTCTCTGCAGATGATGAGGTTATGATGCGTGAGTGACAGCATCTGAAATAAACAATTGAGTTTAGAGTTAAATTGTGTCTCTTCCATTTGTTCATGAAGGCCAAAATTAACAAAAATGGACAGAATGAGCCCTTTAGCATGCTAAAAGGAAAAAGTGATATAAAGTCATGATTTAGCTTTAATGTTGTTTTTTTGTGACTGGGTATGTTTATGTCACGGTTCATGAATTCGCTGCCTCTTCCTTGTCTCGTATGATTGTGTGTAGTGTGTGTGATTAGTGTGGGTGTGTCCTCCGATTATGGCTGATCATCAGCGCCAGCTGATTCCACTCTACTTACCCATATATTCTCAGTGACTGGTGTCTTGTGTTGTCAGATCGTTGTGGTGTTTACTGGTGTTGGTTTCTTTCCTGTTTGGCGTCCTTTTCGTCATCATCCTTCTTCTGGATTAATGGATTCCTCATTCACCTGTCATCCACCATCAGTCCAGTAGCCCATCGAGGTCCCTGCGTCACTTTCCTGCCCTGTGTGTTGTGTTGTTTGGACCTGATCATCACTGTTTATTTATAATAAACATCTTTTACCTGCATTTTTGCTTCCTCTCGCATTCATGACAGTTTAGGCATAAAGTCATAATTTAAAAAAAATCTAACAATATAGATCATAAATCCATCTCTGTTACTTACTTTGTGGAGAAGATGAGTATCCTTTAACTGAACAGTGCTGCTCACACTTACATGTTCTGTCAAATTAAAAAGAGAAAAATACATGATTGTTAAGATTTTTTAAGTTATAATTTATAGACATTTTAAGAAAGAAATAATTTACCTGTTGAGAGTATGTTGACAGTCTGTGTAGTAACTGTAGTTGTATAGCTGAGCTCCAGAAAATCAGTAATGAGGACATGGCTTTGACAGTTACAGATTTGAAAAACAAAAAAGCGGGAATAAAGAACCCTAAACTCTAACACAAAGAACCATTTCAGCATATAAAGGGTTCTTCAGGACGATACGGTACTAAATAGAACTGTTAATGCGTGTAAAGAACCTTTAAAGAACCATCTTCTGAATTTTGATTTCTGCCTCCAATAACCATTTGTGGGTTTCAGTGTTAAGCCTTGATTAATTTATATGTTAGTACATAGGCTAGTTAAAGGAACCGTATGTAAGAAATGTATTTCAATTAATCATAAAATGGCCCTGATATGTCACTAGACATTAAGAAATCATGTTCATTTCAAATACTTATATCACTGACAACAGTAGTCCGGCCAGGATATTGTCATTTAAAAGTGAAGTTGCAGCCCTCAACTGATGTTGATGTTGTCATGTTGTGTTTTGGCCTGATGCTCCACCCTCCACCTATCTACCAATCACGAAGTCAGTAGTGTTTCGGCATCCGGGTTGCCAGCTCTGCTCTAGTTACCACAGCTGCAGCTACAAACGTGTCGGATAAAAACTGTCTAACGTTACGAAACCTAAAAGACCTCGTTATGAATCCGAAATACGTCGTGAAAAAGTCCGGAAAAAAAAAGTACTGTGTAGGACTCGTCACTTGCCATTGGAAGCTCCTTGTAGCAGCCTACGTTCCTGCTGGATCCTGCAGCCTAACTGGCAACCTGGAGTCAGGGGGGAGGGGGAGGGGATACACCGCTCTACAGTCATTTGAAAGTGATTGCAGTACCAGTTTTGGCCACAATCTTACTTACGGTTCCTTTAATTAAAGACACTGTAAATTAAATTATAGCGTGCTGTAAATTAAAGTGGTGATTGCTACCCTCTTGTTCCATGTAGTTACAGAGGAGGGTAAGTACAATAAAACACACACACAATCTCACTGACTCTGAAACCTTTATTCGAAGAAAAAAAAAAACTTATTTCAAAACAGATTTATAACACTTCTAATTTGTTTCTCTTGCTTGGCTTCCTCCTCCTCTTGTTCCTCTTCTTCTTTTTCTTTCTTTCCACTGATGAATCTTAAGAAGGAATCCCGTGTCTCTTGCTATTCTGTATTAAAAGAAAATACAGGACACCCAGAAATGTCCTCATCATCTTTTACCCTCATGCCATTCGAGATACGACTTTCTTTCTTCAGATGAAATAAAAGGTTTTTAGAGAAATAAATAATCTCTGGGAATACATATAAGTTAGTGCAAGCTCATGTGTTCCTAAAAGTTGAAGCATCAAACATCACATACAGCAATAACTAGTAATCCATACGACCCCAATGGATGAACCAATTTCTTCTGAAGTGAAACGATAAGTGTTTGTAACTGTTTGTAATGCTCACAACAAAATACAAAAAATAACAGATAATAATAATATAATGAGAAACGAACAATACAGAAGAACAGAGACGCCAGATCTTGTCTTGAAGCTTCACGTTGTTCATTACAATGTGTTTTGTGAAACGTGAAGTTGACTCTCAGTTGGTCTGAAGTGAAAAGATGAGTAAATTATGAGAACATTTCTGGATGTCCTGTATTTTCTTTTAATACATAATAGCAAAAGACAAGGGATTCCTTCTTAAGATTCATCAGTGGGAAGAAAGAAAGAGAAAGAAGAAGACAGTAAAGACAAAGAAGAATCGCATGCATGCACAAAATGGCGGCTAGTACAGCACAACATTCTGAAAACCTTTGTTTTAAAAATGGGTTATCTGAAAATAATGATAGAAAAAAACAAAGGCAGCGTGTGTGGAGCACCTGGCTCTCTCCGACATGTTCCCTGTGTTGGTCTGTTGTTGTCATCGTTACTGTAATTGTGTTATCAAGTTCTGTGCTCCTATTGGTTCTTGATTTGACGGTCATCTTGAAAGTCGTCACACTGCCAGACAGTGGCTCAAAATTTCTGACACTGCCAGAATTTTATCAAAGTACACATTTTATCAAGTGGATGCTGCACACTGGTGGTGGTTGAGGAGAGATCCCCTGATATGATTGTAAAGCGCTTTGGGTGTACAGTAGTACATATGAAAGCGCTATATAAATGCCCGATTCCGATTCTATTCTATCATAATGATCATTAATTGGCTGTTGGTGAACCTTGTCAAACTAGCGCTTAAAGGAATAGTTAACTTCAGAATTAAAATGTCCTGATAATTTACCCACCCCCATGTCATCCAAGATGTTCATGTCTTTCTTTCTTCAATCGAAAAGAAATCACGTTTTTTGAGGAAAACATTCCAGGATTTTTCTCCATATAATGGACCTCAATTGCAACTAACGGGTTGAAGGTCCAAATCAATGCAGTTTCAAAGGCTCTGCACGATCCCAGCCGAGGAATAATGGTCAAACCATCTGTCATTTTCAATAACAAAACAAAACAAAAACATTTATATACTTTTTAACCACAAATGCTCGACTTTGGTGTTCTGCTTCTGCACGACATGTTACGTTATCACATTGGAAAGGTCATCGACCCAGTGTTAAAACGAACATTCAAAGACTAAATCAAATGTCTTTTACAAAAATAAATGTAAAACATCGTTTTCGGACAAATTTTGAAGTTGGAGGAGAAAATGAGATCGGTACTTCCACCTACGTCACAAGCGACGTGATGACGTAATATGTCGTGCAGAAGCAGACCACCGAAGTCGAGCATTTGTGTTTAAAAATTATATACATTTAACATTTTTTTAATAAAATGGCAGAGGGTTTGGCTAGATAAGACCCTTATTCCTCGGCTGGGATCGTGTAGAGCCTTTGAAACTGCAGTGATTTGGACCTTCAAACTGTTGGTTACCAATCTAAAGGGTAGTTTAAAACGAGAATGCATGCTTTGACGATGATGCATAAACTGGTGTTGCATGAAAATGTGGAGAATGTGAAAACAAAGATGCCTCTTAAATGTATAAATGTATCGATTTTTTGCACGTTGCATCAATGCATCGTTACACCACTAATAGAAAGTATGTGATGCAAAGCTAAATTGTAGCATGGCCCCCTAAAAACTTTTTGTTAAAGCAATGTTTTATTTAATATAACTCTAATATTAATGCATGTTTGTCCTCTCCCCACAGCTTGAAATTCACCTGGGCTCAGGAGTCTATGTACCAAAAAATGTGTTGTGGTCAGCTAGCCACATATTGAGCCACATATTTGATATTGAGACACTTCTAAAGAGCAATCTCAGAGGTATCCCTTACGAAAATGAACTATGGTTTTACTATAGTAAAACTGTAGTTAACTATGACTGTAGTAACCGTGGTATTTTGGTCAAACCATGGTTTTTAAAAACCATGGTTTTGATACCATGGTTTTACTACAGTTATATTGTAGCAATACTACAGTAAAACCATAGTAACCGTAGTTCAAGATGTTTTTTTTTTTTTTTTTTATGTGTATGAATTGGTCTTTTGGGCTTGATTGTACTTGTTTTAACTTTTATTGTCAAATAAATCAAACACATTTTTTTTTTTTTCTAAATGACTGTAGTAACCATGGTTACTACAAAAAGCACGGTTACTACAGTCATGGTTACTATGGTTTCACTGTAGTATTACCACAGTGTAGCCATGGTTTTACAAAATTATCTTGAATTACATTTAAGCCATTTACTTACAACAAACATCTACAAAATAACAACAGAAAGAAGTTACCATTCTATGATACAGACTTTATTACAGAAATTACATAATCTGAAAAAAAATATAAACTCGCATTTGTTCTCACATGTGACATAAAACAATAAACTATAAAGTTATACAAAATTATTGGTGATAAAGTGGTGCTGTGCAATGGTTAAAAAATTCAGTTGCTAATTTACAAATAAAAAAATAGCCATTTGTTCCACTGTAATAATGATTTATATACAGAAATAACATTGCACAAATAAACATGACTTAGAGCACCTTTAAATACACAGCATCTACCTCCTCTAAAATGTCTATAACCTGTAAACACGTGTCCAACACAAACATGTTTGCAATTTATACTGTACATACATTAACAAGATGACAACAACTACTCCATTACTTAAAAACATTACTAAAAGTTTAATGGAAAATTATTGCATATACTACTAAACAAATTCAGAAGAAATGAGCAGTTCTTTGAAGAATGTTTAAAATGATATCCACTCACAAGAGATGAACACATGGAGTCTCCTCATGGGGGATGAAAATTCTAGGTGAAAAAGTCTTTGTTCAAAAACATGTGATGCAGCATCCATGCCAGTAGCTGTCAGTATGAAGTCAGTCAGGCCAGTAGGTTACAGTCCAGCTTTGGTTCGGTTCTGTCTCGACATTCAGCCCAAATGGACGCAGGAGCTAAAATGAGAAGAATACACACCACATTAACACAAGACTTGCTGGATTACTCAACTGTACTATCGGGTAGCCGAGTAATATTGTCCAAGTGCAATAATGTCCATTCAGCCAGTGTTTTCATAAATAACCCATAAAATAAATTAAAATAAAACCCTTTTACTTATACTCTTGAAAGGTTAAACAGAACAAAAAGTACAAGTCTCATATATACATAATTTCAAGAAAGAAAGAAAAATGAGTTGGAATAAAGGACAAAAGAGATGGAGAAAGTATTGGTTTGAGTAGAGACATCTGTAACCAACAAAGGGATAGAGCTCTAGACACTCAATTCAATCGTAAATGCATAATAACAGAGAATTGAGAAATACCCAGACAGATAATCAAAAAAGGGTTTTTCTCACCCAAAGCTATTGTATTGTTTCAACCTGGAAAACAGTGCATGAGTCATGTGGACCTATTTTATGGTGATTTTTCATTCAAAATATATTAACAATAAGGAACAAGTTCAATTTGTGTTGGTTATACAGTAGATCTGCCAGGTTCTCACACCAGCCAATCACAGCGCACTCCCACTTCGTTTCACCTTCGTTCATCTTAGGAACATAAATGAAGATATTTTTAATGAAATTCTGAGGGCTTTCTGTCTCTCCATTGGGAGCAATGCAACTAACACATTCAAGGCCCAGAACGATAGGAAAGACATCATTGAAGTAATCCATGTGACTCCAGTGGTTTAACCGATTTTATGAATCGATGCCGGTGCTTTGCTTGTTTTTGCAAAAAAATACTGACCTGCAATCCAGTAGGGGGAGCACTGCGACGCATGCGTATTGTGTTGACTCAAGACCGGAAGTTGTTCTGTGAATATGCTTTAGATAATATTATTTTGTAAATATAGAGGTAAATTATGCTGTTGTTTTTTGCGCAAAAAAAAAGCACTTGCATCGCTTCATTAAATTGAGGTTAAACCACTGGAGTCACATGGATTACCTCAATGGTGTCTTTACTACCTTTCTGGGGCTTGAATGTATTAGTTGCGTAGGCTACCAATGGAAGGAACAGAAAGCTCTTGGAGTTCATAAAAAATATCTTAATTTGTGTTCCGAAGATAAACGAATGTCTTACGGGTTTGGAACGACATGAGGGTGAGTAATTGATGACAGAATTTTTTTACAAAGTAGAGCTAGGGCTACTGTATGATGAAAGGCAAGATGTTCACTAAAAAATAAGATGAAGAAGTCACATGGACAATATTTTTGATACTTTCAGAATTTAAATGAAGTAAATAAAGGGATAGTTCACCCAAAAAATGGAAATTCTGTCATTAATTACTCACCCTCATGTAGTTTCAAACCTGCAAGACTTTAGTTCCTCTTTGGAACACAAATGAAGATCTTAATAATGAAATCTGAGAGCTTTCTGACCAACCATAGACAGCTATGTAACTACCACTTTAACGCTTTAAAAAGTTCATAGAGATTGTAAAACTAATCTATTTGAATTGAGCAGTTTAGTCCAAATTTTCTGAAGAGACAAGATCGCTTTACATGTAGGGCTGTTGCGGTGAAGGATTTTCCCTTGCGGAAATTTTGAGTGGCTCAATAGTGCTGTATGCGGTATTAACGCTATTTATTTATTTATTTATTTTGATTTATTTGTTGCTATATAAATAAGTGTTACGATGTGGTCAGCAGGCACAAAAACAAGTATATTTTCAGTAACCAATGTAGCCGCGTCTCTGCGCATTGAAAGGCTGTCACTCAGCGGCTGTCACATTGTTACGGCAACAGACTGTCTTTGAGTGAGTCATTAAACATCATTCAACGAACATGTTCAAAAACGCTGATTCATTAAAAGATAGATGTAATGAAACAAGGTGTTAATTATTTTTAACTTTGAGCTCCACTTTTCAAGGCTCAGCTGACCAGCAATGCGTCGCATGGGTAACGCTGAAGCTTCACTTAATAGAGACCAGTGGTGGACAGTAACGAAGTAAATGTAATTCGTTACTGTACTTAAGTAGCTTTTTTGCGTATCTGTACTTTACTGAAGTATTTAAATTTGGAAAGACTTTTACTTTAACTCCACTACATTTCAAAGTCAAATATCTTACTTTTTACTCTACTACATTTTCAAAATCAGTCGTTCCTTTTTATTTATGAGTGGATAAAAACTTAACTGGTCAAACGAGCCACCTATCACAGTAGCCTACAACGTGCACGCTTTGTTTTGAACTTGCCTTGGTGGTATCTACTAAGCGCGAACCAGAGCCGTTAAATATGAGAGTTGCGACCATAGACAGTATATAAGAGGTTGCGACACACACAAGGTTGTTCGACTTGAACCGGCGCTGCACAGACCGATCAGTTTATGACATCAAAGTATAGAGCGAAATCGCGAGAGCGATTGAAAAGCATACAGAGCCGTCTACTCTCTAATCGCTCTTGCGGTATTTTAATGTCATTCACCGATTGGTCTGTGCAGTGTGCCGTTTCACGTCGACCAAGCCTACTGTGATCTCGCCGCCGCGCGGTCACGTGATTCGTGTAGCTCTCAATAGTTCCAAACAATTTGTGTTGCCAATAATTTTAAGCGGGGCAGAGAGCAGCAGCTATTATTGCAGCAATTATCGGTAAATACTGACGCATAATGAACATTGCTTATTACCTTGACACTAAAATTACTTGCATAGCATTTTTTTTTTTCTGAGGAGTAGCAGAAACACTGCATTAATACGTTTTGGTGTTTAATTTTGTAGGGAAATTGGCTGCTCCCATAATGTAGTGTGTATATATATATATTCAATGGCATTGTGCAGGTTTATGTGAATGTATCATAACATTAGGATGTTTATAATTATGACCATAGACGCTTGTGAAAAATATGTACAGTAAATACTGTAAATGTATTATACCTTATGGGATCAGTCCCCTTCCATCCAAAATTAAACACACAAAAAATGTATTCAATTCAAATATATAATTCTATATATATATATATATATATATATATATATATAGACTAATTAATGTAATTTTATTAATAGATTGATGTGCCAAGAGTGACAGAGTCTTCACGTAGACTGAGTTAAGCAAGAGTCTTGTGACAAAAATTAGAATAGGACATTATAGCAATAAAAAAATCATAGTACTTGGATACTTAAGTACATTTGAAGGCAAATACTTTTGTACTTTTACTCAAGTGAATGTTTAAAGGCAGCACTTCTACTTTTACTTGAGTAATATTTTACCTTGAGTATCTTTACTTTAACTCAAGTACATGGTATGTGTACTTCGTCCACCACTGATAGAGACCAATGGCATTGATTCAATGCATGACTCGCTGATTTTTGTTTTGTCGCGGCTTCCTCGCGCTGTGGATGCTGACCAGCGCTGACACTGGTAAACACTGGTCACAGCGCTGACACCAGCGCTGACATTCATGGTAAATACCCTTAAACGTTAAAAGGATGACAAGACAAATATTTTCGTTTTCCTTGGACACGGCAACCTTTTCACCAATATATATGACTTGACCTCAAAAAGAGACGCAGGTCATCGCACGCGCTCAGTCGATCTCTCTCATTCACTGTCTGTTTAGGCTTAAGTGCAAATCAGCGAAGCCTCTATACAAATCACCATGATAAAAACAGTCTTGTTATCATTATTAACTTATTTAACGTTCAATGTACATGCACGAAGTTTCAAAACAAGAAGGGTATAGCCTTTTGAAAAAAGAAAACACGCGAATATCGCAGTTGCTGCGATTACTTGCATTCCTCTGCGGTTGGCTTGTCAGTAGCGCAGTACTGCAATATTGCGGTTATCGCGACAGCCCTATTTATATGATGAACATATTTAATTTAGTCTTTTCTTCACACTTAAACAATGATTAGCGAACATAAACAGAAGCTCAACCGAACATGCTTGACACGTGAGGGCAAACCTCTCTCAAACGTGCTGCGCAACACACGAGAATGAGCCTCTTTTGTTCTCGCATGTCAAGCGAACATGCTTGAGCTTCTGTTTACTGTAACTGATGTGTGAATTTATGAATGTTTATATGTGAATAAAAGCCTAAATTCAACCTGTTCATCATAAAGGAAGCGATCATGTCTTCACAAAATTTAGACTAAACCATTAAATTCATTTGGATTAGTTTTACAATCACTTTAACTTTTTAAAGCGTTAAAGTGGTAGTTGCTTAGCTGTGTATGGGGGGTCAGAAAGCTCTCAGATTTCATTATTAAGATCTTCATTTGTGTTCCTAAGATGAACGAAAGTCTTACTGTTTTGGAACGACATGAGGGTGAATAATTAATACCAGAATTTAAATTTTTGGGTGAATTAACCCTTTAACATGTTCAAGCTAAAATTGTAGCAAAATGATCATTTAAATGCAATTGTTTCTTAATTGCATTTACACTCACAGTTAGGACACTTACGATTGCATTTTTATAAATACCCGCAATGAACGTAGCAAAATTCAATGTGGATTTAAAAAAAGGATTCCGAGCCGATCACATCCCCGCCTCACCCTGTCAATCACTGCATCAAGTGCCTTAACTTTGAGTGTAAATGCTAGGAAAAATAACTTAAATGATCATTTTGCTACAATATTTGCTTGAACATGTTAAACATCTAATTTCTGTAATAAATTTTAATTGTAATTTTAAAAAAGGGTTTAAACGTTCAAATGTATGTTAAAATTATATGTTAAAGCTAGTGTAGTAATGCAAATTATTATATTTTTGATTGAAATTTTTTTTTTTTTTTGATGTAGCACATATCGTATGGAAAATGTAAATTCAAATACAGAAAAACATTGCCATTTTACACCTTGCATTGCCATTTTGCATGCTACATTTCAAATTGACATTTGGTAGCTGTATGCTACCATACATCATGAATGTCAGAGTTTTATGTGAATTAACTTTCAATTAAGTGACAGAAATCTTTCAGATTTCATTTGAAGAGCAGTTACTGTGCTTTATCAAGATTGGCATCATTCTGTCATTATGGCAAACAAACTTAGGACTAAAATTCAACCTCACCAGAAAAAAATATCATAAGATGCCTCACAGCTGAGGATGCAGGAAGACTTTCAGATGTGTGATAAGTGAGACCAGCACTGGTAGTTTACCCCATCATCTTCATGATCTAAAAATTAAAGACACATTTGCTGAGTTTCAACGAAGTTCTCTGTTAAAATGAATGACCTGTATATGACTTAGGGCAGAATCAGTTAATTACAATCATTTAAACATAGAGAACGAGTGATCAACTATTTTATCTGTGCACTGTTCGGTGGTGTTCAGTCACGTTGTTCAAGTGCATACAGTATTGTGGACTAATGTAAAGTACACCAGCATGGCACCTCTGGTTAAGCACTCATTTACAATAATTACCTAAATGTGTACTCACGACACAGAAACTCAATTGCTTTAAAATATATTTGCCGACAGTTAATATCACCGACTCGATTCGTACCTAATTACACAATTTACACTCGTTATTGTCATGTTGAGTAGCTGTAATGCTTTATACATTTGTTATTTGGTTAAACATAAACATAAAACCCACCTTTGAATTTCCTCTTCTCTTCATCTTATATTCTTCTGTTTAAAATATGGCTTACTACAATCGTACAAAACATTTACTATATTATTATACATAGAGCAGATATCCCTCCCATGGTTTACGTCTTTACAGTTAACATCGCTACACATTATTGCATCCTTAGGTAAATAAATATTATTCAAGGATCTATCTGCCAATATAAAAAGCTAAAAGATCCTCCTTAGTAAGTTCTGACCAATCCATTTTTACGGTATTGACATTCTTTTCATTGTCCAAAATCGCTATAAGATACTCCACATTTATCAACATAAAAACAGGTATATGATCAGTTGTTACTGTGTCATAAATACTCATACCCTTCAAAGAGGCATGTGCATCAGCTGTACTGATACAATGATCAAACCAAGATGTAGTATTCCAAGCCTCGCTAACATAAGTATAGCTATCTACAGGCAAAATTACTTCACTTGACAATATGAGATTAGTATCCTGACAGAATTGAACAATATGTTTAGAAAACAAAAATGTATGCATTCATATCCCAAATAACATATACATTAGAAGTAGAATTACTTTCAATAAAAGAATAAAGGCTAACCTATTTAAATACTCATCTTCATTATGGTGACATTCATAAGGTTATACATTTAGGATAATGAATTCCTTGTCCTGATAGGAAATCTGTATTGCTATACCCCAGCTGACACCAAGTCTAACCAGCCAAATTTTTATTCCACAGTATAGCCACAACCCCGGGTATCCTACCTCTAATTATACCAGTACCACTATCTGTTGTGGATTCACCAACACCATGAAAATTGACATTAAAAGAGTTCAGTTTTTCCAACTCTTGCACAGCTAAAAATGTCTCTTGCAAACATAGAATATCACAGTTCTCCAACAGCCTGGCTTTATCCCCATCACTCTGGCCCACGCGCAAACCACGACAGTTGTATGACACGACCCGAATGTCCATGGGGGCCACTAATGGATGATCCATTAGTGATCCATTCACTAATTAATGATCATACTAGCCGAAGGCACACGCATATCCCCGGACCCCGGTACAGTGTGAGACCTGATAACTCCCGCCCTGCGCGGCTCACAATAGCGTTTAACAAATGCCACTTCAGGCCAGAGCTCCGGGTCATACATTTCACTGACCTTATTACATTTAGCAGAAACTGTAAATGAACTATATCTGCTATATACAGAATCAATCCTCTGACAAGCAACTTTGCGCCCAAGTTTTTCTTTCAGATACCCAGACAAAGTCAAAGCATCTAAATCAGGTGTGAACTTGGAGGCAAAAACACTCACCAGTTTAGTCTTGATCATTTTGATGTTGCCCATAGCTCCAGTGCCAACAACAGACATAGCATTACCAATCTTATTTTTCTGTCTGAAAATGACAGCAAGTGATCTTGATTTGGTAGTATCATTCTCAAAACCTTCACGGCGAGCCTTTTTCACCACACGACTCCACTTTGGAGAGTTTGAGAACGTCTCAGGTTACGACTGTAGAGAGAGAATATAGGGCGGCTTCTGTCACTTTGAGTGATTTATTGCCCCCCTATAAAAAGGTTCCCACGCTTGCCCCGCCCCTTTCTACCCCCTCCCTCCCACCTCCGGACAGGTCACGTGACCGTGGGAATTTTCCCACGCTTGCTCCTCCCTTATGGGCGTGAACAGAACCAGGGAGATATTATAAATTAAATTATATATTTAATAATATAAAACGTTGTATAAAAGTTAAAATACACATGTTTAGTGTTCTCACACATTTGTAAAATGTTAAAATGTCAATGAAAAAGTTTAAATTGCATTATCTTAAAGCTATCAAAATGTATTAGTATTAAGACATTAAACAAATATTAAAACATATCAAGCGTATAAACACATACGTACATTTAAAAAACTGACTTACGTTTTTACAAGTCCGTTTTGTTGAAAGAAGAACAAAAGTTTTTTATCCGTCTCCAAAGGCTTAGAGCTTTTAACTCCGAAAAAGCGAATAGTTCTATTTTCTAACATACATTTAAAGAAAAAGCTGTACTTTCACAATTACATTGTGTTTAAAGGTGTATAAAACATTGTTTAAAGTTTAAATTATATTTTCTTAAAGATATCAAAATGTGTTAGTATTAAAACATCTAAAACAACATTTTAAAGATGTTAAAACATTAATGAAAAAAGTTTAAATTATATTTTCTTAAAGATATCAAAATGTGTTAGTATTAAAACATCTAAAACAACATTTTATGTTAAAACATAAATGTTAAAACATTGAAAAAGCAATATTCAGCTCCGGACCGTGGGAATTTCCCATGGTCCCCTTCCCTACAAACATCCCCACCCCTCCCCACTTCTGGTCAGGTCATGTGACCGTGGGAAATTTTCCCACGATCCACATTAAAATGATATCAAGCAAATAGTTCTATTTTCTAATACATTTGAAGAAAAGTTGTACTTTCACAATTACATAGTGTTTAAAGGTGTATAAAACGTTGTATAAAGTTAAAATACATGTCTTCAGTGTTCATACATTGTAAAATGTTAAAACATTAATGAAAAAGTTTAAATTGCATTATCTTAAAGCTATCAAAATGTATTAGTATTAAGACATTAAACAAATATTAAAACATATCAAACGCGTAAACACATACGTACATTTAAAAACTGACTTACGTTTTTACAATTTCACTTGTTGAAAGAAGAACAAACGTCTTATTATCTCCAAAGATATATCCGGTTACAATAATGTTTAAACATCATATTGTTGAACAAATAACATTATGACAATGTATATTAAAACTTTTTAAGAAATGTACAATAAAGACATAATCAGAGATGAGATCAGTGTTTTTTATTTATTAAAGAAGACAGATGTAATTTCATTACATTTTTGTCCATCACAAAAATGAGTTAGCGTTATTTTAAGATGTTAAAAATCAATAATTTACAGAAAAGTAAATGTATCCATCCACACAGTATTTGTAAAACTGTTACATAAAACACAAACTAGTTTAAAAACATTGTTAAAAAGCCTTACGTTTTTACATACCATTTGTTGAAAGACAGCCAAAAGGTATATCCAAAGGTATATTCCACATCAAATGTATATCCTAATGTATATCCAAAAGGTATATCCAAAGCTCAAAAGATCTATCCTGCAACAAGGATATATCCAAGACCAGAGGTATATCCAGAACGCTTATCCATATCCAAAGGTGTAGAGATTTTAATTCCAAAAGTTACAAAGTCCTCGTGAGGAGTTCAGCGAAAAACGACCGCGCTCTTACATCCCGAAGTTAGAATGGCATTTCTCAGGTCTGGACACTGACCAGACGTAGACTCCGCCCCTAGACACCTCCCACCCCTAGACACCTCCCACACCAAGACCCCTCCCACACCAAAACCCCTCCCACACCAAAACCCCTCCCACATCAAGACCCCCTCCCAAGCCAACTTTGTATTGGGTAACAGATCAGTGAGTTGTTTTTAATTAAAGAAGAGTTTTGTTTCCCCCAATCATTTAAAAACTTTTTAAAAACAATGTATGTATAAAGTTAAAATACAATGGTTTAGGATTCGTACGTTTACAACGTTATCTGAAAAAGTTAGGATTAATAGCTAGATTTTAGTTAAAATTAATAGTTTAAATTATTAGTTAAGTTAGAGTTAATTCATGCTTTAGTTAAGTTATATTCACTAACTTACTGATTTATTCACTACAACCCAATGGAGAAATCTGATTATTGTTTGAGAATGTGTTTTTGGAGTAAAAAATAATGATTCTGTTCAAAACTATGTGCTTTTAACTTTAAAACTGTGAAACGTAACCGGTAGGCAAACATTTTCCACACACACACACACACACACACACACACACACACACACACACACACACACACACACCTGTAACACTTTCACATACAACTTTAATAATAAAATAACTTTAACTTTAATAAAATGATACAGACCTTTAAAATACAAAGGTGTATAGGCTAGTATTTAAAACGCTAGGCCTATCAGAAAAGTGTAAACAAGAATGTCTTCTTACGTATACAGATTTTAAACCCTGTTAAAAACAAAAAGTCAACGTTAAATCATTTAAAACAAGATATAGAATGTCTTTCACTAACAACTTTTAAAGATACCAGAAAAATGGTAAATTATGTTTCAAACGTGAACAGCATATCAGACATATCAAACAACGACAGTTAAAAAATAATACATAAAGTGAATAGTTTTTAAGCAAAACTTTTTAACATTACAATTCACTATAAACTTTTGTTTAGTTTTTAGCTAAAATATATATCTTTCACTGTCTCGCAAAGCATCCATGCACTCGGAAAGCAAAACATGAATGAGAAATCGGTCTGTGAACCCAGGTCTACGTTGGTAAAAAAGACTTAATCAAAACAACATTTTACATTTTTGTACGTTTTATTTGATTTAGTTATTAATTCAGTATTAGTTCTTTCTAGCCTAATATTGTTTGATCTGTTAAGCCTAGATAACAAGACATAGGCCTATTACATACATGCCGTGTTCGAGAAAAGTAATATTGATGTAATCTTTGTGAGATCATATCCACAAATGCAGAACATGTGCTTGGTGATACACTTTACTAAAAGAAAATATTATGGAAGTCATTTTCATACTGTGAGTAGGCTATGCTTCAACATGTAATTATACCATGTTTATATATTAATAGTATGGTTCCATGATGCTTTAATGTTTTAATGTTTGTTTGTTTGTTATTAACTAATACCCTTTTAACTAACACTTCAACATCCTGCACAAATTAAAAAAACATATGAGCTAGGGAAAGTCTCAGACCCCAGATAAACAGATAATGGAATGTTCACAATCTACAGTAGTTATTCTCCTACTTAGCGTGTGTGTAAATAGTTGTGCTTAAATCTTTGGGTGTATTTTTTACACATCAACATATTTGTCACACCGTAAGTACCACACTCTTGTAAAGATGGACTAACTTTAAACATCATCTTTATACGGGAATCACATGTGTCCAAACATTTGTGTAAGATTCAAAAGACCAATCACTAGAAAAGAGGGTTGAAAAGCATAGTTTACGATAAATACACAAAGCTTGCAAATGATGACCCTGTTTCACATTTTGTATTCTGAATGTACAGAACTTAAGCAATATAATCTTGTATTGTTTAATATTAATTGTAACTGCTATATAGTTACGGTTAGGATTTGACTTATGGTTAGTTACTTGTAACGTAATTTACTGTTATTACTATTAAGTAAATGTAGTAACGTATAAATATGTCACCTTAAAATAAACCGTTACCACCAATTCTTAAAAGAACCAACTTTTCTTTTTGTTGTAACACGTGTAGTTACTGACAAACTGGAATGAAGACAAATATATTCCAACACAAAGTTTATTAACAATAACCCAACAGAAGGGCGAGCGGAAAGTATCATATACAGACTTAACATGGACGATATACCGATCAATAAACAGAACATATGTGGAACTTAAATACATATAGATTATGACTAAAGGATACATAGCTGTAATGATTGTGCATGTGTCCATGGTGACAGATAAGTGGCGGGAATTAGGAACACATAACAGAAATGACAACAAACTCCTAGAACTGAATATAACTGAGCGTGATGGTGACGAGTGTAAAATAACATTTTAATAATACTTTTCCACTAAAAGGGTACGGTCTTTTAGAATACATGTTTGGGTTGTTTTATTAAAAAATGTATGTACATCATCACAAGTAATATTACCAACTAATGTCTAAATACAACAAAATGTAGTAGAAATACAGTTACACATATACGTAACGTACAAAAATCATATGGAAATAACAGCAATCAATTATTTTTTTAAATAACAACAATAAAAATAAAAAAAAACGTCCCCTCGCACTTTGCTACGTTCATCGTCGTTCAAACACGGTTTGCATTCAATAATAAAAGTAGCGTCTTCCTCGTTGAAAGTATGCCAAGTTTTTGGATAGTGGAACTCAACCAACGCCACTTCCCATAATCCTTTTAAATGTATAGCTCTTGCCAATCTAGTTCTGTAATTAGATATACGATTCTCGGGGTATACATTTGCAGATGCATTGCACGGGAGCGTGACGTAGAACCCCTCCTCCTCAGACATGTTAGATGTTTTTGGATAAATGACATCGTCTGTGGCTTTCCCTACGGTTTTAAGGGAGATTGTAGATCAATCATCTGTTTTTCAGGAATCCAACTATTGAATTTTGAAGGCCATCCAAACCATTTCACCAGAACGTACATGGCTTTTCCGCGTCGTTGTTTATCCAAAATTTTTTCGACCTTAAATGATTTATCATCACTCACAATAATTTTTTGGAGTTCTTGCTCATAAAAACAACCATCTACTAATTCACCATCATAGTCCTGTATCCTGTATACGACTGGATTTCGGGGTATACACGCACTTATAGTAAAGTATTCTTCAGTATAATTCTGTTCATAGCCTTTGGCAAATATATTCCGGACTTTAGATACCCTTACGATATCTCCTACGGCAAATTTAAAGACTGGTGTCTCTTTACGCATTTTTCCGTATAAATTATTAAACACCACAGTTTCATTTTCTTTATTCACGTCCAACGGTCGCATTTTAATGGATTTGTGATAACTAGAATTATACGCCTCTGTCAGATCTTGCAATATATCACAGTAGCGTTTGGAATTCACCGCTGTTAAATACCTCCACATTCGTCCTTTTAAAGTTCTATTAAATCTTTCGACTACACTCGCTTTTAAATCACTTGCTGTTGCAAAATGGTGTATGTTATATTTTTTTGTCAACTGTTGAAAATGCTTATTGAAAAACTCTGTACCCTTATCTGTCTGCAACTTTACAGGTACACGTCCTTCTCTCAAAATAGACAAAAAAGCTTTAACTACTTCTGGTCCCGTTTTATTTTTCAATACCCTTGTCCACGCGTACTTGCTAAAAACGTCTATAACGGTAATTATAAACTTGATATTGTCGTTCTCTTTCGAGTATACAGACATATCAACTAAATCTGCTTGGAACTGCTGGTCTTTCCCATACACCACTACGCGGTTCCGCTTATAATTTATTGGTGCAGTTCGATGGAGAGTGTATGTGTCCTGGCTAGCGAGCCATTTGGACACTTCATTATCAGATAATCTTACACCTTGCTGTTCTAATACAGCTTGTTTTAATCTGTCTTTACCCCCAAAAGCACCAGAATTCGCTGGGTCGTAATAGATTTGTTTCATTAGTTCTGCCATGTCAACGCTATGAGATTTCAGTCATAATGAATCGAGTTGCAAATTTGCTCAGTATTTATTTATTTTTTCACAATATAAAAGTCACAAACATTTTTTTATTTCACAATATAAAAGTCACAAAAACATTTCCAAACAACAATTTTTTTCTTTTATTAGAATGTAAGAAGTAGAAAGTTACAAACATGTATAATGTGAATTATATCACACAAACAAAAAAATAAAATTTCACAGACATTTCAAAATTCTTCTCCATAATGTATTCGACTAAAAAATCAATAATATTACATACATCTGGGTTTTCGCTACTTAACAAACTGCAGACATCAGTTACATACGTACAAATACACAATATATTCCCTATTCTAAGAGAGTTCTGGTCGTCAGACATTAGATTGAGAATGTTTTTGATAACCCCAGAGGGTGTGCTCTCACAGGTTACAGACATGTTTATCATATGATTCCATTCATCCGATAATCCCCGTACGCCGTTCATTAATTCCATTAGTCGTTTTTCATCCGGATTTATGCTGGTATTTGTAGTCCAATTATTCTGGATAATCTTGTGGAGCAGGTTAGATATTCCACATTTAACACGTGATTTAAAGAAATATTTTGTAATCCAAGAGGTAGAGCAGAAGTTTCCCATTTTCAAACGTGAGTGATCACCGGATCTTCAGCCACGGCGAGTTTCCATTTATCCACAGCCGTGTAAATTATTTCCTCGCATGATTCGTCGATCAGTTTTTCACGAATTAAAGATAATTGTTCGACTATGTACATCTCATCTCTGAGGTCAAACAAAATTGCCTCAACAGCTCCCTGGATCCTCTGTAGATGCGGGCTGCCTCCGTACTGACTCAAGGCCTGAGCTAATATGTTTTTCAACTCAGGTGTGAGGAGTTTCAGTCTGATCTCTTCAAAACATCCATAGAAATAATATGCAGTAGGTTCAAACAAGCAGCTGTGTCTTGTTTGCGATGGGTGATCCACAGTACAGCCATCACAAGAATTTTTCATCCGTTTGTCGATCAAAAATTCCAAAATGACAGCCAAAATAGCCTTGATAATTCGGTGGCCTGTATCCCCGAGACATCCGTCCACCTCATCGACAGTTGTGTCGTGGGCCTCCGCGACTGTGGCAGATGTTGCAACTCCATAGCTTGTGAGGAACGTCAGATTGTGATATCCGAGATCTGTACAAAATTTATTTAGCCATTCGATGCTTTTCTGCGGATATCCATTTGCTGCATCCGGTAATCCATTTGGTATGTATCCGTCAGTAGTTCCCAGGGGTTGGAATGATAATGAAGAAGAGTCAGTTCCTTGAGACATGATGCGTGAATGAGGTAAGCTTTCAAGAGGAGTGTGTTTTAATGTTTGTAGATCGTAGGCGGGGCTATATGAAGACCCCCTCCTACTGTCCTGTGCGAAGCGTGGGAACTGTTTGTCGTCTTTTCCCATGCCACTTCACCACCTGACGTGGGAGGGTCTTGGTGTGGGAGGAGTCTAGGAGGTGGAGCCTAGGTCTGGCTCCTGTGCAGCGATAGCTATTGTCAGTCTTGACTCCTTTCTCCCGTGTTCGGACGTGTTTCATTGACCTCTCAGGAGATTACTTTACACAAAGTTGGATAACCTTTGTTCTTCTTTCAACAAACGGAATTGTAAAAACGTAAGTCAGTTTTTTAAATGTACGTATGTGTTTATGCGTTTGATATGTTTTAATATTTTTTTAATGTCTTAATACTAATACATTTTGATAGCTTTAAGAAAATGCAATTTAAACTTTTTCATTAATGTTTTAACATTTTACAAATGTATTTTAACGTTATATGTTTTATACACCTTTAAACAGTATGTAATTGTGAAAGTACAACTTTTCTTCAAATGTATTAGAAAATAGAACTATTTGCATGATATAATTTTAATACATGTTGTTTTAACGTTTTAATGTGGATCGTGGGAAAATTTTCGCAATCAGCCCCTGTGTGATTGCGTCTGAAGCACATGTGTCAACTAGTCCTATGGCGAGAATGAACATCACGGGCGGGTGACGTCATGACCTGGAAAGGATAAAAGCACATCCGGATTACGACCGCGCCAGCTTCAAAAAAGGCCGAAGCAAGTCGATCACAGGGATGTAGTGACGAGAATGGCAAAGTGACGCATCATCTCGTTCCCTACTTAGGGAACTAGGGTTACAGTCGTAACCTGAGACGTTCCCTTCCGAGGGAACTCGCGATGCATCAATGACGCTTTGGGAAACGAGAATGCCCGAACGCCATACAGCCAATAACCTGTCATGTAAAACTGTCACGACATGAGAACTCTAGACCCCGGGGCATCCAAGTCTAAGTCATAAAATCTGACAAACGTAAGTGGCGAAGATCAGCCAGCTGCATCACAAACTTCTTGGATGGACACCCCAGACATAAGGGCCTTGGAGGCCGCCATACTCCAAGTAGAATGGGCTCTAGTAGCCAAAGGTGAAGGCTGGCCCAGAATCTTGTATGCAAGAGAGATAGCCTCGACTATCCATTTGCTAACCGCCTGCTTGGATGCAGGAAGGCCTTTCTTAGGGGGCCCAAAGCATACCAATAACTGATCAGACTTTCTCCACTGGGCAGATCTGTGGACGTAAGTATCCAGTGCTCTGACTGGACAGATAAGGTTCAGTTTCTCCTGGTCTAAATCCTTAAAGGGAGGAGGACAGAATGCCTGCAGTACAATAGGCTGAGGTATGTTGGTTGGAACCTTAGGTACATAACCGGGTTTAGGATAGAGGAACCCCTTAACCATACCGGGTGCAAACTCAAGGCACGAAGGAGATGATGATTCCTCCACAGACCTTGAGCTGAGCGGCCTTCCATTACCGCTCCCCAGCCCGTGAGAGAAGCATCTGTCGAGAGCGAAACTCGATGGCAAAGAGCTCCTAACACTGGACCCTGGGATAGAAACCAAGGTTTCCTCCATATAACCAAGGCACGGAGACACCGCCGTGTTATCTTGATCATACGGAGTGGGTTCCCCCTCGGGGAAAACCCCTTGGTCTTGAGTCACCACTGCAGGGGTCTCATGTACAGCAGGCCGAACTGAATAATGTTGGACGCGGCTGCCATCAGACCCAACAGTCTTTGAAACTGCTTTACAGTGAGTGACTGGCCTAGCTTTATTTCTTATAAAAACGCGAGGATTGAAGCGACACGAGCAGGCGAGAGCACGGCCCTTATTGTCACTGAATCCCACATGACACCAAGAAAGGTGGTCCTCTGTGCTGGAGAGACTACACTTTTCTTGGTATTCAATCTTAACCCCAATTTCTTCATATGCGCGAGAAAGACATCTTGATGCCAAACTGCCAGAAGTTCCGACTCTTCTAGGATAAGCCAGTCGTCTATGTATTTCAGAATACGTATGCCCTGCAGCCTGAGCGGGGCTATAGCTGCATCTACGCATTTCATGAACGGGCGGGTTGATAGAGCTAGACCAAACGGAAGAACTCGATACTGGTAGGCTTTGCCCCCAAAAGCGAACCTTAGGAACTTCCTGTGTTGTGGAAGGATGGAGACATGGAAGTATGCATCTTTCAGATCTATTGTGACAAACCAGTCCTCGGATCTGATTTGAGTCACGATATGCTTCAATGTCAGCATCCTGAACTTCAATTTCTTGACTGAACGATTCAGAAGACGAAGATCTAAAATGGGACGCAACCCCCCATCCTTTTTTGGAACAATAAAATACCGGCTGTAGAACCCTGAATCTCTGTTGGCCGGCGGAACCGGCTCTATAGCTTCCTTTGCTAAGAGTGCTTCCACTTCTTGTTCCATCACCAGAGCCTGCTCTGGATGTACTACTGTGAGTAACACCCCGTTGTAGCGTGGTGGACGAGAACCAAACTGGATTCTGTACCCCTTTTCTACTATGTGCAGGACCCATTGAAATATATTTGAGATATATAGTCTTCCACTCTGACAGATAATCTACTAAGGGAACCAGCCTCTCGAGGATGACCTCTGGTATAATAGGAGCCATCACTTCGGTGACCTGGAACATACTGGCAGGAAATAACCAAACTGACTGACTTTCGACCCTCCTCAGAGGGCGCGAATCCAACGCAGCGTCGAGGGGGTGCTGAGTCGGAAATTACAGTAACAGTTTGGCCATTCATTTACTGGACAGGGGCATTTTGGGGGCCTTTTTTGAAAACTATACGATTATTGTCTCCATGTAAATTACAAAAACATGAATTTGTGAAAACGGTGACATCATGCGCATGTGTATGACGTGTTCAGTCTATAGGCACGTAGTGTTTCTTTACAAAGTGATATCGCCATCTACTGGCCTGGCATGAATAACACAGCATTTTTAATTGTTTTCGTGGATCCGTGTGAACGGGGATCATTTTGACAACATTATTGTCTGTACATGAAAAATGAAAAATGCTAAAGAAAAACTTTCCATTTTTAGTCCAATGGAGGTCTCCAATAATATGGGTGAAGGTTTTTGCATGTTACTTGTCTTTCCTTTTAGCAACACAACAAGATTAAATCTCTTGTCTTGTCTAAAAAACAAAGATTCATTTCTCATATGCATTTTCTCGTTATTTCATCTGACTCCATAAATGAAAATGTTTTAATGATATCTGTGCACCATTAAATTTGAGCGAATGTTTGACTATTCTTTTTAACTCTTTACTGAAAATAATGCCAGAGTCCATTAGAATAAAATCAAATGTTTACAATTTATTATGTCAGGTAAATGTAGCATGCCAATTTCATAATCAGTTCAAAGATAATCAATACAAAACATCAAATGCTTTGGAATAAAGAGAAGAGATGCGAAGTACATGACGCTGAGAGTCACGGCCGCTCTCAGCATTCACGGGCTGATCTGAGGTACAGAATTGTGCTGATCCTCTAGTTGCATTTCATTATATAGA
Organism: Leuciscus idus; assembly: GCA_021554675.1. NCBI lineage: Eukaryota > Metazoa > Chordata > Actinopteri > Cypriniformes > Leuciscidae > Leuciscus > Leuciscus idus. The sequence continues at coordinate 8,118,035 of CM038640.1, forward strand.
CAGAAACTTCTTTCACATGGAAACATCTGATAACAATTGGAATTTACATTCAGAATTGACACCTTTTGGGAGTAGTAGACCATTTGTCTAGAGACCCACCCTCCTCTGTGTGCCAGTTATCTATAAACTCTTAAAAACCTTATTACCTTTTGTTTTACTTCTTTGGAAATGAGACCTTTGTACCAGTCGCACTGAGACATTTCATACGATACCAAACATGTGTAATACTGTATGATAATTATTCACATTATAGATTCTTGGGTGAATTTTGGTGATCTCAGCATGAGGGATGGAGGAAGAGGGGAAGAAATGTAGATTAGGATTGCTTAGGTGAGACTTGTGTCTCGAATGATAGTGCTAGTTTCACAAGAGAGAGTTCAAATGTTAATTCCAAAAAAGGTCCTTTGTCTTCTCAGGGAGTGGTTGTTCCTCAAGTAGACTGCCTGGCATTTATCTAATTTCTCAAGTCTTACAGGGTTGATGGAGGTCGGTATAAAAATAATACAAAATGTAACTTATCAATATCCATGTTTTTTTATTAATGTTACATCTCAACAACTGACATACTGTAACATCACACAGTTGACCAAATAAGGACTGCTAAGGTCAAATTTGTAAAATACAAATAATGGACTAGACTTGCCAAGCCTGTTCCATGTTCCAACCAATGAACCATGCCAATAACCAAAGTGCAGGCAAGTTCTCTGATTACACTCTCTGATAACATTGTTTGCTCATTGTTGGGAATTAGGTGTGCCTTGTGTCAGAATTTTTTATCATTTACTGTTCGACAATGTTTCTAAAGAATTTGAATTAAGCAGCTCCTCAAGGTAACAACGAGACGCATTGCTGCCACATACATATTATTTTTCCACTCAATATAAACGACATATTTTCTCGTAATAACGAGATCTTATGTCGTTTTAACGACATCTTTTTCTCGTAATAACAAGATGTTATGTCGTTAAAACGACAAATTTTCTAGGCCTTATAAGGACATGTGTAGTCATGTACAAAATATGCCTTTAGTTTATCCACATAAAATGTATAGCCTATCATGTCTTTATCATACGTTCAAAAAGCTGAAGCAGCAGCCCCCAATGGACATTCATGTTAAAAGATCAAATTCTGTACACACCTTATTAATAAAGCATGTGTAGCCTACAGATTAGCAGATGATTCCAGAATACGAACATTGCGTTTAATTGCACATTAGGCTAAGCGTTTTCTTCCCATAGAACACCCTTATTATAAAGAAAAAGCTCAATGTGGCTTAATAGGCTACTACAGTGATAAAGAACAAATGCTGTACACACCTTATTAATAAACCATACTATCCTACAGAAAAGCAGATGAGCCCAGAATATGAACACAATGCATTTAATTACACATTACGCATTTTCCTCCCATAGAAACCCTTTATTATAAAGAAAACTCTTAACGTGGCTTTCTATAGGAGGATGGCATTGCAGTGCACAACAAATCCTTTAAATGGTATTCAATGCAAAACAAAAATGAAAAATATATTGTGCCATTAATTAGCCCACAAATAATATTTATTTTAAAGTCTAAACAAATGTATTTAAAGAAAAACACTAGCATTGGGCGTTTATCTGCAGTGTTGGGCAAGCTACTTGGAAAATGTAGTGAGCTAAGCTAGCAGTTACTCTACATTAAATGAAGCTTCACTACACTGAAGCTACCACCCTGGAAAATGTAGCAAGCTAAGCTTCAGGAACATGGCAAAAGTAGTTCACTACATCTAAGCTATTTTTTAAAATTGCATTTTTATATTGAACCAACTTCATTCCAAATCAATGCTATCTCAGTGATCAATAAAACTGTAAGTTCAACAGATAGGCAAGCATAATTGTTCTGTTCAATTGTTTATTCAACAACTGTTCCAAACCAATTTGGGAACAAAAACAAACAAACAAAAAACGTGATCCACATAATAACAAAACCGGGTGTCGAGAGTGTGCGTGTATTCATCTGTATGTGTACGTATCCATATGCACAACATGTTTGCCTGGGTATGCACCAAGGTTATTTTCGTAAACGAAAACTGAAACTAAGACTAAAACTATTGGTCAAAAAACCTTTTCGTAAACTGAAATAAAATAGAAATTTCAACATTAATGAAAAACTAAAACTAAACGAAACTAACAACAGTTACTGAAAAAATAACTGAAACAAAATAATAATTCGCAAAAATAAATAATCGTTTTCGTAATTAATAAGCTCTCCTAAATAAGCCTACCGGAAAATCACTTTTTTCCACTGTGCTACTTTATTTTTCAATGTATTTTTTTTAAACATTTAGTATTTTTGAGCAGGACTGAGGTTGATTAATAGATTTATGCAAAAAAAATTGAAAAAAATATTTATCTGATATATTTTTACAGCAGATTAAAGTAGTGGCTGTTTTCAGCCACAAACATAACGAAAGGTTGTAAATTGAAACAATGCACAAGGGTTAAAATGTTTTCCGTTTTCAATGTTTAATATTCTTAAAAAATAAAAGTTTATAGATCTTTGAAAAGGTGTACCTGCATTATTATGCCATTATCATTATATTAGATGAATATGGTCTCAGAACGACAATATTATCGTTTATCGCAATAATTTCTTGGACAATTTATCGTCCAGCAAAATTTGTTATCGTGACAGGCCTAGATAAAAGCGTCTGCCAAATGCATAAATGTAAATGTAAACACTGATTTAAATGTATGGCGATGATGTTGTCAGGGATCGGCCAGGCTCCATCACCATTCAATCACAACGATCACTATCACCTAAGTATTAATCACCAGCACCTGCACGCCATCTGCTCATCACGACCTACACTTATAAGCACACACCTCACTCTGGCACTTTGTCCGGTCTCGTATATGAGTAAGGACTCATCTCATTGTCTTTTCCTATCTTCCATGCATCTTTGGCAAAGTCTCCTAGTCCTCGTCCTCTTCCCACACCGGTGTGTGCTTCCACCATCCTCCGCTCCATCATCCACGACCTCCTCAACCATCTCTAAACAGAAAAGACTGTCAGTATCTCCATTCATCATTACTCATAGACCTTTGCCTTTAAAGTTTCCCGCTACTGCTATATTTGCTTCATATTGTCAATAAACCTGTTTCTCACCTCTACCATTATTGTTTGGAGTCTCTGTTCCGTAACAGGTCACGTGTGTGTGTGTGTGTGTGTGTGTTTTTTTTTTTCTTCCACATGTCAAGTGCGGGGCTCCGTATTGGGTAATCAGTATGACAAATATTTTTTTCTTTTTCTTTTGTCGAATTTGCTTTTAAGTCATTATTCATACTTTTCTGACTAAGATACAGTAGTCAGGGTCTTCTCAGACTCTTCTCTTCTCAGTCTTTTCTGTTTAGATGGTGTGTGTGCTTCAGGGGGCAGTCATGGTCTAATGGTTATAGAGTTACTGGTGATTCAAAGGTTGCTGGTTCGATTTCAGTACCGGCAGGAAATGACTGGTGCCCTTGCGCAAGGCACCTAACCCCCAATCACTCCCCGGGTGCCACACAGGCTGCCCGCTGCACCGGGTGTGTGTATCCACGTTTGCAGTGTGTGTGTTCACAACTCACTGCTCTGCTCCTAATGTGTGGGCACTAACTTGGATGGGTTAAATGCAGAGGTCAAATTCCAAATATGGGTTACCATACTTGGCCATCACGTGTCGCTTTCACTTTCACTTGTCAACATTTGAAGTGGATGAAAAAAGTTGTCATCAAAGTTGTCCTAAGACAAGAACGGGTATTTTTCAAAATTCATGTATAACTTTAATGAAAGGTTTTGATCCACTTCAGATGTTGACTACTGTATAAAGTACAAAACATTTGCTGAATGTTTTAAACGCATTTAATTTCAGCTATAGTTGCCAAAGCAATATTTCTCATTTTGGTTTACTTAAAGTAGCCTACAAAAATAACTAAAACTAAATAAACAAACTATAAACATATAAACACACACAAAAATAATTCAAATTATGAACTAAAACTATAACAGTATATCAATGATAGTAAAATGTCCCTGAGCCAGTCCCTGCCCTCCCTGATTTGAATATCCCCTCCCCTCTCCCATCAGTTATATGAGCAGCGGTGAACACCATTGCTCTATGAGAAAGAAGGAAACTCAGACTCATTCACACTGGATTGCTTGACAATCTGCTTCAACATGAAGATCCTTCCTGTCAGTTTGCTCCTAGTGCTGGTGAGTTCAAGGCCTGTGTGATGTGATGCAGCTTTAGCTATGTGTTTATGTTGCTGAAACTAAGTCTAGCACACTGTATAAAGTCAGGTGAAATTCAGGTTTATACATATGGGGTTTATATAAATGTTAAATCTAAATCTAAATGTTAAATCTAAATATTAAATCTAAATCTAAATGTTAAATCTAAATGTTAAATCTAAATGTTAAATCTAAATGTTAAATCTAAATGTTAAATCTAAATGTTAAATCTAAATGTTAAATCTAAATATTAAATCTAAATCTAAATGTTAAATCTAAATCTAAATCTAAATGTTGAATCTAAATCTGATTACCGGCATTTTGAATTTGCATATTTGTTAAATATTTAGTTCCACCTGAAACATTTAGATTCAACATTTAGATTTAGATTTAGATTTAACATTTAGATTCAACATTTAGATTTAGATTTAACATTTAGATTTAGATTTAATATTTAGATTTAACATTAAGATTTAGATTTAACATTTAGATTTAACATTTAGATTTAACATTTAGATTTAGATTTAGATTTAACATTTAGATTTAACATTTAGATTTAGATTTAGATTTAGATTTAACATTTAGATTTAACATTTAACATTTAGGTGTAACATTTAATATTTAGATTTAACTATTTAAAATATAAGTTGACAAATATTGTTGTAAATGTGCTAAAAAGTGACCGTCAAAAATTCATACCAGTTTTTCAAACATTGTTTGAAGCTAAATGTGACAAAATGTTGCTGTTATTTTCAGCGTGAGCCGCTTTACAAACGGCGCCCCATATATACAATGAGCTGAATAATGTTTGATTTCCATCGAATGATTAGCTGATGCGATTATTTGTCATGTGTCTTCTAGTAAAAACTGTTGGTAGAGCATGCTTATTTAATTAGTTATGTTGACTTAGATACATGTTACCACTATTGGGTGTGGATGAAAAGTGTATTTCATTGCTGGACGTCTTTGAGATCATGACACATGAACATGAGCATGCACTTTAAGAATGGTTTGAATTGTAAGTTCATGCCTTAAGGTACTCTCAAATATGCTTATTAGTAAAACTAATAATTATGTGAATTCAGTCAAATGTGCATTGGCTGTATCTGTTGAATATATTCTCTATAATCTGTACAGCTGCAAGCTTAATTTTGAAGGTTTGACATGTCATTAAGGGAATGTCAAGCAGTGCAAGCGTACAGTATATGTCCTCAAGCAATGTTAGAAAGGGAAACATCACAGAAAGTTTGTTTTATTAATGTGAATGCTGGCCAAAAAAAAGTGAAATTATAAATAACATAATAAAGGACATAATAAAGAATCCTTTATGCAACATCATTTACTCTTCACAAGTTCTCCTTTGGTGCAAATTATATTTTAATTACCCTGACTATGGCAATAAAATAAATGATTTTAACAAGCTTGTCAAAATCTTCTCAGCAAAATGTTTATATTTAAAGTAGTCAAAGCAATTTGGGGACTGCATTACACATTTAAAACCATCTACAGTTTACAAAAAATCAAAGTTGTAAATAAAACAAAGATTATTGGAGTACGTTTTACAAGAAAATACTATTTCAGTATTCTTAACTTAAATTCACATTTAATTCAATGTTACTTGCCGTTTCTTGGTAATTGTTTGTGAAATTTACTAGCAATTTGGAGTCAAGTCAAGTCACCTTTATTTATATAGCGCTTTTTACAATACAGATTGTATCAAAGCAGCTTCACATTGATAACATGAAAATAATACAACAAAATTTGTTTCTAGAAGAAAATTGCGTCATCGTCCACCCTAAGTAAGGCAGATCAATAATATTGTTGAATATTAAATGTCCCCAACTAAGCAAGCCAAAAGCTAAGGCGACAGTGGCAAGGAACCAAAACTCCATCAGGTGACAGAATGGAGAAAAAAAACTTTGGGAGAACCCAGGCTCAGTCGGGGGCCAGTTCTCCTCTGCAACAATATTCACTCATAATCATACATTGTTCGCTCGTTGGCCAAAGTAAATCCTCACCAATTTATTACAGTGTTTCTATTCCACAAAAACATTTGAATTTGTTTCTTTGACTTTCACACGACATTACGACCTTAAGTCACAGGAACAATCCTCCTCGAGCAACCTTGGGTTATTGGCTTTTTTCAAGGAGAAGAACGTGGTAGTTCAAGGTTTGTTTCTTGAGGCCTTTAAACCTTTTCAAACCAATCCATTTTTGGGTGATCACCCACATTTTTAGCTGCTAGACTAAATCACCCCTCTATTAAGAATCACACTGACTTACTACTAAAATGAGAATCTACTACATGTAAAATAACAATAATGGCTAGTCTGGTGAAGATGAATAAGATTCCCAAAAGGTTGAAATAACAATATTAATTATAAAATAAAACAAACTCATGTAATACACAAAGGAAACAGATAACTGAAGAAAGACAAACTAAGGCCCTGTCCCAAATGGCACACTTCATATGCACTTTCGGTCTCGTAGACTTACAATGGCTGCCGCGTGCGCGTGTCCGTGTCCGTTAAGTCCGCGAGACCGTAGAGTGTCCCATTTGTCATTTTAGGTCTCAGAAGGGTGCTCGCGAGCAATTTTGCAGAGCCCACACATATCCTTTTCACAACACAAAATAACGACACTCGGTTACTAACGTAACCTGGGTTCTCTCTAGAGAGGGAACGAGTGTTGCGTAAGTTTAGCTTACGCTACGGGAAAACTCATTTTCTCGAGAATATTGAAGCAAAAAATTATCCTTTATTTTTAATAATTTAAAACGCATTTGCTGCAGCAGGTAGACATAGGCGAGGCAGCTCGTGCGCCCATTGGCTGCTCTGCAGCAACCTATCAGTGCGTCTGGCATGACTTCAGCGCCAATGGGAAGCCTTCCCTGCGCTACATCATTACCCGCCAAAATGGGTGTGGCCTAAGCTTATAAATACCCATCGCTTAGGTTGCACTATGATTTCAGTCGACTGGAAGCGAAACCATAACGCAGCACAAGCACGGCAGGTTACGCAACACTCGTTCCCTCTCTAGAGAGAACCGAGACTAGTAAACGAGTGTCGTTCTCTTACGAGAGTACTCTCGTGTTACGTAAGTTTAGCTTACGCTACGGGAACCACATGTAAAACGCTGTGCGTGCTAGATACCAACACTAATGTCCCAAGGGCAGTATACCCGGGGCTCTTGTAAAAGTGGAATAGTCGGCAGAATGGGGAGGGACGACTCGGTGTTATGAAGATAGGGGCTTACACATACAGTTAAGGCAATTATATCAACCTTGAAACTGCATAGGCCCACAGGACGCTGCAAACATATCAACGGTCTGAGCAAATTAAGTGCGTTAATGTAGCATAATTAGACTGAGAACAGCCTAGCCTGTAAGGCGGGCACTTCCAGGTTATAGAACCTTACAAATGTAGACGGGGAGACCCAGCCTGCCGCCATACAAATGTCTTGAAGTGAGACCCCACTTGTCCAAGCCCACGACGAGACCATGCCTCTAGTTGAGTGGGCCCTGACACCCAAAGGGCAATCCAAGCCCTTGGATGCATAAGCCGACGCAATAGCGTCTACTATCCATCTAGACAGGGTCTGTTTCGAGATGGCTAGCCCTTTAACGCGGCCACCGAAGGAAACAAAAAGCTGCTCTGTCTGCCTGAAGGCAGCAGAACGTTCCACATAAATCCTCAATGCCCTTACTGGGCAGAGAAAATTAACCCCAACCTCGCTGTCGGACGCAGGGAGGGCTGACAGGGAAATGACTTGCGCTCTAAACGGGGTCGCAAGTACCTTCGGGACGTATCCATACCTTGGTTTGAAGATGACCTTAGAGTCATTAGGCCCAAATTCCAGACACGTAGCACTCACTTAGAGCGCGTGAAGGTCGCCCACCCGTTTTACTGTGGCCAATGCCAGCAGAAAAGCGGTTTTGAAGGAAAGGTATTTCAGCTCTATCGCATGTAACGGTTCAAATGGGCCGCCTTTCATGGCCTCTAGGACCGTAGAAAGGTCCCACACTGGAACCGAAGGGGCCAGAGGAGGATTCAGCCTCCTAGCTCGCCTGAGGAAATGGATTATGAGGTCATTCTTTCCCAGCGACTGGCCATTTACAGGCTTTATAAATGCTGCTATGGCCGCCACATACACCTTGAGCGTGGATGGGGTTCTCCCGCTGTCCAACAGCTCTTGCAAGAAAGAAAGCACCTCCGTTACCTCGCAATCTAGCGGGTCCAATTCATGAGCTGAACACCATTCAGCGAACACTGACCATATTTAGATGCGTAGAGCCGTCTAGTAGACGGAGCTCTAGCCTGTGTGATTGTGTTCATAACTCCCTCCGGGAGGTGAAATGGTAATAATTGATCGCCCACGCATGTAGGGCCCACAGTTCGGGGTAAGGGTGCCAAACTGCGCCCCCGGCCTGAGACAGTAGGTCCTTCCTCAGCGGAATCGGCCATGGAGCTGTGCTCCCCAGCTCCATCAACTCTGGGAACCACACTTGATTCTCCCAGAGCGGGGCTATCAGTATTATCGAGCATTTGCACTCCCTGATTCGCTTGATTACCAGTGGTAACAAGGCCACCGGGGGAAACGCATAGAGAGGACATCTGGGCCAGTCTAGGGCCAGCGCGTCCCTTTCTTTTGAAAAGAATACTGGGCAATGAGCGTTGGCCTGCAACGCAAACAGGTCTACCTCTGCTCTGCCAAAGATGTCCCAGATGTTTCGCACCACCAGGGGATGCAAGGACCATTCCCCTGGGGGAAGCTTGGCCCTGGACAACATGTCTGGGCCCACGTTCAGGACGCCCGGCACATGCGCTGCTCTCAGCGAGCACAGATTGTGCTGGGCCCATATGAGGAGGCGTTTTGCTCTCGCAAGAAGGCTCCGGGACCTGAGACCGCCCTGGCGATTTATGTAAGACACCACTGACATGTTGTCTGTTCTGACTAGAACGTGGTGGTTCTTCAGCACAGGGAGGAAAAACCGAAGGGCATTCTCGACCGCTTTCATCTCTAGACAGTTTATGTGTAGACACTTTTCTGCGTCCGACCACAGGCCCATTGATGGCCTCCCTTCGTAAAGGGCGCCCCAACCCGTGTTTGAGGCATCTGTCGAGACTACTTTGATTTTTGAGGCTATCCCCAGGTTCACGCCGGACTGGTACCAGTCGGCCCTCGTCCATGGTTTCAGCGCTGCTGTGCATGTCTGATTCACCGTGAGACGAAGCAAACCTGATGCCCATGCTCGTGCTGGAACACGCCGCTTCAGCCATAGCTGAAAAGGGCGCATGTATAGCAGACCCAGCCGCAGCACCGTCGAGGCTGAGGCCATAAGAACCCTCATCCTCTGAAACACTCTGAGGGGAAGATACCTCCCTACTATGAATGTCGCTGCTAGGCGCTGGATTACTGCCGCGCGTTCTCGCGTTAGGTGTGCCAGCATAGACCTGGAGTCCAACTCTATCCCTAGAAAGGATGTTTCCTGGCTGGGAGATAGATTGCTTTTGGCCCAGTTGACTCTGAGACCCAGCTGTTCTAGATGGTCCAGCAATAGCGCTCTGTGTGACACCAGTTCCTCTTTCGACTGCGCTAAAATCAGCCAGTCGTCCAAATAGTTCAGGATTCTCACGCCCCTTCGTCTGAGGGGCGCGAGCGCTGTGTCCATGCATTTCGTAAATGTACGAGGTGCTAAAGACAGGCCGAACGGGAGGACGGTGCACTCATAAGCCTGGCCCTCGAAGGCGAATCTCAAGAATGGCCTGTGACGGGCTGCTATTTGAATCTGAAAGGTAGCGTCTTTCAGATCCACTGATATAAACCAGTCTCCCGGTCGAATCCGAGCGAGGATTTGTCTGGTTGTGAGCATTTTGAACGAGTGTATCATAAGCGCTTTGTTCAAACGCCTGAGATCTAGTATGGGGTGGAGCCCGCCGTCCTTCTTCGGTACTAAGAAGTAACGGCTGTAAAAGCCCAACTAGCTCTCGGCTAAGGGGACGGTCTCTACCGCCCCTTTCCTTAGCAAAATCGCTATCTCGGTGCGGAGTAGGTGTGCTACTCCCTGATTCACAGAAGTTTCGACCCGGGCTGTAAAGCGCGGCAGTCTGCGAGCGAATTGTAGCGAATAGCCCCGTTTCACTATCTCTAGCCCCCATTTTGAGACCCCTGGAATCGATTCCCACACATTCCCAGAATGAAATCTGGGCTCCGGTCGCTGATATTCAGGGACTCGGGGACCCGGCCATGATGACGTACTTCGTTCACCAGGCTCACATTCAATGGGGCAGTCGGCACTTCGTGCGGCGGCTTTGTAACTAACATCCCGGTCGCAGAAACGGGAAGGTGTTACGTTACAAACAAGGCTGTGTGAGCTCGCGGCACGAGGTGCTTTTCAGAAAGTGTGTGCGTTGTGTGGCAGACACGTGATTTACACCTGAAACACCGCCAGCGTGAGCTGGGTTCATACACTGGGGCATTATGTGTGTGCGTAACACAGATACAGTCGTGTTCATATAGGAGTGAGGACTATACAGTGGGCACATTTCCTACACTTAAAACATGAACGGCATGAGCCGGTTTGACTGATATGGACCCCGGGGTGGTGTGAGACACTGCGTGGGTAATGCCTATGTGTAGGGGTGAACACTGGGCAGTGGGCACTTTTTCTACACTTAGCGGTTGAGCGGCATGAGCCAGCTTTATTGTTTTCGACCCTGGATGAGTGTGAGAGGGTAGTGTTTATGTGTAGGGGTGGGCACTGGGTAGTGGGCACATTTCCTACATTTAAAACACCTTCGGCCTGAGCCGGAATATGACCCGACATAATGCTCTTTTTGAGATTTATGTGGGTCGCCGTGAGAACGGCGTTTGTGTGCAGGCGAGCGAGTTGAGGAACTGACTCATTGGCTGCTGAATACACTCTTCGAAACGCCTCTGTTGAGGGAACTGAGAGAGCGGGTCGTGCCGATTTCGATGGCAGTCCTGCAGCGGCGAACACACATGGAAGCAATAAAAGGATATATGCGCCGGATAGCGCAGCAGGTACGGCGAGTGAAGGCGGCGATAATCCAGCCGGCATCCTCTGTCTCAAGCTCATCCCGCTGAGTGCTGTTCGACGGCGCAGCTTCTTCTTCTCTGTAGATCCAGCGAAGTGAATCACTCGCTGAAAGGAGACGAAATCATAGTGCAACCTAAGCGATGGGTATTTATAGGCTTAGGCCACACCCATTTTGGCGGGTCATGACGTAGCGCAGGGAAGGCTTCCCATTGGCGCTGGAGTCATGCCAGACGCACTGATAGGTTGCAGCAGTTGCCGCAGAGCAGCCAATGGGCGCGCGAGCTGCCTTGCCTATGTCTGCCTGCTGCAGCAAATGCGTTTTAAATTATTGAAAATTAAGGATAATTTTTTGCTTCAATATTCTCGAGAAAAGGAGTTTTCCCGTAGCGTAAGCTAAACTTACGCAACACGAGAGTAGGGGAGCGCGGGGCACAACCTAATGCGGGGCTAGTTGTAACACGCTTGTTTTAAATACTTCCGCACATGCTTCGATGACGAAACTTTGTGTATTTACTAGTTGCCATATCAACACTATGTAGAAAAAAAAATTCCGCCAAAATTAATTTTTGTTTTGGAAGATATCCATAGACATTTATTAAACCATAGCAAAAGTAAATTTCTTACTTAAGTTAATTTTTTATCTCTATTTTTTGTGTTTATTTAAAATAAGACAAATCTGATATTATTTTAATCTCCAAGATGTTATTTAACAGTTGAGAAAGTTCTTTAATGCTTCGCTAACTAGCAGAAGACACTAGCAGGGTTTAAATCCCAGTTGTGCAGGCGGGGGCATGTTGTAACACTGCGTAACAATGTGCCCCTATTAGAAATATGCTATTATATTCTATACTTTTATTAATTTTATTGGGAAAACGTGAGAAAAAGGTGAATAAAGACTGAGAGTCAATGTTCAGAAATGACTAATTATTTATTTGTTTTGAACAATGTTGTATAGCTGTGTTTTCATGTGTTCGTAGTCAAAACTCAAAAATTTGTTTATATTTAATTATTAAAAATGGCCATTATTTTATATGAAAAAGTTTTTTAATTGTATTTTATTTAGAAAATATTTTTGTTTGTTTTGTATATATTTTTCATTAGATCAGATAACATTTTAAGCTGTCATATGTTATGTTACAATGTGCCCCACATATGTTACAATGTACCCCATGGGGCATGTTGTCACATTTCACTTCCATTCTTTCGGGGTATGTCAAGAAAAAAGTATATACTGTATTAATAAAACAAAACCACATAATTGTACTAGACATGTGGGAAATTAATGTGGGAAAAAATAAATACTCTGAACCATAAGTAGATTTACACAAACTGAGAAAGTCAAAAAGCGTTAGGTTGTGCCCCGCTCTCCCCTACTCTCGTAAGAGAATTGTTTCATCTAAATGTTTCATTCACAGTAGCTGCCTTTCATAAAGCCATTACTATCAAACTTTTGAGAACTTTTTACTTACACTACATAAGTTATGTGGTGTAAGTGTATTTTCAAATGTGGCAACTGTAGCCTGTATTACTGTAATTATTTCAGCAACAAGGGTGAATTGAAACATGCATCTTGAATTGTTTGCTGTTGAATGAACTGATTGTTAAAAGTACTAAACTGAAAGAAGATCATAATGTTGTGTTTTGGTGATTAAACCAAATGTTCTCTTTACATATTACAATAATCTGGTGTTTGAAACTATGGTTATGTGGACTGAAAAGTCTATAACTGTAATGAAAGCATGGGATCAGGTTATGAAAGAATGACTAGCTGTTACAAGTGTTATCAGTTTGGATTTTTGTACTAAGAGTTTTGAAAATGTACACCTTACTTAATAAACCTTACTGAATAAAAAAAACCCTGATCAGATTCCAAAAATGAAATTCTTGTAGAGGATTAGATTATATGGCATTTTAAAATACTAGTTAATTACTTAATACTCACAAAATGGATGTAAATTATTAAAAATGCTTTATTCTCCTCTTTTCATTTTTCCTATCCAAAAAAGCCTATATATATGTTCAGAAAGTCTTCCAGTTTTACCGAATAAACACAGACCAGCCACTAGTCAGGCGAGTATAATTAAATGGACTTTTGAGAGACTGAAAAAATATATATAAATAAATAAAAATAAAATATACTTTTTTTTTAGTTAGTGCTTCATTTTGATCGTTTTAATTTTAAAAGGTTTTATTTCTTTTAATTTAATTTGTTATTAACTTTTCATCAGTTTACGAACCCCCTGCAGTTTCTTCACAAACCCTAGTTTGGGAAACCCTGAAATAATGTAATGTTCAATGCACCTAATGTTGTTGAAAACAGAAAATGTTATAATTTTTCTTTCTCTTTGTATTTATTTTTTTATTTTTTTATCAGCATGATAAAGGATTTTACTCAAATCAATGTGATAAACGAGTTAGGTCCAAAGTAATTTAAAAGTAATCAGATTATATTGTGTGTAATGTGATAGATTATCTTACTAACTAAAAAACAAATTTCATGTAATTTGTATTCAGTGATGGACTACAATTTGTAAGTAATCTACACAGCACTGAAGGTAATGAAAATGTAGGTAAAATAGGACGTTATGGCCGGAATTTGTGAGATTCACGTATTGACAACCTTTATAACAACTTTCATAACATTATTTATAACTTCTTTATTCACTTCTTTTTTATCTCAGTTTACCTGGGCCGTGTGTGTATGGGCTGACAGGGGAAGACAGAAGCGCGCATGGATCATTGATTCTTTCACTATTGAGGAAGAAAACCCTGGTCCATATCCATATACACTAGGCAAGGTGAGCGGAGTTAGAAACAGTTTTGTCGTTCAATTCCATTTCATTTTTATAGCGTTTTTCACATTACATATGTGTACAAGTACTGGATTAGCATGATTATGTGAACACTTAAGTGTGCCTGTTGTTTGTGTTTCAGATTGAATTGAATCAGTCTTATTTAGTCAAATACCAGCTAAAAGGTCAGGGTGTGGATTTAGAGCCAACGGGTATTCTCAATATTGATAAAGATGGTTATGTTTTAGTAAATGGAACGGTGGACTTTGAAAATAAACAAGGAATTAAAGTTCTCAAAGTAAGTACTCCCTAATAAACAAATCACTTTGAAATTCATGTAAATACACTGCAAAAAAGGCTTGTATATTGACATGCGCTGGACTCAATTACAGTTGACATTTGAAGCAAAAGACAAATCAACCGATGAAGTGGAGACAAGGCTCGGGATTCATATCCAAATATTGGACATAAATGATCACGCTCCAAAATTTCAGCAGTCGGTCTATGAAGTGATTGTGGATGAGTCACATTCTCAAGGTAACCCAGTTTAGTTTTCCCTTCACTCATTTATTTGTGAAATTGTAAAATTAAATGATTAGTTCACAGTTCGTTCTGCAATTCCAGTTCCCGTTTGGCATCCACACAGGATTATTCATATCACTCATCCTCTCCGGTGTATTTGTATCCTGGTCACCCGCCTGCTATACGTGGTGTTTTGAGTATTATCATCATCATCATCTGTTCAACCTGCCTTCAATAAACTGTTTGCTGAAATGGCCGGGGCTTGAAAACAGCCTTGGGGTCAGGAACGGTTCTAGGGATGAATCTTTGATTTGGAAAGGAATTGGGAATGAACTCAGGGGCCATGACAATGCTAGCAGGAAGGGTGCGTGTCAGGGGAGTGTGTTCGGGAGAGACCTGGACAGTATTAGGCACCGACTCGGAACCGTGCTCTGTGGCTGAAGAGAGGTTGAAGTGGGAAATGGCGTCGGGGTCCATATCGACCACATCCTCTCCTGCGGCCTCCGCGGGTACCAGTGAATATGGCTAGGCGGGTTCCCTCAAAGGATTGCTTGTAGAAAGGAGTGTTAGCTGAACAGGTCTCCGTTGTGCTGACGGAAGGGGGTTCAGGGAAGCTGCTAGTAGCAGTATTGGACCTTCCTCTTCCAACTTGACAGCGGGCTGCTATGGTCTCCTCAGTCCTTCGCGTACATATGGCAAAATACTCAAACAAGGTCATCTGAGACCCTGACTCTCCTCCAGGTAGAGAAATCTCACTCCGCTGTATCCACATGTTGGTCGGTTCGTTCTGCAATTCCACCGTGCTTGCTGGATCCAATGATGGTCGGTTTGTTCTGTCAGAATGAGAGTCGTAGATCCAAATGCAAGCAAACAGTTTATTGAAGGCAGGTTGAACAGATGATAATACTCCACGTATAGCAGGCAGGCAACCAGGATACAAATACACCGGAGAGGATGAGTGATATGAATAATCCTGTGTGGATGCCAAACGGGAACTGGAATGAAGAGAACTCCAAATGATCTCCAGAAATCTGGGAACACAGACGAGATCGAGGAAATAACTCCATAAGGAAACTCAGACACCGGAACTGAGTAAGAGAGCATAAACAAGAGTGACGAACCAACACCATGCAATAATCACACCCACTAGATATAGGCAGCTAACAAACAGAAGTAACTAGCTGCAGCTGCGGGCTGATTAAGTGATCAGCTGGTTTCTAAGCAACAAACAAGCAACACACACACAGATCCCACACCCAAAAACATACCAACAGAGACACAAAATGAACACATGGATCGATGAACCGTGACAGATTTTTAATGAATAGCCTAAACAACTTATTTTGGTCGGATCCTCACACCCAGCTATTGTTAAAGATACTTAATATAAAGTGTAAAGTTCTGTTTTCTAAGTGCAATGACCATGGATATTAAACAGATAGGATTGGATTATGTAATACAGCAGTAAAAACAGCATACAGGTTTGAAACAACATAACGGTGAATAAATAAGGACTGGGTGAAATATTCTTAAATATTGAATAAATTATTTGAGGGTGAAGAACTTACTTTACATTCATCTAGCACTTTTTTTCTAGGTAAAGAAGTACTGACAGTACTGGCATCTGATGAAGATGATTCAAGAACAAACAATGGAACATTTGATTTAACAATCAAGTCTGTCACACCAACACCAGACAATGTTAAATTTTATATTCAGCAGCAAAAATATGTAAATCAGCAACAGCAACAATTCGGGAAAGTTTATTTTAATGGGTGTTTGAACTATGAGGTATGAAACTAATTTCTTTCATTGGTAATAATAAGCTACTTTTGTACCTTTACCTGTTTGGCATGCATTGCTTTTTGTGCTTTATAAATATTTCTCCATTCCTACACAAGAAATCTTCTACAAAATTTATATTTTCCAGAAAGCTCAGAAATATACAATCCTGGTTGAAGCAAAGGACAAAGGGGAAAAGATACAATTATCAAGTACAAGTACAGTGATAATCAATATTTTGGACAAAAACAACAATCTTCCAGAGTTCTCTGGCAAAACAGTAGGTTTCATATTGGACTGGAAGTTTCCAAGTTTTGATGCTTGTTATTTTATTTATTTTTGTATTAATTTTTTTTTTTATGGTAGGCATATTGTTCTATAAAACCCAACCAAATATTTGACTTGTGTTTCAGGGACCTGGGAAGGTCAAGGAGCGAGAAACTGGGGTTGAAGTTCTGCGACTGCAAGTAACAGACAAAGACACCCGTGGTTCAGAAGCCTGGAAAGCCAAATACACTATCCATGGAGATAAAAAAGAGCAGTTCAAAATTGAAACAGACCCTAAAACAAACGATGGGATTTTAACAGTTGTTAAGGTAGGCATATGGTTGATGTTTTTATTGTGTAAGTCAGCGTGCCCAAAGGTTGAGTCAGTGTTGCTGGTTTAGGCTGGTTATGATGCTCAAACAAACAGAGAAAATGTTTTGATTGCGCCAGAACCAGTTTGCACTGAAATACCTTGTCGTTATATTGTTGCCTCTGCTGGGATTGGAGCTATTTTGACATAAAAAAAAAAGATATGAAAATATGTATGCATGCATTCATGTTGACACTTCTCTGAACTCTCTTTATTTTTTGGCTCATTCCAAACTCCTAGCAAATGGACTACGAGGAGCAAACATACCAAAATCTATCCATCAGTGTGCAGAACGAACTTCCTTACTGTTCATGTAAGGTCAAAAAGCAAGTAGAGAATGCCAAGTGGGAGGTCGACATTATACCCCAAAACTCTGGCATGAGTGTTGAAAACCTCTATAATACCATTCCAGTGACCATTTATGTTGAAGATGTCAACGACCCTCCGGTATTTATACCCCCTGTAAAACACGTTCACATAATGGAGAACATAGCAGCAGGAACAAGTCTCACAACCTTCACTGCTAAAGACATGGATGGAAGCCATACAAACACATTTAAGTATGAGAAGCTAATAATAAGTGTAAAACTAATGCCACTGTAGTTTATTGGAGGTACAGGATCACATATAAACACAGGTGAATTCATCTGGTGTTTGTTTGGTTCTCAGATTTGTTAAAGGTGAAGATATTGATGGATGGATAACTATTGATGCAAAGACTGGACGAGTATCCACGAATAAAATTCTGGACAGAGAGTCGCCATTTGGGATAAACAGCACCTATAGAGCAACCCTATATGCTGTGGATGATGGTAAGATGATGTTTTTTAAAGAAATGAATACTTTTATTCAGCAAAGATGCATTCAATTGATCCAAAGTGACAGTAAATACATTTTTGTTACAAAAGATTTCTATTTCAAATAAATGCTGTTCTTTTGAACTTTTCATCAAATAATCCTGAAAAAGTTATCACTGTTTCCACAAAAATATTAGGCAGCACAACGGTTTTCAACATTGATAATAATCAGAAATGTTTCATATTAGAATGATTTCTGAAGGATCATGTAACACTGAAGACTGGAGTAATGATGCTGTAATTACAGCGTTGCATCACAGGGATACATTGGAATATTATTGCACAATGCTACTGCTTTTACTGTATTTCTGATCGAATAAACGTAGCCTTGGTGAGCATAACAGACTTAAGAGAAATCTGACTGACCACAAACTTTTGAACAGTAGTGTACTTCTAACTATTATAGATATTCTCATATTCTGAAGTATACCTGGACAAAGAAGTTATTTTATTTTATTTACAAAATTATTTACAAATTTAATTGAATTAAGTAATTAACCACACAGGGCCCAACATTAACATCTGTCTAGCGGAAAATGTATGAAAAAAAAAAAGCTAGCCAGTTAGTCTAGTTGTGTAACCAGACTTACGATAATGGCATAAAGTCAGTGTCAGAAATGTTAGGGTGATAAAACTGTCCTCTTATCATAATGAAGAAAGCTAAACTCATGAATGATCATGGATGGCATTATCATGTTTTGTACTCCAAATTAATTTCTGTTTACCCCATGTCTCCGATTGGCAGGTGTCCCACCGCTGACAGGCACAGGAACTCTATTTATTCACCTGAATGATCAAAATGATAACGCACCAATGCTGGAAGTGAACACTGTCAACATGTGCCTGGATACAGAGCCCACAGTGGCCAATATCACAGCTGTGGACCTGGACCTTCATCCATACAGTTCACCTTTCAACTACGAGCTTTTAGGATATGTTAAGGACAAATGGAGAGTTGAACCAACCCATGGTAATGTCACCTTCTACTTCACTCATCCCAGTCCACCCTACACAATTCCTCACTTAATGTCCTGTTTCAATCTGGAAAACACATCACAGAAGAAAAAAAAGTTATGAACAGTGTTATGTTATGTTAGGCAAATAATGCCAGAGATCTCTTAGAAAGACAGCACTCTTCCACCACCTCTTTGAGGTTGTGTTTCTGTATCTTTTAGCAGTAATAATAACACATCTTTTTCTCTTGAAGGCACAACGGTGAGTCTTGTAAAAGAACACAGTGTGTATTCAGGTCATCACCTCCTCCAGATCAAAATATCAGACCAGCAGGGATTGTCCTCCATCCAAAACCTGTCGGTCACAGTGTGTGACTGCTCTATCGCTCCCGACTGCCATGTCAGGATGACTCGGATGGCTCAAATGGGACCTGCTGCAGCCTGGATCGTTGTTCTTACAGTTCTGATCTTCATAGGTAATGCAGTGATTTACAATGTTTTGTAAAGGTAACCAAAAAACACATCCTTCTGTACAAGTCAATCCAACCATTAAAGGTGTGGTAAAACAACAACCGAAAATTCTGTGGAGACCTATTGAAACCGGTTTTTGAATGACTTTTTGAGAATTACATTTTTATTTTATTGTTCCAGACCGCCAAAGATGGTGAATCATAGTGGAAAAGTTTGTGCACTAGCGTACACTTATGAGAATCTCATGTTGATCCAGTCACACGTGACTCTAATCAATGACATACCTGTCACGCTTTGGCTGACAGAATATAAACACAGGGTAAACAAGGGAACTAACTACACAGGTGGATGAAGGTTAACTAATCAGGGACTAACAAGAACAGGTGCAGACAAGACAGAACATAATTGTGACATCACGGTCCCCCTCGGAAAGGCGCGTCCTCATGCCGTGATGATGACAGAAGTTGATAGGTGTGTTCGACATTGGCTGCGGCTGGATGTAACCGATCGGCGAAAGTTGCCGTGTACAGGAGCTGAAAACAGACAGGTGAAGTCGGACACTTTCTGGTTCCCGTAGTGACCGCTCACGTGGTGTTTGCATACTTTACCACAACTAAAGTGAAATAAATGCAATATTTGCCAAATACACAGATGTTTCAGAGACATTTTCATTCAATACTTAATGTACTTATGTAATACTTAGTTCAACATAAGCCTATAGCTACTATCAATGAAGTGGAGTCAACATTTTTTAATCAGTTTTATTTTGATAAACACAACACAAAATAACATTGCGACTACATGATCATTGTCATGCGGTGAATCCGGCCAATCGTGGAACAGCTGTGTCTTCATCAGAGCTTGTGCAGCCGCTCTTGAGAAACTGCACTGGCTGAGTTCTCCGGCTACTCTCGAATCGCTCTCGCGATACTTTGATGGCATATGTCACAGTCAAGTGGCGTCTGCGCTGTATCAAGTCGGACAAAACATCTAACCGGCATGCACTGCTTCAAGTCAGCCGCTGATCGGTCTGTGCAGAGCTGCATGAAGTCGAACAAGCCTGATAAAAATAGAAAAGGGGCGGAGGTTTCGGTGGAGGGTGTGGACCTGGGGATGGACTGGACCCTGGGGGCGTCGGCCACGGGCACCATGGTGGCGCAGACAGTGAGAGGAGCCAGGGTGGAGTCCATACAGAGGGACCCTGGAGCCGATCGGCGGAGGCGGAACCATGGTGAGTGGTGGAGGAACCGGTGGAACCAAGCGGCTGAAGGTCCAAGGCGACACCGTAGAACCGGAAGACAGGAGCTGAGCCCCTGACCTGCGGGACTGAGGCGGTGACATGGGGACGGATGACCGGGGTGACGATGTGGTGAGGGAGGCCGACGGGGAGGTCAGAGGAAGGGAGGAGTCCAGGGGTGCCAAAGAGGTGCAGGTTGAAGGCCGACCTGGAGTGTCGAGCAAGCCCAGCGGAGCTTCCGGGCAGACGGACCGCGGAGGCGATGAAGGAGTGGTGGGTCGAGGTGAGGGCGATAGGCCTCGGTGGTGGCAAGAGGTGGTGGTTTGGGCCTGGAGGGGACTGTAGGGGTGTAGTTGGGGACTCGGCCTCTAGCCGAGCTGGTGGCACAGGAGCCCGAGGCGCAGAGGATGAGCTGCACGGAGTGAGCAGCGGTGGCAGAGCCGAGGAGCTACACGACACCAGTGGTGCCGACGGATCCAGGGGGCTGGTCGTGACCAACGATGGAGACGGGAGAAGGACAACAGGCAGGGATACGGGCGGAAGACTTCTGGGCAGGACCGGTGAAAAAGATGAAGTGAGGGTGGGGACTTGGGTGGGAACAAGATCCGCGGACCACAGGTCTATCAGGTCACAGTCCGCTCCTGGCTCTGCGATGGACTTTCTTACATGCGTCGACTCCGGGGCCCTGAAGTATGCGCCTTGGGCTTGTCGGCCGGTGAAGAGAGACCGCTGTTCCGGAGCATCAAGGCCAGGTAACCAAGATAGGGCCTGCTCTGAGGGCAGAGGAGAAGCTGCAGCATGGGTGATTCCATCAAGTTCATTTCTTTGTTGGGTCGGTTATTCTGTTAAGCTTTGGCTGATGAAGCAGACAGACGAATCTTGATTCCAAAATATGTCAAAGTTTTAAAGGACACAAGCAGGTGAATAGGACGCAACAGCGTGTATAACATAGACACGAACAATAACCGACAAGGGACTGAACTGAACAGGGAGAATATATAAACAAGGGTAAACAAGGGAACTAACTAGACACAGGTGGATGAAGGTTAATTAATCAGGGACTAACAAGAACAGGTGCAGACAAGACAGAACATAATTGTGACAATACCGGAATCCATATATGCTACCGTTTATCATGGTCTGCTTTGTCATTCTCACAAAATTATCTTGCTCGATTGTGCACAGATTGTTTGGCAATCCCCACGGGGTTTCATCTGCATGGATTAATCTGACTTGAAGGACTCATTGGTTATTCAGGGTCTCTCATCAGGGAAATATCTAACAGTATAGGTGAATATTAGTAAAACTTATAAGTCAACCAGGGTACTCATTACCATCTTACTGGGTCGCGTGGTGTTTGTATGTGATTTCTAGGCCTAATCTTAACCCTCTAGGCGCCACAGTCGAGTTTACTCGACAAGATGCGGCACTGAATAAAACGGCCGATTTTGTCAAATAGGGTGTCAAATTTCGTTCGACCTCCCCTCCACTAGATGGCAGACATGTCATACTTCATCCCCGACTCAAAAAAAACGTCATGCTTCTATACAAAATCTTCGAGCTAGAGTTCATTGAATCAGTGCGAACAAAAGCGGAGCTAGTGTGCGAGTGAGCCATTTTATTAGAGCAATATTGTCAACTTCAGCGAGTATTTGCATTAGATTATTATTATTATTATTATTAATATTATCTAATGGCATCAATAAAGCTTACCCACAATGAAGTGTTGGGTCTTCTATTCGCGGACCCTGATTCTGAAGGGGAATATCTGCCTTCAGAAGATGACGGTGATTCTGAAAGTGAAAGTATAGCCCTACACCAAGCACAAACGGTGAATCCTTTGCTCAATGTAGATGGTCCTTTGCCCAATGTCAGTGGTGGGAACAATGTTTCCCGGGGTCGGAGTGTTCATCGCGAAGTTACCAGGCGTGTTAGTGTTGTGGGGAACGAGGCGGGAGATTTTTACCGCGCTAGCTTTGTCTTCTGACCGTGTGCCTCTCCGCTATCGCGGCGACAGTATTGTGGTGGAGACTTTGTCTAATGCCACTGGGTATGTTAGACGAGGTCGAAGTATTCATAGGACAGTTAGGGGGTAACGTGGAGGCAGGGTGGAGAGTCGCAATGACAATGACAGTAGTCCGAGCTGTGCACACTCGCCACGCGCGCGAGGGAGATCTGGCCGCGCTGCTCGTAGCAGGAGCAGAAAAGGAGCAAAAAAAATAACATTGTCTCTCTTCTTGTCTCGTCATCTCACTCATGATCTGTGCCTTGCCGTGGAGAGTGAGCTTTTGAACTAAACAGGTCTTGTCTACTTGTGTTTGTGTGTCATATGAATAATATATATGTGCCCCATATATGGAATCAGAGTGCCTACTGTATGTAGTAAATGGAAAATCTCTACAGCAAAAGGCCAACTGCTACATGCATTCGGTTTGTTTCTACCATTTATTAGTAATGATTTACACAGTTTGTTTACTACTTACTATTTACCTGAGCATTCAGTATTGTGCAATATAGCATACAGAAGGTGAGGGAGATTTTGGGGGGAAAGAAGTGCTGCATTTTATCATTTAAACATGTGACTTTTCATGAAAATTCTATAATCCAAGATGGCCGCCACCATATGACGTCATAATATGCAAATTAGATGGGAAAATGTAATCCCTACATAAACTTTGGGTCATCCTTAATATTTCTCTAATTTACAGAAAGTCTCTATCTTTTATCACTTTTAAGATATAGCCTTTTGAAATTAACCCTCTGGGGACTAAGCCCTTTTTGGTCCGTTTTCTCTATTTTTACATTTGGGCTTATAAACCATATGTAATGGAGATGGAACACCATGTGTTTGGTATCTATGGATTCAGAAGACCCTAAGCTAACATAAGAATGCATGTAATGTGTTTATAAAGGAAGTATGAGTAAAAAATGTACAATAAACTAGAGAATTTCAAAAACGAAAATTTTATTTTAGTCATTTATTACTGAAAATCACACCTCACACAACAATAGTGAAGAGTTTTTGAACACAAAATATATTTTTCAAACCCTTTGCTTGACAGACATTTGTAATTGTTCAATCAAAAATGTAAAGAACAATGAAATAATTAACTATATACAAACAGTCCCAGGCGTTTTTTTCTCAGGCATGCCAGTGAGCAAAGCAAGGCCTCTCCAGGAAGTTGCAGAGGGCCACCTGGCATGCCCCACACTGCCAGGGGGTCTTGTTGTACACTCTGCTTGCCTTGCAGTGCTCACAGTACTTTCTGGTATCTGCAGGCTTGTGTGCAGGGTTTGCTGGGTCCAAGGGGGCAATGGGCAGGGGTGTGTGATGAGTTGTCCTGTCTG
The DNA here is from genome assembly GCA_021554675.1 of Leuciscus idus. NCBI lineage: Eukaryota > Metazoa > Chordata > Actinopteri > Cypriniformes > Leuciscidae > Leuciscus > Leuciscus idus. The sequence goes on from CM038640.1 coordinate 8,141,939, forward strand.
CAGCCACTGTTGTCTGAACCTTAGATGTCACCCCAGCAAGTTGAGCACAGAGCTCCTCCGTAAAGGCTCTGTGTGTCAGCGGTGTACTCTTTTGCTCTTCACACAGTTCTTTGTGGAGGATGTAGCTGTTGCATGTGGCAATGTCCACAAAGTGTAAGAACATAGTCTTATACCATCTATGCGCTTTGTGGTGAGCAGAAGTGTACTGGATGAGCTGATCAGACAAGTCCACACCCCCCATGTATTTGTTGTATTCCACAACTGGAGTGGGAACTGGAATGCTCACTTTCTCCCAGGTTCCATCTCTCTTTTTTTGCCTTCTCGCGACCTTCTCAGATGTGTAGGCTTGATGGATGGTCGAGCAGATGGACACCTCTCTTGTGTCCATCCACTTGACAAAGAGCAAGTCACCATCTCGGATCCATCTGATTGTGCCTCTTTGGGATTTTTTGGAGAGGGCATTCACGGTGGATTTAGGGGTTTCCTTCCTCCCCTCTCTATATGTACCACAGGCTCTAAAGTGCAGAGACGACAGGTGTCTGAATAGCTGAGGGCTTGTATAAAAGTTATCACAATAAATGTGATAACCACTTCCCAAATACGGTTTGTCCAGGACGCCCACAACTGCGTCATAGGAAAGTCCAAAGCCAGTGGGGAACTTTGCCTTCCCCGTGTACACGGTAAAGCTAGAAGTGTATCCATTTGAAGAGTCGGCCAAGATGAACAGTTTGAATCCCCACTTAGTTGGTTTGTCCTTTATGTACTGTGTCATCCCTGTTTTGGCTTTTGTTGCCACCATCCTCTCATCTATTGCCAGATTTTTGTTTGGCTGGTAAAAGGACTTGCATGCTGCCTTGATTTCTGTCATCAGAGGCTTGAGGCGAAACAGTGGGTCATGGTCTGATGTGCCCTTTTTGCTGTCATTGACAACGTCCTCAGCCGGATCGCTCATGTGCACATTCGAGGAAATGCAGAGCCACCTGTCCCTTGGCATCACTTTCTTTGGAAATGGCACTGAAAATATGTTTTTTTGCCTCCAGTAAGCTTTCACTGATCCAAGTTTTAGCAGTCCCATGAAAATGACAAGTGCAAGATATTTTAGGAAGTCTGTGGGGGTGACATCAGTCCATTTGAATTGCAGTCCTTCTGCTATCCTCTTTGTAGCTTGCTTATTTGTGTTACTGCACAATTTTCTGATGACATTATTACTGAAAAAATGCTGGAACAAATCAAGTGGACTGTACACTTTGGATTTATCCAGTTGCACTCCTGGGGGCCTGGCAGGGGCAAACCTGGGAAGAATGGGTGCCACATCTAGATCGCTTTCGGTTTTCCAGTGTTGTTCAGGTGTTGTACGGTGTGGGGAGCGATCACGGCTCAGTGTGGGCCTCTGAACACTCTGTGTAGATTGTCTGCGTCTCCTCCTCGGTGAAAGCTGAGGTGCTGGTGCCGTTGTTACTGATGTGCTTGGCTGGCTCAATCTCCTCCTCGGTGGAAGCTGAGGTGCTGGTGCCGGTGTAGATGACGTGCTTGGCTGGCTCAATCTCCTCCTCGGTGGAAGCTGAGGTGCTGGTGCTGGTGTTGCTGATGTGCTTGGCTGGCTCAATCTCCTCCTCGGTGGAAGCTGAGGTGCTGGTGCCGGTGTAGATGACGTGCTTGGGTCATTATCATTACTGAAATAAATGTAAAAGGAGAGAGCAATTACACAATGAAACTGGAAGCTTCTTTTTGTGTCAAAATTCAATGTAGAAAAAATAAAAACTCCACTATAAACTCATGTAACCCTATGAAACTCCACTGTACACTAAAAACACATTTCACCTCTCTTGACCTGAGCTTACAGTGAAGGGTGAGATGGTAAGTCAGTTTATTGAAACAAATTTCACACCACTCTTGAACTTAGCTGACAGGGAAGGGAGACGGGGGTACACTAAAACAAACATTTCATGTCTCAATCTCTCTCTCTAAAAATAAAAATCCAATACATACAAATACTCAAGATGCATGAGACAATAAATAATGATAAAGAGGTTATTTGAAGTTACATACCAGTCCTCAAATGGATCTTCCCCATCCTGGTAAAATATTTCGTCATCTGTCAAAAAGCTGTCAGCTTCGGATTTCTCCCCGTCACTTTCCAGTAATTGTTCCAGAACTTGTTCTGAGGTAAATCTTTTACTGCTTGCCATCATAAAAGTGCTAAAACAATAAAATAATAATGCTATAACTGCTAATATGCTATATATATATATATGTATGTATAAATATTATAATCGTTCTGTCTCTCTCTCATATAAATCTCTGTTCAAAAACTCCGCTCCGTTCGCTCTCTGTCTCCTTCTCCACTCAACGCTGTTTGCGTCATATCATTTACTATAGTACCACCCCTTGCAAGGCTACAGAGTCCTCTGATTAGCTAGAATAAGTCATGGTAACCTTCCTCTGATTGGGTAAGAAAAATATTCCTCCCAGCGGCAATTTTTCCATTGGTCTTTGCGCGTGGAATATTCCTAACAACATCGATTTCATTGGCCTTATACGCAGTGGTATTGCGCAACAAGGAAGTGTGTATGCCATATACCTTTGTTTTCAGCGGAATCTGAGGAAGACGGCAAAAAAGACCGCATCTCTCTATCATTAATAGTTTTTAAGATAATTACACATTTGTAAAAGTATGCCATTTTGGGCGGTACCGCCCAATCCGTCCCCAGAGGGTTAAGATGTCAAAATCGAACGTTTTAAGAAAAAACCTCTGGCGCCTAAAGGGTTAAGAACGCTCACAGGTTTACCAGAGTATTGTGTTTGGTTGTGGTGATAACATTTGGACCTCCCTGTCAAGTGGTAATTCTTGTTTCTTGTTCCTTCTAGTACATGTGTTCATGTATATAAGAGAACTGCCCCTCACCACCGTTGATGCCGCAGGGTCTGTGACAGTCCATTTTTCAGTCTCTCATATACAACATTGGAGGGACATTACAAACAATGTGTGGCTCCTCGATACACTAGAAAACGGTTATTGTCATCAAGTCAGTATAAGACCCCTGTTATGTACTGTACCTGTATTGGCCCACAGTAGTTTGGGACCTTTGCCAGGCTCTTGCTTCAGATCCACCCCAGGGGCTTCCATTCAAAATACTTTCTTGTTCAGTAACAGGATGGGAATTTCAGACCAATCCTCGGCCTCAGACCAATTGTCACCTCAAACATCTACCTTTCTGCATATTATGTCATGTGACTAAAAATGTAAATGTGGTAGATGTATTGCGTGCTGTTGAACCTGGCATATGGTTCACCTTCGTAAACCTAAATGATGCATATTTGCACATCCAGATTACATTCAGACATTCCAGGGCAGAACATACCAATACTGCGTCCTTCCCTTTGGCCTTTCTCTCTCCCCATGTGTGATCACACAATGTATTCAGGTGGCATTGGAAGTTACCAATGCAGTGGGACAGCCTGTTGATTCTACACATCGACAAGCAGCCAACAACAACACACTGCAACCACTGAAGCATGTTGCAGCCTCAGGGCTGAAGATGAATCTGCAGAAAAGCTGTTTGTTCTTCATCAGTCAATGTGTTTTCTGGGTATGCACCTGGATTCAATATCAATGAGGGCAACTCGCACAGTGAACAAAAGGTGGTAGCAAGGTTCTAAGTTTCCAGAAACCCTACATCGAATTCCCGTGACTGAACTGCTGCCTCAGCAGTCATTCATCTACTGTGGTTACACCTTCAGCCATTTCAATGCTGGTTAATAGCCAGGTGATTGTCAGCCGTGCACAACTACGGTTTCTCTGGCATGGTGTGTAGATGGGCTGAGATGGGCTGGGCATGTCTGGCATGGGCTGCCTCCCACATGCAGAAAAGTGGAAACCTTGGATGCTTTTCTGACAGGATGGGGAGAATTGTGGCAGAATTGTGGCATACAGGGGAGGTTTAGTTCATGGCTGAGGGTATGTCATATCAATCTGTTTGAGTTATGGGTGGTGTTTCTTACCCTTCATCTTTTCAGACAGGGACTTGCAGGAGGCAGATACTAGTGAAAACAGACAATACCACATTAGTGTTTCTCATCAATCATCAGCATTGTTGCTTCTTGCAGACAGACACCTCCTGTCAATTAGAGCAATGCGCATTCCTGGTCAGAGCTGGTCAGAGCAAGAGTGTGGTGGATTCCCTTTCTCGCTGCAGCCTGAGCTCAGTGGATGGGTGTCTCCACAGACCAGTGGTTTGATCAATTTGGGAGAGATATGGGATGGTGTCAGTGGACCTCTTTGCCAGCAGGACATTAACACATTGTTCCCTATAGTTGAGCAGAATCAAGTACTAGTTCAAGTACAAGCCCTAGCTCACGTGTGGCCAGATCTCCTGCTATATGCTTATCCTCCTCTTCCACCGATCTGGGTGGTCCTGAGACGTGTGCAGGAGAGACAACACAAGCTAATATCCATTTCCGGAGACATTGAAGTTGTGTGTCTGGACCCTGGAGCTCCAGTACTGACTGAATCAATGCAAGATTCTCTCTGTATGGTACATAAACACTCAACCTTTCCATTATGAATAACCATTTCTGGCAGTCTTCCACTGTTAATCGAACCACGGTTGCACCAAGGTAGACAGAAATTCTCTCTTTTTTCAGCAATGTGCTTAATGGTCCTTCTGATCTCCTGCAAGGCAGAAAAAAAAATGATTGAAATGGACGATGGCATTGGTTGTCTCATCAAAACAAATACGGAAAATCCAGGAACAGACTGCGTGGTAATTTCATCACACAACCCACAGTAGCGGCCCTTCAGTAATATTTGAAATGGTGCATTTTATTCATTTTTAGGCATCACTTTACAACAAGGTTCTATATGTCAACATTATGTAATAACATGAAATAATGAACCGTTCTTTTACATCATTTGTTCATTTAATGGTAATTTTTCTTTGCTATTGTTATATACTTTATAATGTAATTTTTTCTTGTGATCAAAGCTGAATTTTCAGCATCATTACTCCAGTCTTCAGTGTCAGGTGATCCTTCAGAAATCATTCTAATATGATAATTTGATGCTCAAGAAACATCAATGCATTGTGAGACATATTTACATTTTATTTATTAATGAAAAGAAAAGATTTATTTGAAATTGAAAGATTTTGTAACATTGTAAAGGTCTTTGTCACTTTTGGTCAATTTAATATGTCCTTGCTGAATAAAAGTAGTCATTTCTTTCAAATTAACCCAAAACTTTTGGAAAGTACTTGATGTGACATTTTTTGACAAGATTGAAATGATGCATAGTTCTTGTTATTTGAAGAATATAATTACAGTAACATATGCGTAAAAGAAACACTGTAAAATAAAATGTTACCACATTAACTTTATAGATTTTTAAATGCTGTAAAAACTATAGTTTATAGTTCATGCTACCTTCATTAACAAGTAATAATTAACCGAACCTTATTGTAAAGTGTAAAATATTGATAAGTGTAACTCATATTTATATAAAACATTCATTGTTGCCTTGAATGATTGTTTTAATTTAAATCATCAGGTTGTCTTCAGAAAGGTTCCTTCCAGTATAGGCATTCAGAAAACAGATTCTTCTAACGTAAATACCAGCTTTAAGTGGTCTACAAATGTAATTTCAAGCCACAAGCTCACATCACGAACCGTGAGTAACAATAAAACTCTTCATGTTTGTCTTTGGGGTTAATTAGAGCATTCTGGGAAATAATCTTTGTTTCAAAATTATTTCAAACATAAATAATATCATCTAACATTTCTGGAAATGTTTCTGTATGTTATGTGTATGATTAATTGTGCATGAGTAATTAAAACTGAAAAATTAAATGTTTTATTTAAAAAATACAGTTAAAAGCAGTTCAATATTATTTATACTCCTTTCAAGTGAAATTCTGCATCCTGTTTTCTATCATATACAGGAGATGTAACTTTTTTTTTATTATTATCTTTTTGCTTCAAAATTTCCAGGTGATACATAAAACACTGGAGGCTCCACAGCTAGACTTCCCCGACCAGATGTCCATACTCTCAATAGATAGGGTATTACAACCACAGCAAGTTTCCAATGTTTTGGTCATTTCATTGGTTTTGTGATGGACTGTTTCTTCTATGTGTGTTTTCTAGAGTCCCAGAAGATCATACAGAGAAAATTTCAATGTAAGAATGTAAACAGTAGGGCTGGGACAAAAAATACGTCGACGCAAAATATGCGCGTCGATTCGTCGACCTATATTCATTTATCTAAAAAAAACGTTTGCAAATTACTTCACAGTGTGTACCTTATGTGCGCTGATTTTTTTTGGTGGCTGCCAAAGCCTTATTTGATCGGTGAGTGATGTAGAATAGAATGACTGACTGCGCTTGACAGGGCGCATATAAGTACGAGAGAGAGCCCCGGCCGCGCGCGCGCACTCGCCGTCTTCAAACAACACGAGCGCTGTCTTGCTCTCTCTCTCTCCCTCGTGCATATTAATCAAAATCATTAGACACGATAGAAAAAGGGCGGAAGACCAAAGTTTCACGTGGAGCATTCGGAGATTTTTTTCTCTTGAATTACCGCGGAGTGTAAATTGTGGTAAAAAATAAACTGCCGGGATAATCACACAACGCTTGCCGTAGGCTACAGGTCCACTAATGACACGTCCGATTTGCGAACTAATGACTCATTTGAACCGATTCACTTTAATGAATGGTTAAAACAACTGATCTGTCCAACACTGAACTCACGAGACGTCTGAATCTGTGTATAACAAATCGGTAACACTTTACAATAATGCTCCATTTATTAAATTCTAGTTAAGTACTTTTTTTTTATTAGTATTTATTTATTTTTTTAAGAAAAAGGTGAGTGGCAGAGTGTATTACTATACGTTGTTGTTATTTTTATGTGAATGAAGAATTAAAAGATGCACTTTTTTCAGTAAGCTATGTCTAGCTTACGGAAGGCGCTTCGGCTCGCCTCGACTCGACTCGACTCGGCTCTGTTTGGTTTTCCACTGTGTAAAGGCGCTTTTCCACTACACAGTACCAGCTCGCCTCGGCTCGCCTCGCCTCGACTCGGCTCTGTTTGGTTTTCCACTGTGTAAAAGTTGTACCTGTACCTGCTTCCAGGTACTTTTTTTCGTACCACCTCCGGCGAGGTTCTGAGCGAGCTGAGGCGAGCTGAGGCGATACTAAAATGTGACGTGAAAACACGGCAGACTGCTGATTGGTCAGAGAGAATCGTCACTATTCACTGCGTCATCATTGCACGCGCCAGACGGAGTATCCTGAATAAAAAACAGCAAAAACAAAAACAAAAACATCCAAAAACAGCATACACTCGATTTCCTCCATTGTCCTGTGTGTGTGGGTAGCGGGTGTGTCTCGCGCGTCTCCCGTAAAAGATTAAGTCACGGCAGTTTCCTGCGGCGTCGCTATGACGACCAGGTACTATTGTGGAGGTACTGGCCCTCATTTATCAAAAGTGCGTACACCAAATTTCCAGCGTACACCTGGCGTACACCCAAAACCACGGTGACTTTGAGATTTATCAATATGAACGTTGGCGTACGGCACGCTCAAATCCTACGCCAGCTCAGGAGGTGGTGTACGCACGTTTTGAGTGCGGGAATGCGCAGAAAAACAATTCCTAACACCACAAAACGCACTGACAAACTAAAAGATATGATATATTATGACCCACTGTAAAAAAACAACAACATAGTAATTATAAACTTCAGTGTTTATTTTTGTGCAACATGGACTTCAATGTTTAAGTTGTGTGACTTTACCAAAGCATTTGATTTGTAGGCATATGTATTCCTTCAGTTGCGAGCCTGTGCGCTTTACCTGACGTTTCAAGCCTTGTTTATACTTTCGCCTGGCTCCGCAGCGCGAGTCTCCGCAGACTGCGCGCGCACCTCCCCAAACGGACGAGGCGTTTATACTCGACGCGCTCGCCGTTGTACTATTCTTTGAAACGATGGTTAGGCCAGGGTTAGGCCCGGCAGGTGTGCACGGACTGGGTTTAGTAATGAAAGGCTTTCAATGACCAAAAAAATTATTCAGACTGACAAAATAATAAAAATTACATTCTTCTTCTTTTAAATAAAAATAATAATAATAATACAAATAATAATAATAACGACATTCTTCTTCTAAATAACAATAAGCGTCATTAATAATAAAAATCTAGAAATCAATTTTGTTTCTTTCCACTTCCCTGGTTTCGCTTTCTCTTTCTCAAAGAAGTTTCTCTTCTTTGCCGTCTTCCGTGTGTCCATGGCGTAAAATGAGGGCGTGGGGGAAGCGGAGACTTGAATATATAGGGGCGTGTTATTCTAATGACGATCGTTTTCAGCCGCGGCATTTATCAAGGTCAGGTATTGCGTACACCTGGATTTCAAAGGTACGCACAGCTTCATAAATCAGGCGGTGAGAGGAGTGTAAGCATAATCTTACGGCAACATATACACCCGTTTCTACGCAAGAATGATAAATGAGGGCCACTATCTGCAATGGAAAACGGAGCGAAAAGCGAGCCGAGCCGAGTCGAGTTGAGTCGAGTTGAGCTGGTACTGGTAATGGAAAAGCGCCATATGTGTTTTCAACATAAATGTTCAATTCTGTTGGTTCAGGAAGGACGCCATGACAGGCTGCTGGCTCCCACTGTTAATTTTTATTTATTTTTTGTTGGAAAAGCACTCTCTGTATTAGCTTAAAGCCCTCAAGTTTACATTGGTTACTGCATTCTTTCAATTGCTCTAAACAAGTATTTTGGGTGACCTTTTTATTTTTTTATTGAATGCTAGACATCAAGTTGTTGTTATTTTCATCTGAAAGAAGAACTTTTTCTCAGTAAGCTAGGCCCTATGTGTTCAGTAAGCTTGTTTCAGTTTTCAAGGCTTTAAGGTTTTATTGAATGCTACCTCTGACTAAGAATGCATTACTATGCACTTGTATAGTCTTTTATTTTGGAATTTTAAGAGCAATAAACATATATTGCAATGTTAAGGAATTCATGTTTTTTTCATTCAGATATGTAAATTAACATGTATAAATTGCTATTAGTCAATTAATGGGGATTGGGGAGATAATCGAATCGAATCGAATCGGACTGGAAAAATGAATCGTTAGATTAATCGATGCATCGAAAAAATAATCGCTAGATTAATCGTTTAAAAAATAATCGTTTATCCCAGCCCTAGTAAACAGTAATAATTAATAACATATGCAAACATCGGCTCAGCTCAGCCTCAATTACATCATAATCTGTGGGTTTTTTTAAGCAGCGTTCGAGTATCAGATCAAGTGCTTTTTATGGCAATGCGGCTTACCTGAGCAACAGCCTTGCTGTTATCATCAACAAGGTGATTTTATGCTTCTTTCAACATATACTACTAATCAGAGGATTGGACATGATCTACTCATTCTTTATCATTAATCATTTAGAAGCATTTAGAACCTTTAGATCATAAGAAACATGTCCAAATGTTTCACAGAATGGTCAACCATTTTCATTGCCCTTCTCTATAGAAACTACTTGCTCTCCAAACCCGTGATGAGGAGTTTGTTGTTTATGAGCCGCACTGCTACGCGGATGAAGGACAAGCTATGGACAATGCTGAACTGGATGCACTCTCTATTCCAGAGAATGACTTTCATCCAGAGATGCTTATCGATCTGGACAACAGGTTCTATCAACTAGCAATAATTTCCAGACCTGACCTGATGCAAAGGTAACAGTTATCTCAAGAAGTGAAGCAGATTTTTTGAAAACCAGATACTGAATGAAAACTTGAAATAAAAAATATTGATACAGAATATTGGATGATCAGCGATGCTGGGTCAAACATTCAGGACAAATGGAACGAGGGTCTTCTAATATTTTTCTTCTATTTAATAGTGTTGATGTTAATGTAAGGTTTTGGGTTTTGGGTCAGTGTAGATACATTTTTTGTTGTGACTCTCAGCGCCACGTCTTGTTTTCTTCTGGTGTTTTAACCACTAAGTGTCACAGTGGTGTTCTGTTTAGTTTGTTTTCATTGGACTTGTCTGCCTGTCTTCATGTCATCATCATCATTATCAGTTCATCTGTATCACCTAGGTTTAGTTCATCATCATCATCTACATCACCTGTGTTCTGTTAATCAGTGTTTATCTGTGTTAGTATTTAAGTTCCTTCAGTTCAGTCAGTCTTTGTCTGTTCTCTGTTCTCTGTAGGTGTGTGTGAACCTTCTGCCTGTCTGTACCTGTTTGAATAATATTGTTAGTAAACATTTTGCATTGGAACTTTTGACTAGTGATGGTGAAATTAAGCTTTGTGAAGCACTGGGGCTTTCCCCCTCGACTGTATCGTAAAATGGTTCATTACTCGAAGCTTTTCAACACGTTGCACACTAACGACATCTTGTGGTCAAAAGGTGGAAAAAGCATTCCTTTCTGTCCCAGAAGACCTTTTTTTTTCTTCTTTATTTTATTTAATAAATCACTTTCTGCTCTGTAAACCACAAAGCAATACAATTAATCCTCATAATTCAAGTGTTAGTGTTGATGTAGTTCTTATACAATGTATGAACAAACAACTGTATGAATTAATTTATGAAAAAATTAATAATAAATGGGACTAATTCACTTGTACAGAAACCATTCTTATGAATCTGCTTTGATCCACAAATGCAGCCTTATTCACATAAACTTTAGCCTCAGTCCTAATCCTACGAGTTCATAGGCAAGGCTTGTATAGGCATATATAATAAAAAAATAATAAAAAATTGTTGTGGAATGGTGAAGTGCTTGTGAACTGGGGAGCTGACATTTTATTTTGTGGGTAATTTAATAAATGAATGTTTTTTATTAAGGAACAGGACTTGTTCAACAGTGTGAGGGCTAAGTCTATTTCTTTCTTTTTTACTACTACCGAAGGGTATGACACTCGGAACCTGCTCAAGGGGTTCGCGCTATTTTTGAATCTGAATCCGAAGCAGTCACGTGACTGTGTGTGGAAACGAAGCTTCGGACGTCACAGATCACGTGGTTATGGCAAAACTAATCAAGCTCTGATACACTGCTTCAGGGGGGGGACGAGGCGTAGTCAGAGGAGTGCAGTCCAGAGGTGAGGGAAGGTTGACGAGCGACCAAGGTGGATCCGGGGGGACGAGGGAGCCTGGCGGAACTGATGGGCCACGGTGGAGCTGAGGGAGGTAGGAGCCAAAGGGACGTTAATGGACCGTCAGGCTGAGGCGGAGTCCTGGTCGCGGAGGTTGGAGGCGGAGACCGGGGATCCACCGACCAGGCTGGAGTTGTAGGCCGGCAGATCCACGGCGACTCCACCTCTCTGAAGGTGGTTAGAGGAGTTGAGGGGCTGACAGGCAGTGGTGGAAGAAGGGTTGAGAGGTGGTATATGGGAGGAGGTGGGAGAGGGAGGCTGGGAGGGAATTCGGAGACAGACTCACGGACAAAAGACTCAGGTTCGGCAGGGTTGACGTGAAGCTCAGGCTCGGCGGGCATGACGTGAACAGTCTCTGGCTCGGCAGGACTGACGTGAACAGTCTCTGGCTCGGCGGGCATGACGTGAACAGTCTCTGGCTCGGCAGGACTGACGTGAAGCATCTCTGACTCGGCAGGCATGACGTGAAGAAGCTCAGACTCGGTAGACAAGACGTGAAGAAGCTCAGGCTCGGCAGAAATGACGGGAAGGAACTCAGGCTAAGCAGGACTAATGGATAGTTCCAGGCAGACAGATTGAACATCTGGAGGATGACAGGGTACATCGGTGTCTATTAAGTCTATTTCCTCTGGATTCTGGACAAGGACAGGAACAGTGGACTCTGGACGGGCGGTCTCGGCAGGACGAGACTCTGGACGGGTGGTCTCGGCGGGACGAGACTCTGGACGGGCGGTCTCGGCAGGACGAGACTCTGGTTCGGCAGGCATGACGTGAAGATCAGGCTGGTCAGGCATGACATGAGGATTCCCTGGGTCTAGTTGTGTTCCGGATCAAGGCACAACAGACACTGGATGACGGTCTCCCTCCAGTCCGGTGGTGTCTGGGAGGTCGATTTGATGGTTAAATGTGGCCCCGATCCGGAACAAGGTGCACAGGCTCTCGTCGTCGAGGGCGCTGGTGACGACAAGGCAGCAGAAATCCAGGGCAAAAGTAAAACATTTTTGGCTCTCCTGAGCAAGGACGATCATTCTGACCCTATAGTCCATTTTGGGCAGTCCGTTCTTCTGTCAAGGTGCGGTGCAGGCAGAAGAAGATGAGGAGTCCAAAGTAATGATGTGACGTTCGGCACACTGAGGCTTCGAAGCTTGTATAAAAAAAAAAAAACATCACACACTGAAGCAGTGTATCAGAGCTTGATTAGTTTTGCCATAACCACGTGATCTGTGACGTCCGAAGCTTCGTTTCCACACACAGTCACGTGACTGCTTCGGATTCAGATTCAAAAATAGCGCGAACCCCTTGACCAGGACTCCGCCTCAGCCTGACGGTCCATTAACGTCCCTTTGGCTCCTACCTCCCTCAGCTCCACCGTGGCCCATCAGTTCCGCCAGGCTCCCTCGTCCCCCCGGATCCACCTTGGTCGCTCGTCAACCTTCCCTCACCTCTGGACTGCACTCCTCTGGCTACGCCTCGTCCCGTCTCTTTGTACACGTATATACTCTTTAATGGACGTATGCACGTTTTAACACAATTTAAAACAACGTAGGCCTATTATTCATGCATTACTTCTACTTACAGTATATTAAGTTGCTCAAGCAAGTGGACAAATATTTAACCATGTATTTATATTAAAATCGCAAAAATTTTAAATTAAAACTTAAAATTGACAAAAACAGCTGACTCTCATGCTGTCACGGATGGAACAGGAGTCAGACAGGTGGTATGTGAAACGTAGCTTTATTAACAGAAACACGGAACCAGATGGAGATATGGTGAGTATGCAAGCAGATGATAATCAGACAGGAACTTAACTGAAGAATAATCAGAGTCTCTGTTTCAGATAGCGGCTGGAAGATCTCAGGAAGAGGGCTGAAGACTGAAGAAGGCAGACGGAGCTTCGGATGTAGACGGAAGGCGGATGAATCTCAGGTGAGTAGCGGGTAAGTAGCGTAATAGAGTCTGAGTGTCTTGTAGAGACGAGACCAGACAATGAGTGTGAGAAGAGGAGCTGAATATAAAGGGTGGTGGAATGATGAGATGCAGGTGATGATGATTAGTACTCCGGAGATGATGAGCGAGTGGGAGGAGTGAGTGAATCTGGTGGAACCCTGACAACCATCACCTCAGAACCTCCTCCAGTGGCGAATAACATCAGAGCACAAATCCTTGCTGGTGCAGATGTGGATTTAGCCTGTTTATTATCTATGTTTCCCCCAGCCAAGTACAATCGCCAGGTGGACTGCAGAAATATTTACATTACGTTAAAAAAAATACTCAGAATTCTTCCAGCATACTATCTCTGGCTGAATTTTTCTGCTGCTACACAGAAATAATTTGCTCTGCTTTTCCCCATAGACGGTGCAAGCTGAACGATTATCCATCCCTTATCTAGCGCTGTCTTATGGGGTGTAGTCATCTTTATACATATCACAGGCTATTTTTAGCTAAATGCGTCTAATGGAATCAGTGTTCATTATTGAGGCACTCTGGACACTAATCTCCATAACAGGGTCTTCCTAGGATTCCGCAATATATACTGTGCAAATTGCAGATTAGTTAACCTTTCCACCACGACCTGCCTACAAATTAATTCCTCAATGCCTCCCTTCCTGGAACAGAACCAGATTAAGTCCACCAGCTTTGTTCCATGGCTCGCCAGAGAAGATCCCTCCTTCGGTAGGGATTTTAGGAACAGAGGAGAGCGGAGCGTAGGTGGAAGGAGGATAAATTACAGGTGTTGTTTGAAATATTACGGGAATCTTTAGTTACTTATCAGACTGCAGTTAAGACATCTAAGAGAAATTATTTTGCTGATTTACTCATAAAGTGCAGTGGTAATTCTAAAGTGCTGTTCAATACTATCAATTCAGTGGTTAACCCAACTGCCACATGTCTTGTTATGCTTGCTACTGCCTGTGATGATCTGTTAAACTTTTACACCCTAAGCCTACAAACTATCCCAGTCAAAGAGGAGTACCCTGGGGTTCGGGCCAAATTCAGAGTTCGGAGCCCTCCCCTGGCCAGCATGCCAAATAAGCATAATTTACTATATCTGATTTGATGTATGTGTGAACTGAAAAGGACTTTATACTTACCTTGTGAGCACACCATAGAATGAGGTGGACTAGTGCCAAACTGATAAACCTCATTCCATGGCCTGCCAATTCCACAGATACAAATGGCAGAAGTTACCACACTGCCAAGCGTTCTGTAAGAGGTATCAACCTCTCATTATAGACTGCATATCGTAGGGAAAAAGGTTTATTCAGTGCCCTAAAACAGCTAGCTGGCAGGAAACAACTGAATACATTGACCAGGGGACTCGTTGCGAGGGGATACACAACACTGTTTAGGGAGGGGTGTTGCCCTGACAGCTTATGTCCCAATACCCTCTGTAGGTGGGTGCGGTTGCCATAATCTGGCAGCCTAGCTGAACGGAGATGGGGCGAAATCTCTGCTGGAAACTGGAAACATCCTCTAAGTATAACACGATCTGGGTGATAGACTGATTTTGCAATAAATATAACCAGTATCCAATTACTCAAAGTTAGACACCATCAGAAAATGTCCCATGTGTACCAAAAGAGTCAAACAAGGTTTTTGGGTAGCATGAGATTCCTGCTTCCAGAGTCAGGAGAAATAGCAAGAGAAAGGGGGACACCAGTCTCAAGCTCCACTTAATCAACTCAAACTGCAATCCCCACGATCAAAGCCGCCGCGTCACCTATAGGCAAACACGAGACTGGAACCACGGGGCGCCAACATTTCTAACAAGCATATATTGTGTGAGTCGTCCTCCGTAAAAAACGGGGGCATGGCATCACACACTTTCTATACTTTAGACCTGACATTTTATCAGACTAACTCCAGGTCTAATGATTTTCCACACACACAATACACATTTTTTTTTTGATTTCACAAAGTGCTCAACAAACATGTGACTTTTGAAGACAAAGAAGCTGATGACGTGCATTTCAGGCACTGCATTGCTTTTTTTATGGTGTCTGTGATGCGATGCACTACAGCACATCGCCATGTCCATATGTTCGGCCAATCAGATTGACATGTTAAGACGTGCTTCAGACAATGGCTCATGCAGGAGCGTTCCTATAACAGCCTTTTAGATACCCTTTAAGAGAAGTTTAGACTTAAAGTACATTACGTCTGTGGGAGATGTGTGGGAGATGATTGTAACACATTTTGCTAAACCACAAATGGGAGTGTTTTGTTTCAGATCCAATACATTTCCAGATCTGCCTACCACAATGTGAGTCATTTTAAGATAAGAAATTATCAATTTTGCATTTGGCAAGAAACACATTTTGTTTCCTAATAATATGGTAAACTGTATATTTGCTTTAATGTTCAAACAGAAGAAGAGCATGGCTGTGTGTGAATGTGTCACAGTGGTAAGTTGTGCCACTTAGTTGCAATTAAGTTGCACTTCAGACAAGATGAAGAAGAGATTAAGGAGAACTAGTATGCTCTGTTATATTTCACAATGTTTCCTATCAACTGGGATTAGAATAAAAAACAACGTTACACAACGTGGACATTGAGTCATTGGGGAATACCTGAACAGTTCACATTTGTGAGGAATACTGAAATCACATTTTCTTTAATATAGCAATAAACCAACTAAGAAAAGTCTAACATTCAAAATATTTTAAAGCAGTGAAATCCCTTTGTTTTAAAAGTTTTAGAAACAGGTTAGTTTTTCAATGAGACATTTCAATTAGAATTTTAGTCAATTAGATGACGTTTTTTTTAAGGAACAGAAGCATCTCTGCATGTTCAGCTATAAGCCTGCTTCTGTTTTCATTCAGAAAGTGTGACACTGAGCTGAACAATCTTTCACCTTCCACACTACTGTATGGGGCTGAACGATATGTTTGAGCCATTTGAGCCAGACCTGGAAATCGCAGATTTTAAACTGTAGAGTACTTGAAGGGTTTGTCTGAATAATGCACAGTGGCCTCTCCAAGGTATGTTTCCAGCTATATAGCAGAGGCCATTGCAATTTCTTCAAAAACACTGTCCAGACTGGTTGCGGAGTGCTACGGCTAGCGCTAGCAGCAAATTCTCAAATAGCGGCAGTTTCAATTTCAAATGTTTTATCAGATTACTCGGATTATACAAAACATTTTTTGTGCCTCCTCTTGATACTTTTAAAGTACAATGTTTGTAGTCTGCCATGCGTAGGTTGTCATCATTCATTTTGAAATATTTCCGCACCACCGAGACTGACATTTTGTCTGCTGTTGTGTTTCTGTGCACTGAAAGTTGTCAATTATGTCAGAGCTATCGGTCTTTGGTATCGGAGTAGTTTTATGAGTAAGCTACGAGTACAAGTACATACGCTCAGTATCAGGCCATCCCTATATGCTGCATTTGGAACCACTGTCACAACTTACCCTGAAGAATCTGACACACTAGCAGTGGTATTCTTGGTTCCATCTGGATTGCGGGACACAATTGCGCCATTTTACCGTTTCTACAAATTAAAATGAGCAGCGCGTCAAAACAACTGAGTTCACACCACAAGCACTTGGGTTGTTTATGGTAATGATCTTTCAGAGCTATGTGTATAATATTTTTATCTAGAGCCAAAAGTGCTTCATTCAAGCCCTTCCCACTCCGTGCGTGTTGCTTCTCTCGCTCCCTTGCTAAAAACGTAATGCACCACATTAAAAGCTGCAGACGACGCGTTGTTTTTTAACAACTGTAGCAGAAACGCTGTGAGCAGCAAAATAGATACTTTCTCTAAAACACTGCAGAAAACGAGAATGCCGCCAATACAATTATTTTTATCTATCATACAAATGACTCCGACCGTTTAACTAAACTAGGTTTGAGACAAGTAAAGTTTAATATACATTTAGCATTATTAATCAACATATAAAGAGCATTTCATAATAAACAATGTTAGAATTTGGAAAATTATTTAGAGATAGGGTTTTGATTATTAGATTATGTATATTGTTTGTTTTAGCAGTTTATTGCTTTGAGCAAAATATAAAAATGGTCCATACTTTTCTTATGTTTTCTCAGTCACAAGGCCTTCTATGTGCCATTCACAAAGGTGTCTAAATGTAAAATAAAATAAAAAAAATAGCCTGTTAAAACATCTAATCTAACATTTTTATGTTCATATCCAGTTGGAATTTTTTTTTACTTTTTTGGGTACGTTTTTGGTAAAAATTGTCACTGTTTTGGCTCTCTGGGCCCAGGATTCTCATCTCTGATGCCTATTTTGAGTGTTTAGATTTGTATTCTTTTACAAAGTACTACTTTGTAAATGTATTACTTTTCCAAAAAAGTATTGTCCTACCTCCGCTGGGAAGGAAATATAGAGACCGGACCTCTTGAAACTTTAATTAAATACCCCTGCCTGCACTATGTTGATAAAAAGAAAAATCTTACATGCTCTCACTATTCTTATTCCCTCCCTGTTCTAGCTTGTACTGTTCTGAACAATGTCTGAAACATTATATTGCTAGAAAAATTATATTTTTCTTGTTTAAAAGTCGCTTTGGATAAAAGTGTCTGCTAAATTAATAAATGAAGACCTCTGATGCAAAAGCCTCTAAAAGCCACCTATGTCAAAAACGAGATAATAATATTGAGCGAATGCTCTCCGCACATAGTATACGCTCATCAAATTCTTTCACTTCAAACTCACTAAATCCCAGCCTCAGCCCATTCAGAAATGCCGGTACTTAGGTAGAAACCTATACATAGGAGCCTGATAAAAAATTTTATAATAAAGAAAAACGTTAGACGGACTTAGAGGCTTTTGCATCTGAAGTCTTCAAATGTAAATGTAATGTGTTTGCGTAACATGTAATGTGTAAACTCCCTGAAAACTGCAGTTGTCAAGCCCCTCCTGAAAAAGAACAATCTGGATAAGACCATATTAAGCAACTATAGACCGATCTCAAATCTTCCTTTCATAGGCAAGATCATTGAAAAAGTTATCTTCAATCAGCTGAACAAATTCTTAAGCTCGAATGGATACTTTGATCATTTTCAATCTGGTTTCCGACCGCATCACAGCACAGAGACAGCGCTCATAAAGATAATAAACGATATTCGCTTAAATACTGATTCAGGCAAATTATCAGTGCTGGTACTACTCGACCTCAGTGCTGCATTTGACACTGTCGATCACAACATACTTCTTGACAGGCTGGAAAACTGGGTGGGGCTTTCTGGGATAGTCCTAAAATGGTTCAGGTCATACTTAGATGGGAGAGGTTATTATGTGAGTATAGGAGACCATAAGTCTGAGTGGACATCCATGACATGCGGAGTCCCTCAAGGCTCAATTCTTGTGCCACTCCTGTTCAACCTGTATATTCCCAATGAGCCAAATAATGAGAAACAACCAAATCTCTTACCACAGCTATGCAGACGACACACAGCTGTACTTAGCCCTATCGCCTAACGATTACAGCCCCATTGACTCCCTGTGCCAATGCATTGATGAGGTCAACAGTTGGATGTGTCAAAACTTTCTTCAATTAAACAAAGACAAAACTGAAGTTATTGCGTTTGGAAACAAAGATGAGGTTCTCAAGGTGAACGCATACCTTCTCTCCAGGGGTCAAACAACTAAAAATCAAGTCAGGAATCTTGGTGTGACACTAGAGTCAGACCTTAGTTTCAGTAGTCATGTCAAAGCAATAACTAAATCAGCATACTATCATCTGAAAAATATTGCAAGAATTAGATGCTTTGTTTCCAGACAAGACTTAGAGAAACTTGTGCATGCTTTCATCACCAGCAGGGTGGATTATTGTAATGGACTCCTCACTGGCCTTCCCAAAAAGACCATAAGACAGTTGCAGCTCATACAGAACGCTGCCGCCAGGATTCTGAGCAGAACCAGAAAATATGAACATATCACACCAGTCCTCAGGTCTTTACACTGGCTCCCAGTTAGATTTAGGATTGATTTCAAAGTATTATTACTGGTATATAAATCATTCAATGGCCTAGGACCTCAATACATTGCAGATATGCTCACTGAATATAAACCCAACAGATCACTCAGATCATTAGGATCATATCAGCTAGAAATACCAAGGGTTCATTCTAAGCATGATGAGTCTGCTTTTAGCTATTATGCCAGCCACAGCTGGAGCCAGCTTCCAGAAGAGATCAGATGTGCTCCTACAGTGGTCACATTCAAATCCAGACTCAAAACACTTCTGTTTAGCTATGCATTTACTGAATGAGCACTGTGCCGCTGTTCGTCCGACTGTACTGTATTGTATTTCATTTTATTTTTCTAAACTGTTTTAATTATTCTTGTTTCTTTTTATTATTTTAATTTCTTCTATGTAAAGCACTTTGAATTGCCATTGTGTATGAAATGTGCTATATAAATAAACTTGCCTTGCCTTGCCTTGCCTTGCCTTGCCTTGCCTTGCCTTGCCTTGCCTTGCCTTGCCTTGCCTTGCCTTGCCTTGCCTTGCGTGTGTGTGCTTGTACGAATGCATGGTTTACAAAGACAATTGCATGTAGGCTATAATTCCATGGCATTATTAATATGTAATAATACTACATACATACTATATAATTCAAACATCTTAATAAAAAACATACTAAAGAATGCTTTATGGAAATTAAAAAAATCCCTAAAGTTTTCCATGAGGGTTATGTTTAGGGGTTGTGTTCTAAAGGGTTAGGGGATAGAAAATATGTCAATATGTCACGTCAATGTTACGTGGTAGTTTAATGAGTTTATGTTATTATTATTTCTAATTTCCTGCATTGTACGCTCTTCACACACCAACTACGTGACATGAGAGAGGTTTTTGTAAGATTTTATTAAGATAAAATGAAAAAAAAAATATTGTAAAAATGCATAAAGTCTTCTGTTAGGATTAGCGTTATGGTTAAGTTAACGTATTTATAGCTGTATATGAAAACATTAGTAGTTTATGGAATGTACCCATTTAGATATGTAAATGTGTATGTCTTTTACAGCTCACTTCCCCCCTGTCAGGTCTTGTATTGTTGGCTGTTGAATTACATTTTCATGATTGCCATCAACATGTACTTTTTCATGAAATTCGAATTAAATTAAAAAGTAAAACTAATTATAGCATGCTAACAATTGTTTTACAATACAAACCGGTGTACATAATTACAGATGGTCATGACTGTTAAAATCAGGCAACACTGAGTGGGTCAACAGTAAGAGTTCTATATGGGCTATATTTCTATAAATAAATAAATATAGTTCTATATTTCCAGTACAAGAAAGTAAACTACACTCTAAATAGTACCAAATGAGGGTTCTTCGGCTTGTAACAATAGCAGAACCCTTTTTATAAGGTGCCATGAATAACCATGCTTTGAAAGTGCTGTTTAGGACCTTTAATGGTGTTATAAATAACCTTTTCAACAATATTTATTTTCATTAATATTAGTATATTAGTATTTTCATATTATTAATATTACTATGATTAATATTATTTTTTATGAATGATTTATTAATATTGTTTGTTTTTTTAGCCCTCTATCTGCCTGGTCTTATATCTTGTTGCCTTGTTCCCTGTCAGTTTGTTACTATATGGTTTCTATTTGATTGTGTTAGTTCAGTTCAGGTGTGTTTCATTAATTATCTCATCAGCTCCTTAGTTTGACCTTGTAAGCCCTCTGTTTCTGTAAGTTCCTTGTTCTGCATTGTTTCTACATTTATCACATAGTGTGAAGCGCTGACCATTGTGACCACAGCTATCTTGTGTGTGTGGGCGACACACACATCGGTTCCAGCCTGACCAGAGTCCAGTGAAGGCTCCAGCCCCTGACCAGCCTCCAGTGAAGGCTTCAGCCTCTGACCAGCCTCCAGTGAAGTAGGGATGGGGAAATTAAGCCTCATGAATCACTGAGGCTTTCCCTGACTGTTCCGGGAAAAGATTCAAAGCTTCGAGAGTGTCGAGAACAGTGCCATCTGGTGCTTATTTAAAATAAAGCAGCCAGAAGCCTGTGTTAGAAGCTCTGCCAGATGAAGCAACCACAACACACTCCATAGTTTCAAGGTTATGTGTACAAATAAAAGCCTTACATGTTTGTGTTTGATTTGTTCATTAAATATATACATTTTCTCTCCTCACAAACCCATTAACCAGACTGAGCCAACAATGACTCGTTAAATAAGATCTGGGGTTCGAGCCTTCTGACACCCAAAGCGAAACACGCACGTGATTGGACAGAAAGTGAGGCTTCATTTGTCGTCGATGACGTGACTCTAGTATACCAATACACACCCCGATACGGGGCTTCACTAGAAATTGTGTCGCATGTGCGTATCGCACATCGAAGCTTCAGTGTGATACGTAACATCACTACAGTGAAGACTCCAGGCCCTGACCAGCGTCCAGTAAAGGCTCCAGCCCCTGACCAGCGTCCAGTGAAGGCTCCAGCCCCTGACCAGCCTCCAGTGAAGGCTCCAGCCTCTGACCAGCCTCCAGTGAAGGCTCCAGCCCCTGACCAGTGTCCTGTGAAGGCTCCAGCCCCTGACCAGCCTCCAGTGAAGGCTCCAGCCCCTGACCAGCCTCCAGTGAAGGCTCCCGCCCCTGACCAGTGTCCAGTGAAGGCTCCAGCCCCTGACCAGCCTCCAGTGAAGGCTCCAGCCCCTGACCAGCCTCCAGTGAAGGCTCCAGCCCCTGACCAGCCTCCAGTGAAGGCTCCAGCCCCTGACCAGAGTCCAGTGAAGGCTCCAGCCCCTGACCAGTCTCCAGTGAAGGCTCCAGCCCCTGACCAGCCTCCAGTGAAGGCTCCAGCCCCTGACCAGCCTCCAGTGAAGGCTCCAGCCCCTGACCAGCGTCCAGTGAAGGCTCCAGCCCCTGACCAGCGTCCAGTGAAGGCTCCAGCCCCTGACCAGCCTCCAGTGAAGGCTCCAGCCCCTGACCAGCGTCCTGTGAAGGCTCCAGCCCCTGACCAGCGTCCAGTGAAGGCTCCAGCCCCTGACCAGCGTCCAGTGAAGGCTCCAGCCCCTGACCAGCATCAAGTGAAGGCTCCAGCCCCTGACCAGCGTCCAGTGAAGGCTCCAGCCCCTGACCAGCATCAAGTGAAGGCTCCAGCCCCTGACCTGCGTCCAGCCCCTGACCAGCATCAAGTGAAGGCTCCAGCCCCTGACCAGAGTCCAGCCCCTGACCAGCCTCCAGTGAAGGCTCCAGCCCCTGACCAGCCTCCAGTGAAGGCTCCAGCCCCTGACCAGCCTCCAGTGAAGGCTCCAGCCCCTGACCAGCGTCCAGTGAAGGCTCCAGCCCCTAACCAGCCTCCAGTGAAGGCCCCAGCCCCTGACCAGCGTCCAGTGAAGGCTCCAGCCCCTGACCAGCGTCCTGTGAAGGCTCCAGCCCCTGACCAGCGTCCAGTGAAGGCTCCAGCCCCTGACCAGCGTCCAGTGAAGGCTCCAGCCCCTGACCAGCATCAAGTGAAGGCTCCAGCCCCTGACCAGCGTCAAGTGAAGGCTCCAGCCCCTGACCAGCCTCTTGTGAAGGCTCCAGCCCCTGACCAGTGTCCAGTGAAGGCTCCAGCCCCTGACCAGCATTCTGTGAAGGCTCCAGCCCCTGACCAGAGTCCAGCCCCTGACCAGCCTCCAGTGAAGGCTCCAGCCCCTGACCAGCCTCCAGTGAAGGCTCCAGCCCCTGACCAGCCTCCAGTGAAGGCTCCAGCCCCTGACCAGAGTCCAGTGAAGGCTCCAGCCCCTGACCAGCCTCCAGTGAAGGCTCCAGCCCCTGACCAGAGTCCAGTGAAGGCTCCAGCCCCTGACCAGCCTCCAGTGAAGGCTCCAGCCCCTGACCAGAGTCCAGTGAAGGCTCCAGCCCCTGACCAGCGTCCAGTGAAGGCTCCAGCCCCTGACCAGCCTCCAGTGAAGGCTCCAGCCCCTGACCAGCGTCCAGTGAAGGCTCCAGCCCCTGACCAGCGTCCTGTGAAGGCTCCAGCCCCTGACCAGCGTCCAGTGAAGGCTCCAGCCCCTGACCAGCGTCCAGTGAAGGCTCCAGCCCCTGACCAGCATCAAGTGAAGGCTCCAGCCCCTGACCAGCGTCCAGTGAAGGCTCCAGCCCCTGACCAGCCTCTTGTGAAGGCTCCAGCCCCTGACCAGTGTCCAGTGAAGGCTTCAGCCCCTGACCAGCATTCTGTGAAGGCTCCAGCCCCTGACCAGAGTCCAGCCCCTGACCAGCCTCCAGTGAAGGCTCCAGCCCCTGACCAGAGTCCAGTGAAGGCTCCAGCCCCTGACCAGCCTCCAGAGAAGGCTCCAGCCCCTGACCAGCCTCCAGTGAAGGCTCCAGCCCCTGACCAGAGTCCAGTGAAGGCTCCAGCCCCTGACCAGCCTCCAGTGAAGGCTCCAGCCCCTGACCAGCCTCCAGTGAAGGCTCCAGCCCCTGACCAGAGTCCAGTGAAGGCTCCAGCCCCTGACCAGCCTCCAGTGAAGGCTTCAGCCTCTGACCAGCCTCCAGTGAAGTAGGGATGGGGAAATTAAGCCTCATGAATCACAGAGGCTTTCCCTGACTGTTCCGGGAAAAGATTCAAAGCTTCGAGAGTGTCGAGAACAGCGCCATCTGGTGCTTATTTAAAATGAAGCAGCCAGAAGCCTGTGTTAGAAGCTCTGTCAGATGAAGCAACCACAACACACTCCATAGTTTCAATGTTATGTGCACAAATAAAAGCCTTACATGTTTGTGTTTGATTTGTTCATTAAGTAAATACATTTTCTCTCCTCACAAACCCATTAACCAGACTGAGCCAACAATGACTCGTTAAATAAGATCTGGGGTTCGAGCCTTCTGACACCCAAAGCGAAACGTGCATGTGATTGGACAGAAAGTGAGGCTTCATTTGTCGTCGATGACGTGACTCTAGTAAACCAATACACACCCCGATACGGGGCTTCACTAGAAATTGTGTCGCATGTGCGATACGCTCATCGAAGCTTCAGTGTCATACGTAGCATCACTAAAGTGAAGGCTCCAGGCCCTGACCAGCGTCCAGTAAAGGCTCCAGCCCCTGACCAGCGTCCAGTGAAGGCTCCAGCCCCTGACCAGCCTCCAGTGAAGGCTCCAGCCCCTGACCAGCCTCCAGTGAAGGCTCCAGCCCCTGACCAGCGTCCTGTGAAGGCTCCAGCCCCTGACCAGCCTCCAGTGAAGGCTCCAGCCCCTGACCAGCATCCAGTGAAGGCTCCAGCCCCTGACCAGCCTCCAGTGAAGGCTCAAGCCCCTGACCAGCGTCCTGTGAAGGCTCCAGCCCCTGTCCAGCGTCCAGTGAAGGCTCCAGCCCCTGACCAGCATCAAGTGAAGGCTCCAGCCCCTGACCAGCGTCAAGTGAAGGCTCCAGCCCCTGACCAGCCTCTTGTGAAGACTCCAGCCCCTGACCAGTGTCCAGTGAAGGCTCCAGCCCCTGACCAGCATTCTGTGAAGGCTCCAGCCCCTGACCAGCATTCTGTGAAGGCTCCAGCCCCTGACCAGAGTCCAGCCCCTGACCAGCCTCCAGTGAAGAGTCCAGCCCCTGACCAGCCTCCAGTGAAGGCTCCAGCCCCTGACCAGCCTCCAGTGAAGGCTCCAGCCCCTGACCAGAGTCCAGTGAAGGCTCCAGCCCCTGACCAGCCTCTTGTGAAGGCTCCAGCCCCTGACCAGTGTCCAGTGAAGGCTCCAGCCCCTGACCAGCATTCTGTGAAGGCTCCAGCCCCTGACCAGAGTCCAGCCCCTGACCAGCCTCCAGTGAAGGCTCCAGCCCCTGACCAGAGTCCAGTGAAGGCTCCAGCCCCTGACCAGTGTCCTGTGAAGGCTCCAGCCCCTGACCAGCCTCCAGTGAAGGCTCCAGCCCCTGACCAGCGTCCAGTGAAGGCTCCAGCCCCTGACCAGCCTCCAGTGAAGGCTCCAGCCCCTGACCAGCGTCCTGTGAATGCTCCAGCCCCTGACCAGCGTCCAGTGAAGGCTCCAGCCCCTGACCAGCGTCAAGTGAAGGCTCCAGCCCCTGACCAGCGTCAAGTGAAGGCTCCAGCCCCTGACCAGCCTCTTGTGAAGGCTCCAGCCCCTGACCAGTGTCCAGTGAAGGCTCCAGCCCCTGACCAGCATTCTGTGAAGGCTCCAGCCCCTGACCAGAGTCCAGCCCCTGACCAGCCTCCAGTGAAGGCTCCAGCCCCTGACCAGCCTCCAGTGAAGGCTCCAGCCCCTGACCAGCCTCCAGTGAAGGCTCCAGCCCCTCACCAGCATCAAGTGAAGGCTCCAGCCCCTGACCAGCGTCAAGTGAAGGCTCCAGCCCCTGACCAGCCTCTTGTGAAGGCTCCAGCCCCTGACCAGTGTCCAGTGAAGGCTCCAGCCCCTGACCAGCATTCTGTGAAGGCTCCAGCCCCTGACCAGAGTCATGCCCCTGACCAGCCTCCAGTGAAGGCTCCAGCCCCTGACCAGCCTCCAGTGAAGGCTCCAGCCCCTGACCAGCCTCCAGTGAAGGCTCCAGCCCCTGACCAGAGTCCAGTGAAGGCTCCAGCCCCTGACCAGCCTCCAGTGAAGGCTCCAGCCCCTGACCAGCCTCCAGTGAAGGCTCCAGCCCCTGACCAGCCTCCAGTGAAGGCTCCAGCCCCTGACCAGCGTCCAGTGAAGGCTCCAGCCCCTGACCAGCGTCCAGTGAAGGCTCCAGCCCCTGACCAGCCTCCAGTGAAGGCTCCAGCCCCTGACCAGCGTCCAGTGAAGGCTCCAGCCCCTGACCAGCGTCCTGTGAAGGCTCCAGCCCCTGACCAGCGTCCAGTGAAGGCTCCAGCCCCTGACCAGCGTCCAGTGAAGGCTCCAGCCCCTGACCAGCATCAAGTGAAGGCTCCAGCCCCTGACCAGCGTCCAGTGAAGGCTCCAGCCCCTGACCAGCATCAAGTGAAGGCTCCAGCCCCTGATCTGCGTCCAGCCCCTGACCAGCATCAAGTGAAGGCTCCAGCCCCTGACCAGAGTCCAGCCCCTGACCAGCCTCCAGTGAAGGCTCCAGCCCCTGACCAGCCTCCAGTGAAGGCTCCAGCCCCTGACCAGAGTCCAGTGAAGGCTCCAGCCCCTGACCAGCCTCCAGTGAAGGCTCCAGCCCCTGACCAGCCTCCAGTGAAGGCTCCAGCCCCTGACCAGAGTCCAGTGAAGGCTCCAGCCCCTGACCAGCCTCCAGTGAAGGCTCCAGCCCCTGACCAGCCTCCAGTGAAGGCTCCAGCCCCTGACCAGAGTCCAGTGAAGGCTCCAGCCCCTGACCAGCCTCCAGTGAAGGCTTCAGCCTCTGACCAGCCTCCAGTGAAGTAGGGATGGGGAAATTAAGCCTCATGAATCACAGAGGCTTTCCCTGACTGTTCCGGGAAAAGATTCAAAGCTTCGAGAGTGTCGAGAACAGCGCCATCTGGTGCTTATTTAAAATGAAGCAGCCAGAAGCCTGTGTTAGAAGCTCTGTCAGATGAAGCAACCACAACACACTCCATAGTTTCAATGTTATGTGCACAAATAAATGCCTTACATGTTTGTGTTTGATTTGTTCATTAAATAAATACATTTTCTCTCCTCACAAACCCATTAACCAGAGTGAGCCAACAATGACTCGTTAAATAAGATCTGGGGTTCGAGCCTTCTGACACCCAAAGCGAAACGTGCATGTGATTGGACAGAAAGTGAGGCTTCATTTGTCGTCGATGACGTGACTCTAGTAAACCAATACACACCCCGATACGGGGCTTCACTAGAAATTGTGTCGCATGTGCGATACGCTCATCGAAGCTTCAGTGTCATACGTAGCATCACTAAAGTGAAGGCTCCAGGCCCTGACCAGCGTCCAGTAAAGGCTCCAGCCCCTGACCAGCGTCCAGTGAAGGCTCCAGCCCCTGACCAGCCTCCAGTGAAGGCTCCAGCCCCTGACCAGCCTCCAGTGAAGGCTCCAGCCCCTGACCAGTGTCCTGTGAAGGCTCCAGCCCCTGACCAGCCTCCAGTGAAGGCTCCAGCCCCTGACCAGCGTCCAGTGAAGGCTCCAGCCCCTGACCAGCCTCCAGTGAAGGCTCCAGCCCCTGACCAGCGTTCTGTGAAGGCTCCAGCCCCTGACCAGCGTCCAGTGAAGGCTCCAGCCCCTGACCAGCATCAAGTGAAGGCTCCAGCCCCTGACCAGCGTCAAGTGAAGGCTCCAGCCCCTGACCAGCCTCTTGTGAAGGCTCCAGCCCCTGACCAGTGTCCAGTGAAGGCTCCAGCCCCTGACCAGCATTCTGTGAAGGCTCCAGCCCCTGACCAGAGTCCAGCCCCTGACCAGCCTCCAGTGAAGGCTCCAGCCCCTGACCAGCCTCCAGTGAAGGCTCCAGCCCCTGACCAGAGTCCAGTGAAGGCTCCAGCCCCTGACCAGAGTCCAGTGAAGGCTCCAGCCCCTGACCAGAGTCCAGTGAAGGCTCCAGCCCCTGACCAGCCTCCAGTGAAGGCTTCAGCCTCTGACCAGCCTCCAGTGAAGTAGGGATGGGGAAATTAAGCCTCATGAATCACAGAGGCTTTCCCTGACTGTTCCGGGAAAAGATTCAAAGCTTCGAGAGTGTCGAGAACAGCGCCATCTGGTGCTTATTTAAAATGAAGCAGCCAGAAGCCTGTGTTAGAAGCTCTGTCAGATGAAGCAACCACAACACACTCCATAGTTTCAATGTTATGTGCACAAATAAAAGCCTTACATGTTTGTGTTTGATTTGTTCATTAAATAAATACATTTTCTCTCCTCACAAACCCATTAACCAGACTGAGCCAACAATGACTCGTTAAATAAGATCTGGGGTTCGAGCCTTCTGACACCCAAAGCGAAACGTGCATGTGATTGGACAGAAAGTGAGGCTTCATTTGTCGTCGATGACGTGACTCTAGTAAACCAATACACACCCCGATACGGGGCTTCACTAGAAATTGTGTCGCATGTGCGATACGCTCATCGAAGCTTCAGTGTCATACGTAGCATCACTAAAGTGAAGGCTCCAGGCCCTGACCAGCGTCCAGTAAAGGCTCCAGCCCCTGACCAGCGTCCAGTGAAGGCTCCAGCCCCTGACAAGCCTCCAGTGAAGGCTCCAACCCCTGACCAGCCTCCAGTGAAGGCTCCAGCCCCTGACCAGTGTCCTGTGAAGGCTCCAGCCCCTGACCAGCCTCCAGTGAAGGCTCCAGCCCCTGACCAGCGTCCAGTGAAGGCTCCAGCCCCTGACCAGCCTCCAGTGAAGGCTCCAGCCCCTGACCAGCGTCCTGTGAAGGCTCCAGCCCCTGACCAGCATCAAGTGAAGGCTCCAGCCCCTGACCAGCGTCAAGTGAAGGCTCCAGCCCCTGACCAGCCTCTTGTGAAGGCTCCAGCCCCTGACCAGTGTCCAGTGAAGGCTCCAGCCCCTGACCAGCATTCTGTGAAGGCTCCAGCCCCTGACCAGAGTCCAGCCCCTGACCAGCCTCCAGTGAAGGCTCCAGCCCCTGACCAGCCTCCAGTGAAGGCTCCAGCCCCTGACCAGAGTCCAGTGAAGGCTCCAGCCCCTGACCAGCCTCTTGTGAAGGCTCCAGCCCCTGACCAGTGTCCAGTGAAGGCTCCAGCCCCTGACCAGCATTCTGTGAAGGCTCCAGCCCCTGACCAGAGTCCAGCCCCTGACCAGCCTCTAGTGAAGGCTCCAGCCCCTGACCAGAGTCCAGTGAAGGCTCCAGCCCCTGACCAGCCTCCAGTGAAGGCTCCAGCCCCTGACCAGCCTCCAGTGAATGCTCCAGCCCCTGACCAGTGTCCTGTGAAGGCTCCAGCCCCTGACCAGCCTCCAGTGAAGGCTCCAGCCCCTGACCAGCCTCCAGTGAAGGCTCCAGCCCCTGACCAGCGTCCTGTGAAGGCTCCAGCCCCTGACCAGCCTCCAGTGAAGGCTCCAGCCCCTGACCAGCATCAAGTGAAGGCTCCAGCCCCTGACCAGCGTCCAGTGAAGGCTCCAGCCCCTGACCAGCCTCCAGTGAAGGCTCCAGCCCCTGACCAGCGTCCTGTGAAGGCTCCAGCCCCTGACCAGCGTCCAGTGAAGGCTCCAGCCCCTGACCAGCATCAAGTGAAGGCTCCAGCCCCTGACCAGCGTCAAGTGAAGGCTCCAGCCCCTGACCAGCCTCTTGTGAAGGCTCCAGCCCCTGACCAGTGTCCAGTGAAGGCTCCAGCCCCTGACCAGCATTCTGTGAATGCTCCAGCCCCTGACCAGAGTCCAGCCCCTGACCAGCCTCCAGTGAAGGCTCCAGCCCCTGACCAGCCTCCAGTGAAGGCTCCAGCCCCTGACCAGTGTCCTGTGAAGGCTCCAGCCCCTGACCAGCCTCCAGTGAAGGCTCCAGCCCCTGACCAGCGTCCAGTGAAGGCTCCAGCCCCTGACCAGCCTCCAGTGAAGGCTCCAGCCCCTGACCAGCGTCCTGTGAAGGCTCCAGCCCCTGACCAGCGTCCAGTGAAGGCTCCAGCCCCTGACCAGCATCAAGTGAAGGCTCCAGCCCCTGACTAGCGTCAAGTGAAGGCTCCAGCCCCTGACCAGCCTCTTGTGAAGGCTCCAGCCCCTGACCAGTGTCCAGTGAAGGCTCCAGCCCCTGACCAGCCTCTTGTGAAGGCTCCAGCCCCTGACCAGTGTCCAGTGAAGGCTCCAGCCCCTGACCAGCATTCTGTGAAGGCTCCAGCCCCTGACCAGAGTCCAGCCCCTGACCAGCCTCTAGTGAAGGCTCCAGCCCCTGACCAGAGTCCAGTGAAGGCTCCAGCCCCTGACCAGCCTCCAGTGAAGGCTCCAGCCCCTGACCAGCCTCCAGTGAAGGCTCCAGCCCCTGACCAGCGTCCTGTGAAGGCTCCAGCCCCTGACCAGCCTCCAGTGAAGGCTCCAGCCCCTGACCAGCATCAAGTGAAGGCTCCAGCCCCTGACCAGCGTCCAGTGAAGGCTCCAGCCCCTGACCAGCCTCCAGTGAAGGCTCCAGCCCCTGACCAGTGTCCAGTGAAGGCTCCAGCCCCTGACCAGCATTCTGTAAAGGCTCCAGCCCCTGACCAGAGTCCAGCCCCTGACCAGCCTCCAGTGAAGGCTCCAGCCCCTGACCAGCCTCCAGTGAAGGCTCCAGCCCCTGACCAGAGTCCAGTGAAGGCTCCAGCCCCTGACCAGAGTCCAGTGAAGGCTCCAGCCCCTGACCAGCCTCCAGTGAAGGCTTCAGCCTCTGACCAGCCTCCAGTGAAGTAGGGATGGGGAAATTAAGCCTCATGAATCACAGAGGCTTTCCCTGACTGTTCCGGGAAAAGATTCAAAGCTTCGAGAGTGTCGAGAACAGCGCCATCTGGTGCTTATTTAAAATGAAGCAGCCAGAAGCCTGTGTTAGAAGCTCTGTCAGATGAAGCAACCACAACACACTCCATAGTTTCAATGTTATGTGCACAAATAAAAGCCTTACATGTTTGTGTTTGATTTGTTCATAAAATAAATACATTTTCTCTCCTCACAAACCCATTAACCAGACTGAGCCAACAATGACTCGTTAAATAAGATCTGGGGTTCGAGCCCTCTGACACCCAAAGCGAAACGCGCATGTGATTGGAGAGAAAGTGAGGCTTCATTTGTCGTCGATGACGTGACTCTAGTATACCAATACACACCCCGATACGGGGCTTCACTAGAAATTGTGTCGCATGTGCGATACGCAAATCGAAGCTTCAGTGTCATACGTAGCATCACTACAGTGAAGGCTCTAGGCCCTGACCAGCGTCCAGTGAAGGCTCCAGGCCCTGACCAGCGTCCAGTGAAGGCTCCAGCCCTTGATCAGCCTCCAGGGAAGGCTCCAGTCCCTGACCAGCGTCCAGTGAAGGCTCCAGCCCCTGACCAGAGTCCAGCCCCTGACCAGAGTCCAGTGAAGGCTCCAGCCCCTGAACAGCCTCCAGTGAAGGCTCCAGCCCCTGACCAGCCTCCAGTGAAGGCTTCAGCCTCTGACCAGCCTCCAGTGAAGGATCCAGCCTCTGACCAGCCTCCAGTGAAGGCTTCAGCCTCTGACCAGCCTCCAGTGAAGTAGGGATGGGGAAATTAAGCCTCATGAATCACTGAGGCTTTCCCTGACTGTTCCGGGAAAAGATCCAAAGCTTCGAGAGTTTCGAGAACAGCACCATCTGGTGCTTATTTAAAATAAAGCAGTCAGAAGCCTGTGTTAGAAGCTCTGTCAGATGAAGCAACCACAACACACTCCATAGTTTCAATGTCATGTGTACAAATAAAAGCCTTACATGTTTGTGTTTGATTTGTTCATTAAATAAATACATTTTCTCTCCTCACAAACCCATCAACCAGACTGAGCCAACAATGACTCGTTAAATAAGATCTGGGGTTCGAGCCTTCTGACACCCAAAGCGAAACGCGCACGTGATTGGACAGAAAGTGAGGCTTCCTTTGTCGTCGATCACGTGACTCTAGTAAACCAATACACACCCCGATACGGGGCTTCACTACAGTGAAGGCTCCAGGCCCTGATCAGCGTCCAGTGAAGGCTCCAGCCCCTGACCAGCCTCCAGTGAAGGCTCCAGCCCCTGACCAGCCTCCAGTGAAGGCTCCAGCCCCTGACCAGCCTCCAGTGAAGGCTCCAGCCCCTGACCAGCGTCCAATGAACGCTCCAGCCCCTGACCAGCGTCCAGTGAAGGCTCCAGCCCCTGACCAGCGTCCACTGAAGTTTCCAGCCCCTGACCAGCGTCCAGTGAAGGCTCCAGCCCCTGACCAGCGTCTAGTGAAGGCTTCAGCCCCTGACCAGCCTCCAGTGAAAGCTCCAGCCCCTGACCAGCCTCCAGTGAAGGCTCAAGCCCCTGACCAGCGTCCAGTGAACGCTCCAGCCCCTGACCAGCGTCCAGTGAAGGCTCCAGCCCCTGACCAGCGTCCACTGAAGGTTCCAGCCCCTGACCAGCGTCCAGTGAAGACTCCAGCCCCTGACCAGCGTCCAGTGAAGGCTCCAGCCCCTGACCAGCCTCCAGTGAAGACTCCAGCCCTTGACCAGCGTCCAGTGAAGGCTCCAGCCCCTGACTAGCCTCCAGTGAAGGCTCCAGTCCCTGACCAGCATCCAGTGAAGGCTCCAGCCCCTGACCAGCCTCCAGTGAAGGCCTCAGCCACTGACCAGCCTCCAGTGAAGGCTCCAGCCCCTGACCAGCCTCCAGTGAAGGCTCCAGCCTCTGACCAGCCTCCAGTGAAGGCTCCAGCCCCTGACCAGCGTCCAGTGAAGGCTCCAGCCCCTGACCAGCCTGCAGTGAAGGCCTCAGCCCCTGACAAGCCTCCAGTGAAGGCTCCAGCCCCTGAGTCCGCTCCAGTCCCAGAGCTCCACCCAGTGTCCACTGTTATCCCAGAGATCTGCTCAATTATCAATCCAGAGTCATCTCTAGCCCATGAGCTCCTCCCAAGAAGATTTGGAGGGGGGGCTATACATCCCCGGCCATAGTGGCCGGGCTACCGGGTCAAGGCCATGGAGGCCGATGCTCCCTGGGCCCCTGAACTGTTGGCGCCTCCGTAGCTTCCCAAACTGCTGCCACTTCCCTTCTCCAGCCCTTCATCAGCCTCCTGGGTTTTTTGGTCTACAAAGGCCACATGCATGGAGGCATGAATCATCATGAATAATGCTCTGATTAACACCTGAGGAGATTAAGCCCATCCCCTAATTAGCCTATCAGTGAGGAATGTGAGAGGGACAATAACAATACAATAAAAATATAAATGAGGGTCATACCTGGAAACAAATCATGTGAACATCACATACCTGGCATTTTCAAGGTGTTTCTGGAGAAAAAAAGACTTCCCTGCTTCCAGTCAGTGAGCACACCTTCACCATACATTTCAATGGCTACGTCTACATGCACAACTTTTGTTTCAATCGGACTGAATTAATTCCGATTGATGAATCTGAATGTAGTGTTTACATGAATGCTAAACGTGATCAGGTTGATGTGCGTGTTTATATGTCACAAGCTTCAAATCAGATTTGATTTTTTTAAATGTGCACACTGCAGAGTTTCCTGCTGTTTGTGCATAACCATTCTCCTACATTGGTTCTTTATTTTATTTTTTTAACCGCAGACTATTTATCCATTTCTGTTCATAATTTGGACACAAATGAGCATTCGAACTGTTGTGCCATGCTGCTTGTATTTATCACACAGTAAAAATGCCCCTACCCGCGCCCAAAACCATCTGTCGTCTGTGGATGAGAATCTGAAAGAACAAGGACTGGGACGTTGCCCTGCTTCACTTCACAGAAGCTGAGTGAAAGGAGGATTATAGGATGATGGGACACTCATTTATATGACACTTTATTCAACAGGAAGAACAGCTTGTTCATTTGTTCAGGAAGAACATATATCATTACCAGGGCTTGACATTAACACCCGCCAACCCGCCAAATGCGGGTGGATTTTGCTCGTGGCGGGTAACATAGTAACTCCAACTAGCCACTTTGGCGGGTTGAATAATTGTAGTCTTTTCAAAAGGCATCTGAAATAAGTGTGACACTACGACACTACAACTCCCATGAGTAGGCTATTAGGGCTGTCAACGAATATTCTAAATTAGAATATATATTCGAATAGTTTTAAAAAACTGAATTTCGAAGGTGAAAATGAATATTAATGTGGAAAAACGCCCGCGGTAGCAGAGGCGCGGCTGTCTGCTTTGCGAGTGCGCGCTGTCTGAGGGGTCAGGGACAGGTCATTTTATTTAACGTTAAACAGAAACATTACTAAAGTGTAGGCTACTGTACTGACTGAATAGATATTGCATGAATAAGGTAGGCTAGATACAGCAGTTTCATGCATAGGCTTCCACTGGTTTGATTATTTACCGTTTCATGCCAAGGTAAAGTTCCATGTTTACCACAGCACAGCTCGCTCGGAGCGTTCAATGTCGGTTATACTGTAAAACTTCAATGTGAATAATATTTGTTTCAATCACTGAATGAAGCCTGCTATATAAGAGTCGCGACCTTAAATTGCTTGCACAAAACTCTTGTTGTTGTTCATTTAAACCGTTATGCGCAGAGAGCATGACGCCTCATTCGCGCCGCAAGACCTCCAGACGCGCGTTTTACATTGACTTTACGGTGCGTGTCCACTGGCGCGGAGCGAGCGGAGCGGAGCGAGCGTTTTCAATTCATTCCTATGGAAGTTGAGCTTCAAGCTCGCCCAGTGCATTTTGGGATTGCCAGCGGACCGGAGAAAGCGTTGAGAGCGACCGAGAGCGTCAAAAGGTTGGGCAGTTCTCGACTTTATGTAAATATCAAGCGAAAAACGCGGTCGGCAGCCAATTGCTGTGAGGTTCGGGATGAGACGTCTGTATAAAAATATGCAAATTGTGCCGGAGTTTATGCTGGATTTAGTGCATAAATCATTTTGTTTACAAATTAGACGCTTTGCAGTTGTTATATATGTTAAAGATTTTATTTTTGACGTGTTCATTGTGATTATATTGACTGGATTTATAAAAGTTTATAAAATTGAAAGGATATCTTTGCTTGGTGCATTTGGAAACAAAGCTTATCTATTTCTAAATGTAATCGCGTGCATTGCTGGTGATTATACTGTCCGTGTGTTGAAAAAAACTTAGATTAAACACAACAGCAACAGACACACCCAAAAGCGGAGACGTTACCGCGTTGCCAGCGGCACTGAGCGGAGTTTTGCCGCTGTAGTGGACACGCACCGTTAGGGCTCTGACAGAGTCAACGCGAGCAACGTGAGCGACGTGCTCCCTTTCATAGTCTACACGTCGGACGCAAGCAACTTGCAGTATCGCCCCCACCAACAACGCATAGTATTGCATGCAACGGTGCGTCGCGTATCAAAAACTGGGACGACACATTTTGCTACGCATAGACGCATAATGGCGGCCGAAGCGTAGCGATGCGTAGCCTTGCAGGCGCTTTATGCGTAAAGGCCAATTTATACTTCTGCGTCGAGTGTACGCCGTAGTGTACGTCGTAGGCTACGCACGTAGGCGACGCCGTCGTGAGCATTTATACTTCTGCGAATGTCTGTGTTGCTCTGCAGTTACACCGCCGAAACGCTAGTTGGCGCGGGTGGGTTTTAATGTTCCAGTTCCACTGTGTTTACATTCCTCGCGGCTGTTTTGAGTTTAGGTTTCTACGAGCAATGGCGACTGAAGGAGTCATACAGATGGCTGTATTTCCGCACTTCTTCAAGCAATCTCTCGGTCACTTGGTCTATTTCCATGGCTCTTCACTGATCTTCGGAATTTAAAAATGGCGGGCGGACGGTGCAGAGTGCAGA
This sequence comes from Leuciscus idus, assembly GCA_021554675.1. Lineage (NCBI taxonomy): Eukaryota > Metazoa > Chordata > Actinopteri > Cypriniformes > Leuciscidae > Leuciscus > Leuciscus idus. The sequence goes on from CM038640.1 coordinate 8,177,349, forward strand.
AGATCATTCCGGAAATGCGTAGGAGGAAACGCGATGCTATCCAGCCGACCAATCACCGATCTTGCGGTCCGCGTCGCCGCGACGCGTAGTTACATTTTTGAGGAGGTGCGCGTCAGGGTACGGCGAAGGGTACGACATATGGTACACGTCAATGCGTATGCTACGCCGTACCTTCTACGCGCACCCGACGCAGAAGTATAAATTGGCCTTAACGAATGCGTTGACTCTGTAAGAGCCCTTAACATTGAAATCACTCGCGCCAGACGCTCTATTCGCGTTTGGTGGTAACGCAGCATGAGGGTGAGAGAGAGAAAGAGTGCCTGCGAGTGTGAGTGAGCGAGCGAGAGTGAGGTCTGCGGTCTTGCCCATTAGTTGATTTACTTGTTTTTGTGTAGGTAATACGTCAAATATGTTTAAACTTAAATAAACTATACAAGTAGTTATGTCTCTTTGTATTAATTTGTCCTGTTATTGACCTAATGCGTGTCATTGACAAAATGCGCAACCAGATGTTCGAATAGTTCGAATAAAGGCTATGTGTTTTTTTAGAGGGAATATTCGAACGTCATTTCGAGCAATTTTGACAGCCCTAGAGTATTACATGCACACAGTGAACCTTGCTTGCGCTCTAGTGAACTACAACACAGAAACGAAGAGACAGCTAGCTGCCCTGCTGGAGTTATGTCGTATGCCAGTGGAGCTATGTGGTGACATATAATACATAATACATGGTTTTATTTAAAAAAGGAGCTTTACACACAACCTTATCAGAGCTAATGATAATGACCTGTATTGTTATATGTAGTCTTGATTTGGGTGTGTACAGTGGTTTTACATTTAAAAGGGTTGTAAATCTAGTTCAAGTAAATTTTAGCACGCCATAGTCAACTTTTATCAGGTAATTTCACAACAACAAAAATGTGGCTAGTAAAAATGCTGTGTGGCTAGTAACTTTGGAAAACCACTAGCCACATTGGCTAGTGAGCAAAAAAGTTAATGTCAAGCCCTGATCATTACGCTATGTCAATGTCATTGCACATGCACAGTCCTTTCAGTTTCGGTTTTCAATCTGATCAAGTGTTTACATATTCTCTCGATCGGATTAGAAAAGAAATAACCAACCCCTTTCAATCCATTTGAAATTTCATTCGGATCGATTAAGGTGTTTACATGAGGGCTTTTCAGTCCAATTGAGCCGTCAATCCGATTATTAACGGATTATTTGGTTGAATGTAAACGTAGCCACTGATGCTCACATTTGTCCATTTCACTCTGTGACCTTTGCATTTGCTCTGGCAGCCAACACTCTCTAAAAAAAAAAAAAAAAAAAAAAAAAAAAAAAACCTTTGAGGACAGTTCCCAGCAAACACATTTACGTTGTGGCACGTTGCATTTCTACTATGGCAAAGTCGCTATCTACGTACTCGCAATATTGTAACAACAGTAAATTAATTATAATCAACACCTGCAAGTGTACACTTTGAGGAGTAAAAATGACAGAAGGTTATGTTAATTCAACTTTATTAAAATGGTAATCAAAATTGCATTTCCAAAAGTCATATATTTGTGAAAATTTTTTTTTTCCTTTTAAGTATAATAAACAAAACATAAAAAGCAAAGGTAGATCAGAACACTTCATGAACAAAACGTACTCGGTTACTAACGTAACCTCGGTTCTCTCTAGAAGAGGGAACGAGTACTGCGTAAGATATCTTACGCTAGGGGAAAATCCTTTTCCGCGAGATATTGAAGCCAAAAATTATCCTTAATTTTGTAATAATGCAAAACGCGTTGCAGCAGCAATGCAGACATAGGCGAGACAGCTCGCGCGCCTATTGGCTGCTCTGCGGCAACTGCAGCAGCCTATCGAGCGAGGCCTGGCGTGACGCCAGACCCAATCAGGGCACTTCGCGCCCGCTGCGTCACGTCCCGCCGAAATGGGCGTGGTCTAGGCCTATAAATATCGCTCGCAGGCAGCTATTATCTGGTTTTTCATCATCGAAGCAACCAGAGCGTGTGCATGCACGGCAAGATACGCAGTACTCGTTCCCTCTTCTAGAGAGAACCGAGGTTACGTTAGTAACCGAGTACGTTCTCTTACGAGAGGTCTCTCGTACTGCGTAAGATATCTTACGCTAGGGGACCCAATGTAAAACGCCGTGCATGCTGAGATCTGACACCAAAGACCCAAGGGCGAAAGCCCGGGGTACATATAGTGCACAATCACTCAGTGAACTCACAGAGAGTCCGGGAAGAAGGAGGGGTGCAGCCTCACTTTTCCACATAAAGTAGCGTCGAAGGGACGCGAATTTCATCATACAGACAGGGCGGGGTACGGCCTGAACTGATGGGAAAAAATGTGGGTCTTACACAGTTTGCCCAGCTTTAAACTGTCGAACATCGAGCTGTGCTCAGCAAACGCAGCATTCTGAGCTGAACGCATCAGGTCAGATAATACTGGTAGTTTAGACCGACAGCAGCCTGGCCTGCAGGGCGGGAACCTCTAGGTTATAAAACCTTATAAATGTAGACGGGGAGGCCCAGCCTGCCGCCATACAAATATCTTGCAAGGCAATCCCACTTGACCAGGCCCACGAAGAGGCCATGCCTCTCGTGGAATGCGCTCTGACACCCAAAGGGCACTGCATGCCCTTGGAGGCGTATGCCAGCGCTATAGCATCAACTATCCATCTGGATAGGCTCTGTTTCGACGCGGCTAGTCCCTTAGAACGTCCGCTAAACGAAACAAAGAGCTGTTCCGTCTGTCTGAAAACAGACGAGCGAGACACATAAGCTCGTAATGCCCTGACTGGGCAAAGGAGGCTCGCGTCTCTTTCCTCATCAGGGACCGGTAGGGCTGACAGAGAGATAATCTGCGCCCTAAACGGTGTGTTGAGGGATTTTGGAACATAACCGTGCTTAGGTTTGAGTATAACTTTTGAGTCATTGGGCCCAAACTCCATGCACGCCGCACTCACAGAGAGCGCGTGCAGATCCCCTATGCGCTTCACTGAAGCGAGAGCCAGCAAAAACACTGTTTTGAAAGACAGGTGTTTTAAATCAATTGACTGCAAAGGCTCAAATGGCGCACCTTTCATGGCTTCCAGAACCGTAGAAAGGTCCCATACGGGGACTGAGGGAGGTCTGGGAGGATTCAGTCTCTTAGCTCCTCTAAGGAAGCGGATGACTAAATCGTTCCTTCCTATTGACTGACCAAGCGTTGTTTCTGAGAACGCTGCTATAGCCGCCACATAAACTTTGAGCGTGGAGGGGGCCCTGCCCCCATCCAACAGCTCTTGTAGGAAGGAAAGCACCTCCGTCACATCACAGTTTGTGGGTGACACACCACGGGCTGTGCACCAGCCCGAAAACACTGACCATTTCGAAGAATAGAGTCGTCTTGTAGACGGAGCTCTAGCCTGCGTGATCGTGTTTAATACTCCTTTAGGGAGTCCAACATGTACCCGTTGATGGCCCAGACATGAAGGGACCATAGTTCCGGGTGAGGATGCCAGATCGAGCCGCGGGCCTGTGAGAGGAGATCTCTCCTCACTGGTACTGGCCACGGGGCAGTACTTGCTAACTGCATCACGGCTGGGAACCAAGGTTGGTTTTTCCAGAACGGTGCTACCAGCAGTACTGAGCATCCTTCTTCCCTGATCCGTTCTATCACCTGAGGCAGGAGAGAGACGGGGGGAAAAGCATAGAGCGGGCGGCGGGGCCACACATGGGACAGCGCGCTCCTGCTCTTGGAGAAAAATTCTTGACAGTGAGCGTTTTCTTGAGACGCAAACAGGTCCACTTTCGCTCTGCCGAATTTCTTCCACAGCAGTTGGACTGTCTGTGGGTGTAGGGACCATTCGCCTGCCGGAACATTGTTCCTGGACAGTCTGTCTGGTCCTATATTCATGATCCCTGGCACGTGCGCTGCTCTGAGCGAGCGCAGGTTGCACTGAGCCCATACTAGGAGGCGTTCTGCCAGCCTGTACAGTTTCTCGGATCTGATGCCGCCCTGGCGATTTATGTAGGACACCACAGACATGTTGTCCGAACGGACCAAGACGTGGTGACCTTTTATTTGGGGACAAAAACGCGTCAGCGCGTTGTCTACTGCCAGCATTTCGAGGCAGTTTATGTGCAGGAGCTTCTCCCGTTCTGACCACTGGCCGAAGAACGGTCTGCCCTCGAGCAGCGCTCCCCATCCCGAGGTGGACGCGTCCGTGGACACCACTTTCACCCTCGAGGAAGTCCCCAGGCTTACACCTGATTGGTACCAGTCGTTCGCTTTCCAGGGTTTCAGAGCTGTAACGCATTTCTGATTGACCCTGAGGCGAAGCAAACCGGGTGCCCACGCTTCGCGTGGGACTCGCGCTTTCAGCCAAAACTGCAGCGGGCGCATGCGTAGCAGACCCAGCTGGAGCACTGACGATGCTGAGGCCATGAGACCTAGCATCTTCTGAAATCTTTTGAGCGGGACAGACGCGCCGCAGCGAAAAGAGTTCGCTGTGCGTCGAATGTCTACCGCGCGCTGTTGTGATAGTCGCGCTATCATGGATAGTGAGTCCAGTTCTGTGCCCAGGAAAGATATTTTCTGACTGGGTGACAGGGAGCTCTTCGCCCAATTGACACTCAGACCCAAATCCTCGAGGTGATCGAGTAAAATGGTCGTGTGTTCTATGAGCACTGCGCGAGATTGCGCTAGAATCAGCCAATCGTCCAAATAGTTCAGCACTCGCATGCCTCTCATTCTGAGGGGTGCGAGCGCCGCGTCCATGCACTTCGTAAATGTACGGGGTGCTAGGGACAAACCGAACGGCAGGACTGTGTACTGATATGCCTGGCCCTCGAAGGCGAATCTCAAATATCGCCTGTGACGTGACGCTATCTGTATTTGAAAATACGCGTCTTTCAGATCTATTGACACAAACCAATCTCCTTGGCGAATCTGCACAAGGATTTGCCTGGTCGTGAGCATCCTGAACTGTCGCTTCACAAGCACTTTGTTCAGCTGCCTTAGATCTAGTATGGGTCTGAGACCCCCGTCTTTTTTCGGTACCAGGAAGTATCTGCTGTATAGCCCTCCCTCGCTCTGATCTTGAGAGAGAGGTTCTATGGCCCCTTTGCTCAATAGTTTCGTCACTTCGGCTCGAAGTAGATGTGCTACTTCTGTTTTTACCGTGGTCTCGACGCGCGCCACATAGCGGTGAGGGCGTCGGCGAAACTGCAGCGAATAGCCTCTTTCTATAATGTTCAGCACCCACTTCGAAACCCCGGGTAGCTTTGCCCATGCATCTGCATGGATAGCTAGGGGTCGAATACGAAGCGCGCTCCGCTCGCTCAGCGATGGAGAAGCTTCGGTGTGCTGTAACACAAGCGTGTCGCTCGTGACATTTGAGGCATGGGGCGCGCTGATGACAGCGGGCAGATTGCCCGCGCTCGACTCCTCTACGGTGGTTAACCGCGAGGGGGAGGGCTGGGCGGTTCCCGTGGGAACTGTCATGTCTATGTGTGGATGTGGGCGCGGGACAGCGGGCACATTTATCACACTGAAAGCATCGTTCGCTTGCGTGAAGCGAGTGCACGTTGGTTTCGTTTTTACAGAAACCGTGAGACATGCATAACGTGGTGTTAGTGGGCACTGGGTAGTGGGCACGTTCACCATGTTTGAAGCGCAACCGATCTGAGTCGGTTTTATGTGCGCGAGCCCTGTGTGACAGGCTGTGCTTATGTGTAGGGATGGGCACTGGGCAGTGGGCATTCTTACTACACACGAAACACCATCGGCCGTGGCCGGGACACCAGAAAATACACTCTTTTGGGGATTTATCTGGGTAGCCGTGAAAACGGCATTTGTGTGCAGGCAAGCGGGTGACAGAACCGACTTGTTGGCTGCAGAAAACACTGGAACAGTCACATTTTCTGGAACTGGACGAGCGAATAGCTTTGGTGTGAGTCCGGCCGCAGCGGGACTGGAACACCGTCGTTTTCCTAGCTGTGCTAGGACGACTTCGGGGCCTCGGGCTTCACCGTGATCCTAGGTCGCGAGCCGCGTCCTGCGGGGCGGCGACCGGATGAGCGGGAGCGCGGTCTCGCGCTTCTGGCCTGGCGGCGCTGTGAAGTGGAGGCAGTGGACGGTGGCTGTGGCTGTGAGCTCTGAGCAGACGGTTTCGCACGGCCTGCTGCAGAGCTGGAGCGCTTCGGGAGGAAGTGCTTCATGGCCTGAGACGCTTTCTGTACCTCTGTGAATCTCTCCGCGAAATCTTTGACGGAGGATCCAAAGAGGCCTGTGGCGGAAAGCGGGGCGTCGAGGAACGCGGTGCGTTCAGACTCGGCCATTTCCGAGAGCGTCAGCCAGAGATGTCTCTCAGACACGGTGAGAGAAGCCATAGTCCGTCCAATGGCTTGCGCTGCGGACTTAGTAGCACGAAGAGCGAGGTCCGTGGCACTCCTTAAGTCCGGCACACAGATCGCGTCAGGTCCTTCCTCATCCAGCTTACGGAGGAGATCGGCCTGGAAGATCTGGAGCGTTGCCATGGTGTGCAACGCTGACGCAGCTTGCCCGGCGGCGGAGAAAGCGCGGTGGAGCAAGCTCGACGTCGTGCGGCAAGCTTTAGAGGGCAGGGCCGGCTTAGCGCGCCGTCCAGCGGAGGGCGGGCATAAGTGGGCCGCTATCGCCTCTTCAACCGGCGGCAGCGAGAGGTATCCTCTGTTCTTGGCATCGTCAACGGCGGAGAATGCCAAAGAAACAGCAGGACGCACTCTAGCAGAATAGGGGGCGCTCCAGGACTTGGCGACTTCTTCGTGTAACTCAGGAAGAAAAGGCGCCGGTCTGGACACAGGCGAAGCGCGCTCCCCAGGCAGGAAAAATCCATCCAGCCGGTTGTGAGCGGGCTGCTCAGGCGAAGACCACTCGAGGCCGAGGCTCGCCGCGGCCTGTGCGAGTACTCGCATGAGTTCCGTCTCAATAGAAGCTCTCTTGCCTGACGAAGTGCGGGCAGGGGGTGCGGGGTCCTCAGAGCCCGCCCAATCCTCACTGCCTGACGCCAGGATAGAGCAGGAATCATCCTCTCCCAGCAGGGCTTCCTCATCCGCGATATCAACGGAAGCGGCGGCAGACGGCGGCCGCTGTCCGTCAGGAAGCGAAACAGAAGAAGCCGGGGAAGCAAGCGGGCGAACCGGCGAGCTTTGGCGGCTGAGGGAGGGTTCCGGGGCCCGCTGGGCACGGCGCTTTTTACGGCGCGACGCCGCGGCGGGCGGGGGGGCAGTCTCGGTGAAGACGGCTAGGCGAGTCCTCAGAGTCGCCATTGCCATCAGCTCGCAGTGAGGGCATCCGCCGTCAGCGAGCGCGAGAGCTGCATGTTCCTCACCCAGGCAGGAAACGCAGATCACGTGGCGGTCCCCGTCGCTGAGTGTGGCTCTGCACGAGCCGCAGGAAGGCATCTTTAAAAAGACGCTAGCTCTTTTAGAAATGTGTGTCGCGGCGGCGACACATACACACAGAAATACAGTGCAAATAAAAGAGAAGGATATAAGCGCCGGAAAGCGCAGCAGGAAGGCAGGAAGGCGGCGCGGCCAGCGACTTCAGTGACTCGTCCCGCTGAAGGTGCTCTCTCTCGACGGCGCGGCTTCTAATCCAGCTCCAGCGATGCGTGTGCTTCGCTTGAAGGATGAAAAATCAGATAATAGCTGCCTGCGAGCGATATTTATAGGCCTAGACCACGCCCATTTCGGCGGGACGTGACGCAGCGGGCGCGAAGTGCCCTGATTGGGTCTGGCGTCACGCCAGGCCTCGCTCGATAGGCTGCTGCAGTTGCCGCAGAGCAGCCAATAGGCGCGCGAGCTGTCTCGCCTATGTCTGCATTGCTGCTGCAACGCGTTTTGCATTATTACAAAATTAAGGATAATTTTTGGCTTCAATATCTCGCGGAAAAGGATTTTCCCCTAGCGTAAGATATCTTACGCAGTACGAGAGACCTCTCGTAAGAGAACTGTTGTGATGAAACTGCGCATGCGCGGGGTGAAACTGCTGGGGTAACACTGCTGGGGTAAAACTGTGGCTCTGCGGCTCTTCCTCTGCTTGTAAACAGACCGTTTTGCGCTTCCGGCAGTGTCGGGACGTCATCTTGTACAGTAGATGGCGGTAATACTCCCAAGGAGTGAGCAGCCAGTAACAAGTAGTAGTAGTAGAAGAAGAACGCAGTAATCTCAGTTCTCGCGCATGCGTCCTGGCGCTCCCGGGAACTCTCGTCAGAGGCCCACATTGAAGAACACTAATAGTTGGATAAAGTCGTTATTTTTGTTTTTTTTCCGCACAAAAAGTATTGTCGTCGCATGATAAACTTAATGTAGAGCCACTGTAGTCACTTGGACTATTTTAACGATGTTTTTAATAACTATTCTGGGATGGCGAGTTTGGGTCCCTCTGAAAGCCTATAGAGGAGTGAGAAAGCTGTCAGATTTCATCAAAAATATCTTAATTTGTGATCCGAAGATGAACGAAAGACTTACATGGTTGGAACAACATGAGGGTGAGTAATTACTGACAGAATTTTCATTTTTGGGTGAACTAACCCTTTAAGTCGCTGTCTGTTCAAGGAGTGCTGAAATTTCAATTACTCATCATTAAAGTAATTTTGGCTTCATGGCTTATAACTTTTGGCATAAAGTTAAATGTCACATTAGACAAGGAAGTTGTAGATTGTGTTTGAATAATTACATATCTTATTTATCTGAGGTAACAAACGCAATTCTCTCGTATCCTTGCTCGATGAATGAGACAACACAATGAGCCCAACGGTCGGTTGGAATTTAAAAGGCTGATTCGCGCTTCAGAGCAGTGACGAGTACATATGTCATCCAGTGGTTGTCCATACACCCTCGGCACAACCTTAAGCAATGGCCCTTGGTTCAATGTCAACATTGTGACAACGCTGTAACAACCTTCACCACACAACGTAGTTATAGCAACCTTTTGGCCATGTTGTTAAAACGTTGTTAGAAGGTTGGGTACGTTGTGCCAATGTTCTGTGTTTGCTGGGTTTGAGGTCCAGGTTCACATGCCGTATCTGGTCACCGTCATCATCACATCTAAAAAAATAAATAAAATAAAATAATTAAACATCAGTTAGCATGCTGATAATAGGATAATTTTTAACTATGGTATTAACATTAATATAATGTCCACTCTCATAACAGAAAACATGATTTTTGAAATATCATACCAATGTACCAATTTTGTACATTATATTTTATATTATATATTTAACACATTCAATACCTACATCTGAGCAGAAATTTACGAACCAAAGCTTCATTGATGAGGCAGTATTTGCAGGAAACACTTAATAAACTATCTAAAACAGGCCCATGTCAGTATTTTGGAGGAGTACGGAATGCAGGTATGTATCACAGGAGATGACAATGCACTTGTAGAAACACGAGGAAGAATGATAGACAAGTTTGCCGGAGGTAGTGATGTTACATTTGACAATGAAGCTTCAAAGCGCGTATCGAGTATCCAGCGCAATTTCTCATGAAGCTCCGTGCCGGAGCGCGTATTGTTTTCAGAGAAACACGTGATCAACGAAAAACGAAGCCTCACTTTCTTTCCAGTCACGTGAATGCTTCACTTTGCGTGTCGGAATGTTTGAACCCAGACCACTACTCTATGTGTTTGGAAGTTTAAGTCCATTTGCTAACTTTTTTTAAAATGTATACATAAGCCTATAGCCTATATGTTAGGCCTACATGATCAAATTCTGACATAAACAGCATAGAAACGATTAATAATAACCATAATTTACTTGCATCAAGCAACTCTGTTGGTATTTTTATAATTAATAGCCTATTAATATAATTGTTACAATTAATTTATTGACACACTTTAATATGTGAATTATATTATCAGAAAAATGAACATTTAGCGCAGTCAGGCTTTTATTTGTGTTTAATGGATAAAACAACGGAGGTGAAATACGCACTCGGGTTTATGGCTGCTATAAATTTGACCTGCCACAAGATGGCGCTGTGTTCGACACTCTTGATGCCTCGAATCTTTTCCCGGAACAATCAGGGGAAAGCCTCATTGCTTCATGAGGCTTCATTTGCCCATCCCTAGCTGGAGGCAATTCTTAGGCACGGAAGATCAGGAGATTTCAGTACTGGTCTGTTTCCTTGTTCAAGGCAAAACAGTGACTAAACTGAGGTGTGTGCTTTTATGTGGTGGTTGATGAGGCTTGCTGATTAGTGACAGGTGCAGGTGATCAGAACTCTGGTCATTGTGATCAATCCAGAACTGGGCCCTCATTAAATTATGGAATAATAAAATAAAAAAATTAAAATAGGCCTATTTGTGGAAAAAAATGTGTAATATTTGAGTTACATAAAAGCTTTTAATTTGTTTTCTTCCTAATTATCCTTGAAATAGTGGTCAGAACCCCCCCACCCCTAACACAAAAATGGTTTGGCCACTGATAAAAATTTGATGTTGTCATTTGATTTGAAGTTCAGTACGTCTGCTCAGCACAAGTCCGGTGCTCAGAAAAGGAAAGAAAAGAGAAGAAGAGAAGAAGAAAATAGAGCCCTGGGAGATTTTCTAAACAAATGTTTTTTTTTAAAAGGTGATGACGGTGAAGCTGTAACTAGTTAAGTCAACGCAGAGCAAGGTAAGAAACAGCGCAATGTTTACGAGATGTCAGGGGTTTTCCTGCATTGAATTTTTTTTTGGCGGCCGCCAAAGCAAATTTTTTGTCCCGCAAAAACGTTATTTGATCGGTGAGTTATGTAGAATAGAATGACTGCAGCGCCTGACAGGGCAATAACGAGCAGAGAGAGAGCCCCGGCCGCGTGCGCGCACTCTCACGTCTTCAAACAACACGAGCGCTGTCTTGCTCTCTCTCCCTCGCGCATATTAATCAAAGTCATTTGACACGATAGTAAAAGGTCGGAAGACCGCAGTTTCACGTGGAGCATTTGGAGATTTTTTCTCTTGAATTACCGCGGGGTGTGAATTGTGCTAAAAAAAAACTTTACCTGATCTTCTCCTAAAATGCGTTCTGCCCATTCATTTGACATAAACCACAATTTCAATAAAAACGAAAAAACCTATCCAGTGATGAAATGTTTTCTGTGTTGACACAAATCTTGTGCGATGTCCTAAACACCCGAGATAATCACACAATGCGTGCAGTAGGCTACACGTCCACTAATGACACGTCCGATACGCAAACGAATGGGATTGTGATTATTTACATGGCTTTGACCAGGGGATGTGGCACGCCCTTCTGCTCCACTGCTTTGCGGATGCGTAGAAGTGCGAGAAAATAAGTCATTATTATGAGAAAGTTTCTCATTATTACGAGATGTTAAGTCATTATAACGAGAAAGTTTCTCATTATTACGAGAAAGTTTCTCACTATTACGAGATGTTAAGTCATAATTATGAGAAAGTTTCTCATTATTATGACTTAAAGAATTTTTTATTTTTTTTACTCAATGTGGCGGAAACGGGCTTCCATACCTCACCATCCGCTAGCTGCCTATCCCCTGAACACATTGTAAAAAAACGCGGTCTCTGTAGACAGCCCAGGCTCCACAAACGGCAAGAAAAACAAACTGGGCTAACCCGCACCACGAAACATAACAAACTGTTCCAGCCAATAACCGACAAGAAGGATTTGGGGTAGGATTTGGGGTGGGGTTTGGGGGGTTAGTGCGCGGATGAGGAGTAGGGAGGGTCCAGCTAGCTTCCATTTTGTTTGACAATACTTTAAACGTCAACAAGAAGTGTCGTCACCCATCACTTAGAGCACCTTTAAACTATAGTTAACATACTATTAATAAACTGCATTTCTACAGCATTGTTAATATTAATTTTAATATTTAGGCTATTAATAGCCCTACATTATTGAAATCAAAAGTTGTATTTGTTAACATAGTTAATGCAGAGGAGAGGAAGAGCAAGGGAAAAGGAGAGATCTGGGCGCGGGGGGGGGGCCCATCTAAGATTATCTCGTCCCGGGCCCAGGCAAGACTGTCAGCTGGCCTGCTGGGGGGTCATCATTGGGGTCAGGCTCTGTGAAAGGAACAGAAACCGGTGAATAGTGAGGTTTGAGGAGGGATACGTGAAATGTAGGGTGAATTCTGTAGTGCGTTGGGAGTTTTAAGTCATATATGTGACGGGGTTGATCTGTTTGATGACCTGAAGCGACCAATGTAATTGGGACTAAGCTTTTGGCAGTGCAGGTACAGTGTGATGTCCTGTGTTGAGAGCCACACTTTCTGCATGGCCTGATAGATGGGAGTGTCGCAAGCACAGGATTGGAGTTAGACCGGTAACAGCCTGACAAAGCGAGTTCTGAGCATACTCCTCCCGGGCGAGGAACTAGCTCTAGGAACCTTTGTGGCTCTGGAAGAAGGTCCTCAGGAAGTGGCTTATTTCTTGGTTCTTCCTCTCCGTCTGCCCGTTAAAACAGGGATGGTAACTGGATGTGAGGCTTATGGTCACACCTAGGAGTGAGGAAAAAAAGCCTTCCACACACATGAGATAAATTGTGGACCACGGTCTGAAACAATGTCTACTGGCAGACCAAAATTTCGGAATACCTGATTAAACATGGCCTCCACTGTTTCCATGGTAGTTGGAAGTCCCTTCATGGGAAATCAGCTTGCAGACTTTCGAGAAACAATCCACAATTACAAGGATGCAGGTATATCTGTCTGAGGCTGGCAGGTCTGTGATAAAATCCACCCCTAGGTGTGACCAGGGGCAACGTGTAACGGGTAGTGGGAGGAGTTTTCTGGACGGTAGTTGGCGAGGGACCTTGGAGAGTGCGTTCCTGACAGTACTGGACATACCGCTTGATGTCATTAGCCATGCAAGGCCACCAAAAGCGGTCTTGTATTAGCGAAGAGTGTGATGACTGGATTAACAGGAATCAGGGGGTTCTGGGCACATAGGTACATCGTGGCGGGCATCCTGGCAGAACTGGGTTGTTGGCAGATGCTTCAGCAATTTGTTCGTCAAGGTTCCACTGAATGGGACTCACAATAGGGAGTTTTTCATAGCCCCTAGGATCCAACTTGACCGAGGGCTCAGGCGTGGCGGTGGCCATCTTGACTGAGGGCTCAGGCATGGCGGCCATGATGGGACGAGACTCTGGAATGGGTGCCATGCCGGGACAAGACTCTGAAATGGCGGCCATGACGGGACGAGACTCGGGAATGGCGGCCATGACGGGTTGAGACTCATGATTGGACAAGACGAGACTCTGGAATGGCGGCCAGGATGCACAAATAGACATAGGGCCCTATCTTCAACCCAGCGCAATTGACTTTGTACACCGACGGATGTATCATTCCTATTTTGCACCCGCGCACAGCGGACTTTTCCCTCCACAGACGCACATCAGTAAATTAGGAAATTAACTTGCGCTCCCGGGGGCGGTTCAGCGAAAAGAGGAGGCGTGTTCCGGCGCAAATGTTCCCTGGTGCTATTTTGCATGTTCAGAAAACAATTCCGCCACTGACCAGGAAAAACCTAGTCTAAAGTCAGTGGCGCATAGCGCATGTTATTCATATGCTATTTTAAGGGCGCATGCATGGCCATAATCAATGTAGCGTGTGCACAACGCACATACACTTTGCTTATCTCATTTAGCCTACACACAGACGCAGCAGTTCTCATTTTTAGAAAACCATACATTATTACAAGGAACAATATTAACACACGAGGGAAATCATTGTTGTGTCCATGAAGATGTGAAAAAATAGGCATAAATCTAGCTTATACTTTTACCCAAATTATTATACCCCTGTTTAACCGAAGCTAATTTGGGTGGGTTTCTCCCATCCCCAATGTCACTTCTCTGTGTTTTACGGCCCTGACGAGAACGTCGGTCTCCTCGGCTGTGAACCGCTCCTGGCGCGCGCCTGGCAAATCCGCTGTTATAATAGCATCCGCCATGGAACAAGCGCACCTGCTCTTAAAGGGAATGTGAGATGTCACTCTGATTGGTTTATTTCACGTTACGCCCAAACCACACCTATGAATAATGAAGCTACTTCAGACCAACCCATTTAAGATTTGCGTCGGGCGCAAGAGAAATTTATCCCGCCGGTATAATAGCAACAGCGCCCAAGACCCGCCCACAAAGTTACTTGCGTTTTGCGCTTGATACTTGCGTTTCAGATCGTTAAAATAGGGCCTTAGTCTTGAGTTGGGTGTAAAAAAGTTTCACCATTATCTGTATGGTGCAACGGTTTACCCTGAACACAGACCATCAGCCCTTGGTCTTGATCTTCAATGTCCGGAAGGGTGTCTCAGCGATGGCCTTGACACAGCTGCAGCATTGGTCACTTTTCTTGGGTGCTCACCAATATGACATTGAGTATAAAGGCACCAAACTACACGGTAACACGGACGGCTTGTCGTATCTTCCACTGATGTCGACGGAAGAGACACATACTATGGATCCAGCTGATATGTTTCACACCACAATTGTGAGTCAGTTACACGTAACAAATGCCACTATTCAGAGTGAAACCCGTAATGACCCAACAATGTCTAAAGTCTATGACATCACAGTACACGGATGGCCAGCACATGGAAACTCACTGTATCCAGCATTCTCAGCGAGGATAGATCAGCTTTCTATGTCAAGGAACTCTGATAATTGCGTAGTAAGATGTTGAACACATTGCACAAAGGACATTTGGGCACTGTACAAATTAAGAACCTTGTGCGTAGTTATATGTGGTGGCCGGGAAGGATTAGGATTGAGGATTGAGGATCTAGCAAAGGCTTGTCCTGGATATCAAAGGACCCAAAACTCTCCACCATTAGCTCCTTTGCATCCCTGGGAATGGCCGTCAACACCATGGTAAAGAGTGCACGTTGTCTTTGCTGGACCATTCAAGGACACCGTGTTTTTGATTGCACATAGTAAATGGCCTAAAGTTGTTCCGATGAAGACAACCACATCTGAAAAGACTGTTATAGTGTTGAGAATAATATTCTCCAAGAACATATGCACGGATAATGGATGACAGTTCGTCTCAGATGAGTTTCAAAAATTCATGAAGCTGAATGGAGTCAAGCATATAACTTCCGCACCATACCATCCTGACACTAACGGCTTGGCAGAAAGGTTTGTAAAGACTTTCAAGAAAGCAATAAAAGCAATGGACAATGACAACATCTTGCTATAACACAAAGTAGACAACTTCCTTATCATGTACAGAAATGTAGGCTAATACATGCCAAGACTGGCCAAACAACGACAGTGTTCCTTAAGAGAAACTTAAGATCTCGCTTGGATCTCATCAAACCCAATGTTCGAAGTGATGTGGAAAACAAACAATTTGTGCATATGAAGGACAGACCCGCAAGAAACTTCCAAGTTGGACAAATAGACTACAGACTGGAAAAGTGGCAACCAGGTACCATCACCACCAGAACAGGACCCTTGACATACACAGTGAAGGTTGGAGATAACACATGGAGATGCCATGTAGTTCAGACAAAATCCTCATCTTTATCTGTCCCTGATTCAAATGACAAGGACAATGATGCTGTATGCTGTTGAAACTGCCCCTCCTACCTCAGTTAACGTGAATGACTGAGCCGCATGAAGATAAACCAGATGTGACAATTCATCCATGGAATGGAGAAAACCTCCACAAAGGCTTGATTTGTAGCTATGTTGTAGTTATTAAAATTGTGTTAGATTAACTGTAAATGTTATACAGTAAGTTTATAGTTATGTATTTCATATTTCTTAGTATGATTAATCTAGTGGGGGAGGAAAGTGTAATGTATGTACTATAGGGTATCCTATAGGGAGAGGGATAACTATGACACTGCCAGCAATTTACGATGGATACTTGCATTTAATCATTCTTTTAACTGAATATATAAATTTATAGTGTGATTAGTGCTGTCAAAGTTAGCGCGTTAATAACGCGTTAATGTCACGGGTGACAAAAGCGCTCAGCGAGCGGAACCCTCTTGACGAGTCACGAGTTTCCCGAGGGAACGATTTGTGTGCGACACATCCCACTCCGGTTCCGGGTAGGGCAGAAACATGGGATTCATACATTTTGGGGCATCTCGCCCGGGGGGCGGGGTTACGTCCTGCGTCACATCTCTCATGCGGGTTCTCGTCGACCAGGGTCAGCGCGCACCATAGCGCACACAGGCAGGCACAGAACTAGCTAGCGAACCTAGGTCTTAAATCTAATAAGTTATGTTTTTTACAACACGTTTTTTTGATGGAAAAGTGATGTTTAATTTCCATAGTATTTGTTTAGTGAACGAAAGCGTAATCAGGAATTGCGGTCTTTCAGTTTGTTTATCGTTACCTAGCTACCAAGGGTTTAAGTTGTACAAGATGTGCTGTAGCCTTAATTACAATGGCCAAGTCGCGTTTCATATTAACAGATGAATAGGCTTCGCTCAGTTTATTAAATACATCCAACCTGAAATGTCTCTTACAAACTATGAAGGGACAATGAATCAATACACTGACATGGCAATGCTAGACAGATAGCCTACTTTGTTTGCACAGTCCTACCGTGATTTTGTCACTCTTCTCTCCACTCCTAGACCTACGTCTGGTGACAGCGGGGAAACTTTTACCTCGATAAAGTTAGGCCTACTTATTGTATTGCAGAAAAGAAAAGTAAACTTCCAGTAAACTCCAGTTAACCAGTTCATGTTTCTTCTTTAGGTGATTCAAGCAGTAACGACTAATTAGAGACTCAATACTGCTATTACAGGTGGAATTATGAAATAGAAACAGGCCTTAATGCAAGATTTTAATCATGTCAATACACAATAAATAGAACATTTAATTAATAAATTAATCAATAAGTCAGGACAGCCCATTCATGCAGGTAGTGAAATAGTTCAATCAAATACAAATACACAGTAAAAAAAAAAAAAAAAAGGTTGTTAACCTTAACCCGTTATCAAGTCAATTAAAAAATATATTTCATGGTGTGCATGGTGTGTCAGATCCTCCTCTGACTTTACAATTACGGAAATGTATCCCCCATCTCTCTTGACAACTTCGGAATGTGGAGGCATCCAAGGCAGATCTATAAAACATTAATATTTCGTTAACACAAACCAGGGGTGAAGCATACAGGTGAAGCAGTGCTAAAAAAAAGATTTACAAAAGTCTTACAATAACTATTTTCACCAAAAGAGGACAGGTTTGCAACACGTAATTTTAAGTTGGCCAAGATTACCTAACGTTAGCATTTTAAACCAAGTAAGCTAGCAGTAAATTATACTGTAATAATTACGTTTAGAAAAGTCTTACAATAACTATTTTCACCAAAAGAGGACAGGTTTGCACCACGTAATTTGAAGTTGGCCAAGATTACTCTATCTAGCTAATCTATCTAACAGTCGAAATCTTAACTAAACAGGAAAACAATCTAACATGATTAAAAACTTACCCTCCATCGTGCAAAAAGATGTACACAGGGTAACGTTAACTTCCCACTCAACAGACGAGTCCAGAGACGGTTGGAAAAACTATAGAATCTTTGACGGGTCCCCGCTGGTGCGCGCTGACCCTGGTCGACGAGAACCCGCATGAGAGATGTGACGCAGGACGTAACCCCGCCCCCCGGGCGAGATGCCCCAAAATTTATGAATCCCGCAGAAACATTGTACGGCCTGATTAGCGCTAATGCACTGCAGGTGCGAGAGAGAGAGGAGCGGCGTTTACACAGGCTTCCTGCTTCACAAGTCAAGGATAAAAAGGCCATTCAGAGAAGTTTCTGGGCGGGGCAGTTGGGTTTTGCGGAGTAGTTCTGGGCACACGTTTGTTCGGGGAAGTTGTTTGGATGTGAAGGTCTCCTGTTGAAGTCTCGTTGGGGTGAAAGTCGCCCATTGAAGCCTGCTGGATCAGAGTTCGTCTGTGGGAATCTGCTGGACTGATTTATCGATTGGATCTACGCTGTGAAGGGAGAGAGAGAGTTAAGTGAATTGATTTCATCTTATGAACATTTGAAAAGCTTGAAGAGGATGCAGTGAATGTAAATCTGACTGTTGGGGAAGTTATGCGTTTCAGAGTGTGCTGAAGAGGAACTGAGTATTGAATATCCCCCCTACGAGAGTGTAACGAAGGGATTGAGGCCTCGGATCAGCCTTATTGTGTGAGTGAATTGCAGTGTTTTTGTCTTATTGATACACATTAGCTGTGTCCCAATGTGAAGGCTGCATCCTTCGAAGGACTGAAGACTTCAAGGATGCAGCCTATGAGTCCTCCGAAGGACGCACTATGTAGCCTTCATAGGATTTCCTAATTACGCAACCAGGTGTTTCTGATCACCGCTCCTCAACGGTGCGAGAGGACAGCTGCCATCCTGATCATTCATTTGATATAGCCTAATTGAGTAAACAGCTATGGAGCCAGAATTGGCTATTGTCATTTTTATGTTTTATATTTTACTGGAGGACATGGTGAGGATGTTTCAGCCCCGGCGCTGCCAGGTCATGTATTTTCGGTTTAGCCCTGTTTGAAAATAAAATCGTATTTCTCGCGCTCGTCATCGGCAGCTGTCACGGTTGCCAGGCGACAAGAACAATCCTCCGTAGGACCGGTCCGAGCGCTTCAGATGCGCCCTTTGATATGGGACATATCAAACAAATATGAGACTTTAATTTTCAAACTGATATGGGACTTTAATTTTCGGAACTGCCTATTTCATTAAATATTCACGTACAAATGTGAAGTAACCTACTGAAGTACCTTTTTTTCCCTCACATATGATTTTACATTAAACTACACAAAAGTATATAATGTAAAAACCTTGAAAATATTCATAAGTAAAATGCAGGAGTAGCATAATATAAATACAAACTATAATAAAAACCCTGACAAGGAGTTTTTTCCCCTGCAGAATACATACCTCTAGTTTTACTCTTGATACTAAAAACTTGTTTTAAAAGTACTTTTTTCAGAAATTACTCTTTTTGAAAGTCTAATTATTATTCTAATAAATTCTAATAATAGTCTACATCATTTTTTTCTTATTTTATGTACTGTAAATGTTTGTTGATTTTGATATGTTTAACGTATGTTGTTAATAGTTGGAAAAAGTAATTTAATGTAGCCCGTGGAACAAATGATTTTCATTTACCAATTTTATTTGAAAAAAAAAGCTATACAAGAGTTTGTTTCATGTAGAAATTATGACTGTCAAAAAAATAAACAATGTCCAGAACAATTCATTCTCTTTTATTTACACATTTAAAGTTGCATAAAAGAAAATGTACAGATTTTCTTTCCTTTTAAAAAATAGTGAAAAAAGTTAAAGAATATGTAGAAAAAAATATATTTTTCAATCATTTTCTCAAGAAGAGAAAACAGCCTGTCCATCCTCTCCCTGCTCTCTTCGCCTCTGCCTTGGTGCTGGTGCTGCTGGTGCTGGCTCCTCCTCACCGTGGGCCCTGAGGACAAACCAGGGCCAAGTTTCAGCAGTGGGTTTCCCACTCACACCCTCACCTGACCTGTCTCAGGACACTTGCAATCCTAAGGGCAGAGCAAATGAACCATGGCTTGTTAACAACAACAGCACAATACATTTCAGCAAAGATGTGTGTATGAACTTTCTTACTTTGTATTTTTTTTTTTTCCTGAATTGCTCTAAAAAAGCTTAACACATGGGTGCAATCTGAAGTGCATTCTTAACACTGCAAAATATGACACATCAAGACATGCATACAAAATACTTAAGAAATCATATTTCTATATACTCAAATTTGGTTAAAACCACATAGCTTTCATGACAGCACTACAAAAACACATAAAAGTGAAACCCCATTCCCTTATCTACTGCTTTTCTTATTGTTGTGGGCTTTATAGGGTGAGTGATATTCTTATAATACACAAGTGAGATAGACTAGTGCAAATATTACAAATAGGTCGTTAAACTAATATTAGCACACGTTTTGCCTCAAACTACCTGACAAATGAAGCCACGCATCTCGGCCGCCTTTAAAAATAAATAAATAAATGCTGTCGTCAACGGCGCGCAATGATTTATGGGGTAGAATAGGGTAGGATAGGCCGCTAAGTGTTCATTTATGTATCCTTCCTTTCACGGGGAAACGAAGGACGCATTTGGCGTCGCTTTTGAATCAGGGTAGCCTTCGTCGCGTCGCGATGACGCAACCGGCCTTCAAATACGGACTTCGGAGGATGCCGAACTGAATTGGGACAGCCTTCATCGCGCCGCGGTGACGCAATCGGCCTTCAAATGCGACCTTCCAAGGATGCAGCCTTTGAATTGGGACGTCCTTCGTCGCGCCGCTGTGACGCAATCGGCCTTCAAATGCGGCCAATCGTCCTTCAAATACGGCCTTCGGAGGATGCAGCCTTCACATTGGGACACAGCTAATGACTCATTGCTGTGGATTTGAAGTGAACACGAGTGCGGTGTGCTTTTGCTGAGAAGCGGCTGCAACCCCTGCTTACACGTTTGTGAGACGTGATTATACCTGCTCTCCATTAGAATTTCGGAGTGATACAGCTGAGTTGGTGAAGTATCTTTCTGTGTTATCCTCTCTCAAGCCGTCTGAGCTTTGAGTACTACAATGTCCCGCTGAAACCTCCTCTTAATCCACTCTCTTTGTTTGTGAGCTCTAGAAAGTATTCTGTACTGAGAAGAACCCTTACCTGTCTACTCACCGTCTGAGTCCTGAAGAATGCAGCATCACTGGTGAAGTAAGCTTTTAAACCACTGTCTCCCTACTGTGCACTGACGAAAGTATTCTGTACTGAGAAGAACCCTTACCTTCCTACTTACCGGCTGGGTCTGGAAGTAATGCAGCATCGCTGGTGAAGTAAGCTTGTAAATCACTGTCTCACTACTGTGCACTGACGAAAGTATTCTGTACTGAGAAGAACCCTTACCTGTCTACTCACCGTCTGAGTCCTGAAGAATGCAGCATCGCTGGTGAAGTAAGCTTTTGAACCATTGTCCCACTACTGTGCATTGACGAAAGTATTCTGTACTGAGAAGAATCCTTACCTTCCTACTTACCGTCTGGGTCTGGAAGTAATGCAGCATCGCTGGTAAAGTAAGCTTTTAAACCACTGTCTCACTACTGTGCACTGACGAAAGTATTCTGTACTGAGAAGAATCCTTACCTTCCTACTTACCGTCGGAGTCTGGAAGTATGCAGTGTCGCTGGTAAAGTAAGCTTTTAAACCACTGTCTCACTACTGTGCACTGACGAAAGTATTCTGCACTGAGAAGAACCCTTACCTGTCTACTCACCGTCTGAGTCCTGAGAATGCAGCATCGCTGGTGAAGTAAGCTTTCGAATCATTGTCCCACTACTGTGCATTGACGAAAGTATTCTGTACTGAGAAGAATCCTTACCTTCCTACTTACCGGCTGGGTCTGGAAGCAATGCAGCATCGCTGGTGAAGTAAGCTTTTAAACCACTGTCTCACTACTGTGCACTGACGACAGTATCCTGTATCGAGAAGAGTCCCTACCTTCCTACTTAGCGTCTGGGGTCTGGAAGTAGGCCGCATCGTTGGTGAAGTAAGCTCTGAATCATTGTCCCACTACTGGTGGCACTGACGAAAGTATTCTGTGCTGAGAAGAATCCGTACCTGTCTAGTCACCGTCTGAGTCCTGAAGAATGCAGCATCGCTGGTGAAGTAAGCTTTGGAATTATTGTCCCACTACTGTGCACTGACGAAGGTATTCTGAATTGAGAAGAACCCTCACCTGTCTACTCACCGTCCGAGACCCGAAGTGAAGCCGTATCATTGGCGAAGTCGCCGTCAGGGCGAAACTGCGACGTTCGATCAGTACCTACCTGCAGCTGAAGGAACCTAGAAGACACGGAAGTCTATCACGCTTGTGCTCATTGATAAATTGTGTTCAATAAAGATTGTTATTCCTTTGAAATTATCTCTTGTCTGCGTTGTCCATCTGTTGCGGACCTGTGGTGTTGGCTCCTCACGGGGGTGTCTAGGTCCGGGGTGGCTGGTCATCCGAGTCCGCCCGGCTCACACCGGTGACATTAACGCAAAATCATATTAACGGCACTAATTTTTTTAACGCGCGATAAACGCAGCGCGTATTTTCTGTTTGACCCGTGGCCCAACCCCTAGTTGGAGAAATGGAGATACACAGTGGTTGCCAACTTAGCGGACATTGCAGACTCCTTTAGCAAATTTTTTCCCTTCAAAAGAGCGCCCAAACCTTATTTAGTTTCTGAGAATCGCTGGTACGGCTCTCCCAGCACGCGCGCACCCTCTCTCGCTCCTCTCTCTCTCTCTCTCTCTCTCTCTCTCTCTCTCTCTCTCTCTCTCTCTCTCTCTCTTCTCTCTCTCTCTCTCTCTCTCTCTCTCTCTCTCTCTCTTCTCTCTCTCTCTCTCTCTCTCTCTCTCTCTCTCTCTCTCTCTCTCTCTCTCTCTCTCTCTCCTCTCTCTCTCTCTCTCTCTCTCTCTCTCTGCGTCTCGCGCTGCGCAGAGAGGAGCAGCGCTTTATAAACACAGATATTATGTTGCTTCTCTAATTTTACATGCAAGTATAGCCAAAGTCACAGCAAAGATATTGTCTTTATCTTATGTGTATTTGATTTCATCAGACGACGGCTCAATTATCAGGATTTTTGTGCAGATTAACATCTTGGAAGGAGAGCTGGTTATGTCTTAATGGGTCGCGTTTCAGTCACTATTTCATATTCATTCCGTTGTTTGACAACAGAAACAGTCAAATATACCAATGAAAACAGTTTTATTGTGAATTTAGCTTCATCAAAATGGGCACAGAGAGAGACAAACTAATGTAATAATAAATAATAAATGTACATTTAGCATTTTCAGAAGAGCTGCCCTGTCATGCAAAAATCTAAACATGTTTGTGTTAGTAAATTGCTCAGTGCAAAGAAAGAGAAGTAATGGGAACCTGGTATTTCTTTGTTCTTTCTACATGTGTCTAATCACAGCAAAGATATTGTCTTTATCTTATGTGTATTTGATTTCATCAGACGACGGATCGATTATCAGGATTTTTGTGCAGATTAACATCTTGGAAGGGAGAGCTGGTTATGTCTTAATGGGTCTACATGTTGTGTGCCCATGTCTACATGTTCAAAGAACATGAACAAGTTCTTTGAAAAACATCTATGAACTTTGAAACATGTCTCGTCTTCATGCTCTATGTTGACTATGGTTTCAATAATAAATATACATTTGCATAAAGCATCCATATTTATCCATGCACATGTTGATTAGAGTATTACAAACTTGAAAAGTATTAATTTAAGATACATTTAGAACAAATAAAAAATGTGCGATTAATTGCAATTAATCGCGAGTTAACTCATGACAATCATGCGATTACATTTTTTTAATCGATTGACAGCCCTAAGTGTGATACAATAGTACAAAGTAGACAAAAATATACCCAAGTACAGTAGGCTAACTAATTACATGTTCTTGAAAACGAATGAATGGCAACTATGTAATGCAACTGACGCAGGCCACAAGAATGACAACATGACAGGGAGTTAGTCTGGATTTTATTCATACCACACATCCATACTGTTAAAAAAATGTGGTCTACATTTTCAACAGTTGTGAAGTAAGTGCTTCACCAAATGTCAAATGTAGTTGGCTACCTCCTTAGACAGTATGCAATTTCGGATGAGGCATATCAGTGGAAAATGATTAGCCTGCTACATTAGAGCGTCTTGAACCGTATAACTTAATCATTACACTTATTAATATTAAAACTACACTGTGTAACTTTTTGTTTGAAATGAACAAACTTTAAATGATGATGACAAAGTACATGATAAAACCATCTTCTAACCTGTCTTTGCCTTAACCTAAACCACTGTGGTAAGTGAATAATAATGATTTTTATTTTAGACTGGTCGGGGCGAATTTTGCGGGAAACCTCATACTTGTGTTATTAGTCCGTGTTTTGAAAGATCAGACTGATCTACTACATTTAGTTTGCATAGCACTGATGTTTACGGAGGCCCAGTAGTGCACCACACAACGAAAATTAAAAAGCAAACATAAGTTCACAACACAATGAAATGAAGCCACAACACAACGAAATTAATCCACAACACAACGGAAAATGTACAACACGACGGAAATAAGCCACAACACAACATAATAAAGCGGAAATGCTCCCGACCACTAGAGGGCTCTCGGAGTGCGATAAAGTTAGTTTTACATGCCACTGGAGTCAGCAGGCTTTTAAAGAAATTGCTTTTTAAGGACTACAACAAACGGCTGATAGGGACTAAACTACATTCCTCCCGGGTTAGTAACATCGCCGACCCTAAAATGTACATAAACCCCGCCCCTGGGGACACGATTTATAGATTATCATGACAGAATATGCTAATCAATGACTAGAAGATAGTTAACTCCACATCAGCTGCATAAATTCTTCAACTAACCATTCAGAAATGTCCTGTTGCTTTCTACATGTTGTCACTTCTTCTTGAGTCTCTCTGTCATTATCTGACTCCGGTTTGAACATAAAAGGCTAAAAGTTTAGACATTTTCAGTGGTTGTCTGTGTGAGGTAAAAGGACAAGAGCTCTTGAAGCTCCGCCCTCTGTGACGGAAGCAGCAGCTCCTTGCATTTAAAGGGACAGACACAAAAACGGTGCGTTTTTGCTAACCCTTAAAAAGTGACAACTTTAACATGCTATATACAAATATATGTGGGGTATTTTGAGCTAAAACCTCACATACACACTCAGGAGACATTGTAACGACAATGACTATGACATGCGGTCACATGCTGTTCAAATTAGTAAATCCTGATCTCCAAGTCTGCTTGAACGGTCAAAATTGCATCTTTGTGGCTCCCCCGAGGGACATTTGAGTCACATAAGGAAACCCTGTTTTCTTAGAATCCCCTCTAAAACCCCCATTTCAGCTCTGGACTCCCTGTGACTTTTACAACCTCACAGACTCGTGACATTCCAGAACACACACACACGTACACACACACACACACACACACACCAACATCCTTTTGTGTTTAACTTAAAATGTGTGTAACTCAGACTGGTATCTGAACTTCCTGAATGTATGTGTGATTAATGTTGTTTTGATCATATAGTTCTGATCTTCGAGTGTTTGGATCTGAAATGTATTTTTGAAGGATGTTCTCCCAGTAGAATCGCATTCCGTAACCCGAGCTCATTGGCAGGTCATAAAATTTGACCACAGAGCTATCCAGCCCTATGCATGAGATAACAGGGTCGCAACATTCCAACACACACACATACAAACACACTCTGGACTGTGAAACAGAAACCCCCTACAGAAAAGGACTTTTACCCATAAAGTCACTCTTAAAGGTACTAAATATATAAATTTGTGTGTTAAGAGGTGTGTGTAAACCATAGGAAAGCATATGTCCTATTTGTGACATTAATAGAACTGCTATTGCCTATACAAATGCATAATAATGTATCGTTGCATGGCTACAACGCCTAGATTCTATTTTTGATATCTCTGTAATCCTCTCCAGCTAACGGAGTTGAATTCCAATAACAGAATTCAGTGATGCGCATTGTTTTATAAGTTCATATGTCTGGAGAAAATCCTCTCCAGTTAAAGTCAATCATGACTCATTCGAGTGGGCGTGTCTAACCGGACAAAGGAATCTTCCCGCTCGAAAAATCTCGACAGCTGATTCGTCCTACACGAAGGAGGGGACGGCACCTGGGACACTGATAAAAGTCCAAAACCTTCTCTCATCCTTCCGCTTCCAACTCATCCAACTTCTCTTGATCCTCTCCCCGGCGCAGCGTTTCTCCAAGGAACATCTGAAGGAGGCCCTGGCCTTCTCCATCGAACGAACCCATGTTCGAGTCGTAACAGCCGGTCTTTGCAACTAAGATTTCCAGCCTCTCCCATCCCGGGAGACGAATCTGAACTTTTCCGGTAACGTTAAATTCAAGTGAGCCTTTACATCGTTTTTCGAAACGACCCAGAAGAAGAAGCTAGACGCAAACCAGCCGGACACGCGCACGCGCGTCCCCTTTTCAGCATCACACTGAAAGAGTACCACATCTCGCAAGTATATTGATTCCTATAAAAGCTGTTCCAGGTGTCTAGGTCTTAGGTCTGTGATTTAAGTTACCCTCTATCTTCCCTCTATATCTTTCTTTCTTTCATTCCATTTTCATTCTGATCACGCTATGTTTATGTTTTTGTTCGGTTAAATGTTTATTCGTTTGTTTGCATTTTTACGTACGTTTATGTTTGTAGTTTATATAATCTCTAGTGTGTGCCATTTTATTAATAAACCCATTTATATTTTTAACTGGCTCTGTGTTTGAAAACCCACTTTTTATAAAGTCAATGAAACAAAAGATCTATAAAGCTACAGGCTCTATATTATAAAACTACTTTGAATAGTTTTAAATTATAAACCCAAAGAGGTTTTGTCTTCGTGGCCAGAAGACAAACTTTCTTGGAGTTTTGTAAACAGGAATACTTCTTCGTAACTGTAATGATCAGACAGTACAGAACGAGGCATTTCCTATAATTGATAAAGTAAATGCATATGCGATTTATGAATTATGACCATGCGTTATAAATATTAATATTGCCAAAATTCCCTATATTCTTGAGCTAATTCGCATTAACCCAGAGGCATTTACGTTACAACATCAAAGACTTATTTTACATCTTGTGAAAAGGGCATTACACCACCCCTTTAAGACTGCCGACTCCATAGAACAATGGCAAGGAAAACTAACTTTATCGCGCTCCGAGAGCCCTTTGGGGGTCGGGGGCATTTCCGTTGTGTTGCGGCTTTATTTCGTTGTGTTGTTGCTTTATTTTGTTGTGTTGTGGCTTATTTCCGTTATGTTGTACATTTTCCGTTGTGTTGTGGATTCATTTCGTTGTGTTGTGAACTTACGTTTGCTTTTTAAATTTCGTTGTGTTGTGCACTACTGGGCCACCGTAGCTGTTCATTGACTAGGTTCACAAAAAAATGTGGGAAAAAAAAGTCAAAACAACAGCAATATACTTTACCAGCGCATTTTCGAATACTGTTTTCCTTTTGTTATTTATTGATTTATCCGAATCATTTTATGCAGAACAACGAAGGCAAAGCACTACTCGCGTAAAAAAAAGCACAACTCACCTAATTACCAAACAATGTTTCTCCCTAAGTAAGGGATTAGAGGGCAAAAGTTAGACGGAGTGAACATCAACTAGCCATTTTGCAGTGGCACATCCACTGTGTGTAATCGTTTTTGACTAGCGTTTCTGTCAGAGTTGCCAGATTGACCATTCGCAAAGACCTGCCCCCTTTAGTTACTGTTGCTATGTCCGACAAGCCACCGCTCTCATGCCACACATCATGTTCTTCTCACGCAGTGAAAAATACATCGAGGAGCAAAGAGGAAAATGACAACACAGACCAGGTTACTTTTGATATGAAGTCTCAACTTTCAAATTTGGTCCTTTTTAAAAGAAATTTAAACAATAAATACAGGACTGAGAGTCACGCAATTGACACTTTTCGCTCTCATGCCACACGCAAAAATCGCGAAGCAAAGACAGAGCAGGTTACTTTTGATATGAAACAAATTCTCAGCTCTCAGATTCTGTCAATTTTATTACAAAATTCAAACAATAAATACCGTTTTGGCGCTTGTAAATGTGACGTGACAGACCATCTCAGTTCAAGCGGCACGAGAACCGATAATCTCTTACACTCTTTACTACAAGTTAATAGTAAATAAAAATGAATGAACAATAGGTATGTTGAAAGATACAGTACAACAACTTACCGAAATGTATATGCCTCATACATAATATCGATCAATCAGTGTTTGTCAACCGCGGAAACAGGTCAATAAAACAGCTGGAGAAGCATAACGATACATTTAGGCTACCTCAGGAAAGCCATTTAATGACCATAGCACGTTAGTTGGATAGAAAAATTAGCTAGAGGAGTATTTTGCTAAATATGTGCACTATATTACATATTTTACTTAGCTATATCATTACAACGTTGTTCTTATTAAAAACACATTCTATTTAATTTGAGTTGTTATTTTTAACCTTTAATAATAATACCAGCTAAACACCTCTCATTAGGTGAGATATTTTTTTCTTGAGAAACATTTACATTTATCTGCTGTACCTAATATGTATCCAAATGAATTGATATTGAATCAAGATTGGATTTAAATCACACGAATGGAATAAATACAGTAGCCTACCAGTCATTGTACCATGTTAACATTGTAACATGTTGTCACTAAACGTAATAAAATTCTGTTTAGTTAACAAATGTTTTGACAATCACAATACACTTATTGTGATGCAAGTTTTTTTTTTTTTTTTTTTTTTTTTGTCTGTCAATCAATTTACCATCTTTTATGATGGCGAGACTTGATGGCTCATCATTAGTGTCAGGGTTTTTAGCGATTTTGAACGTGCGTCTCTATTTTCGTGTTACAGTATGTAACAACGTGATTTTTTTTATATACTGTATATTATCAGTTCAGTAGTTTTCAATCGATTGAAATCTTTTACACATTTTCTAAAAACAAATACTTAATGTTAAATGCACTTCTCTGTGCATCTAAAACCTATGGATTTAAAGAGATAACTCTTAAACTAGTTTTATAATGTTCAAGTAGAGGTATTTTTTCTGCTTTATACTTGAATTATTGTATATTCACATATTTTGTCATTTAAAACAATACAATTCAGACCTGTGTTATTTTAGTATAATTGAAATACTATTATAGTTTTCAGTAATATTTGGAATTAGTTTTTATTTTTATATATCCAGTTTTCATTTTAGATAACATTTAAAGGTTGGGTAGGTAGGAATTGTCTAAAAAACTTATTTTCCAAATTTGTTTAAACTTTATTTATATATCAATACATAATTAAAATGTAAGTACTCTGAAAAAGAAAGTATAAAAATCGAGTGTCTGTAGACCTCTCACGACTGTTTTAAAGACAGCTCATTATTTCCATTCACTCCACCCCCTCCCTTCTGGGCTCCTTCCAAAGCCACGCCCCCCAAAACACATGAACGCGCGACTCCGACCATTGAGCTGGAAGACGCATTATTTACCTGAGACGAGCGGAGAGGAGCGCAATGGGCTCCGACGGGCTTGTTTATCGTCATCTGTCTTTTTCCGTTTACCTGTCTTTGTTGCATGAGCTGGTGCCACTCGAGAAATTGGCAGTTTTGGTTGTTTGTCCGCCATTAGCACAGCTGCGCGGCACACCGGCTATCTTGATTTTGAACGACGGTACGCGCTCGCGCTGTGCGAGAGAGGGGGGTGATGATTAGCGCGTACACAAGCATGATTGACACTGCTAAGACACTCCTCCTGGCTCTGATTGGTTGTTTCTTACCGGGAGCGGTGTATTTCTGCAAATGGCAATAGGACCACTGGGAGGAGCCTGGGGAGCTTGATTTTTTCACAGATTATCTGTCTCATATTCTACTGTCAGAACATAATGACAGTTTTAACAAATATGTAAAAAATACATTTTTACAGAAGTTACCAACTGCAGCTTTAAGTAATTTTTGACATTTTTAGTAGTTAAAAAAGAAAACTCTATATTTGTATTCATTTTTCATTTCAGTTTTAGTACTAAATGAAAAAAAATTTTTTGCCCTGGCAACTAGATTTTAGTTTTTGTATATTTTATTTTATTTAAGCTAAAATATAGAGGCCTATAGTTTTGGTTTTAGTTACTAAATAAAATTACCCAATTTCAGACATGCTTAAGTGTGCAGATACTTTTTTGGGGGGCCACAATAAACTGGAAACGATTAATAGTTGCAGATATGGAAAGAGCAAAGCTTTCCAAATCATTTGAGTTCAAATCTTGTACAAGCATTCTAATTATGGCTACAAGTTGCATCATAACCGCCAGAACAGGATAGCTAACAGGTAAAAAATATATATATAAAAACTTCATAAAGTTTTACTGAGTGTCTGTATTCAGTGCGCAAACGCATCAGAACAAAACATAGGCCTACGCAAAAAGCGAGCCTGGGTTGTGGATTCACTCTCCATGGAAGAGGAGCACAGTGGGCCTTTTCTATATAAACTGGGAGATGTAGGTGATATTGAACACTTTCTGTAGTAATCGGCCACTTTATAGCAGAATATCAAGTGATAAAAGCAACTAATGATTAAATATCACTTTTTTTCAGTTTGTTTAATTTGCTTTCAAGGACTGTTTTCTTTTCTTTGTATCCATCAATTCAAATAAGAATTTCTTCATGACTGACATTTTTCTTCCTGTTTCTTTTCTCCTCCATGAGTGGGCTATTAAGATATTTTCAATTAAAAGTTTAATGTTTTGAGTTTGATAACGTTTGTTTTAATGTCTTTTTTTAAACTTTCAGTTAGTCAAGAACGAGTTTGAAATTACGCGCTGTTCAGACTATTTCCTGTTTACCTATTAGAAGGCTTGTGATTGGCTTAAGAAAAATAGACATCAAATATGCGTCAACGCATTACTCTTTACGGCACTTGGTGTTTTAAGCCCCCAACAGCGCCTTCCAGGCAGCGAGGAGATGGGTAGGTTTAAGGTTGAGGGTAGGGTTAGCTGCCTCTAAGGAGCCATTGGGGGCCTAAAACACCATCGAGCACTTTTTACTTTCGCATTACGACCTACTAGCTACGTTCTGCCTTACGAACAAATGGTGCAACGGATTAAAGAACAGAGTTAGTTACAAACTAGCTAGTAGTTACTAAGCCTCTAGTGTGGACTTTACGTTCCAGTTTAAGTAAGAACTTACGAACAGCTGGTGCAACCCTGATGAGCACAGATTTCAGACTCAGAGTTTGTCCTCTGAATGTTTACACCTTTTTTCTCATAGTTAAATATTGAGAGGAGATCAGCTATGGAAGAATACTTCATCCATGGACAGGGCATTGACAAAGATCCCAAGGGAATTATCTCTGTCAAATCCAACGGATCGGTTTATGCTCTTGGAAAAGTTGACTATGAGGAGTACAAGAAGCTAACAGTAAGTCTAAGGCCCTCTCACAACAAGGACGATAACTATAAAGATAAGATATAGTTCTAAAAATTGTTCTAAATATTAAAGAATAGCAGAGTCCACTCACACCACAACTATATTGATAACGGCACAGTTGGAATCAATTTCAGAACATTTTTTTTCCAACTGATGAACGATTACTTTGACAGCCAATCAGAATCCATCCTGCTGTGACGAGCTCGAGGATTTAAAGCGACAGATGACAAAACTGCAGCGCGCTAATAATAAACAGACAGATATTGTTCACAGCTGTGGACCCTATAGTCATCATTATAGTTATCTTCATATATATTGTTCTTGGTGTGAAAGGGCCTTAACAATAGTGATGTGCCATGTTAAATTCATTCATTTAAAATTTAATTAATAGCCTTCTTACTGTTATTTTGTTGACTTGCAGGTCAGACTAACTAATGAAAACACAAACGTTGCTGTAGATATTGTGATTCAGGATGTTAATGACCACGCTCCTGTTTTCAACAAGGAAGTGTATGAAATCACAATAGATGAATCGACACCACAAGGTACTGATACACCAAACATGTTAAACCAACTGGTTTCCTAGGTGTACGGTTCCCATGTTCATCTCTGTATTGTCTTACCCAAAGGTGAGTTAAAATTAAATATTCACTCAAGACAAACTTTACTTATGCTGTGTCATGGACCACAGAGGCACATCTTGTCTCTGCAAATGTGTGGTGATTTTCTAAAAGATACAGCTTCATCTAAATAAGAGCAATGTTATTAGCGGATTAAAAAAAAAAGTTACATTTTTTTTAACAAACTTTGACAACATGCTTCATGTTGCATGGACAAAAATATTGCTGGAATATTTTTGTATTGATCTAAGACAACTAAGCACAGTTTTTGAACAGACACTGTTTAGACACTGTTTAGTCAAAATAATACCTTAGTTTAAATTTATGCAAAATCATTTCTACAATACAGAATTCTTCTAGGAAGATGAATAGAAGATACAATTTTAATAAAACTTTAAAGATTTGATTTAAACAGTCTTTTAATTTTAAAAGATCTAATTTAAACTTTTAAGATTATGCTTAATTAATTAAGTAGGAATAAAACTGTGGAAAGCAGACTAACTTTACATATGCTGTGACTCTGTGTCCCAGAGGCTCCTCCCGTCTCTGTGAGGGTCTGAAGCTTCATTTCACACTGTGGTTTATCCCTGAAGGATCTGGGGCTGATTTATTTACGACAACTTAAACTATTTGCTTTTGAATTGGTTTTTTTTATCATTGCATAAACAACTTCTTCCTCAGTGCTCTGAAAATGTAAGGTGTTTTTTTATATTTATATTTATTTTAGCCAACTTAGTAAATAAACTGTTAAATAAGTTATTAAATAAGTAAAACTGTTTAAATCAATTTTGTACAGTTTGTTATTATTCATTGCGTTATACATTTAATTTATAATCATTTCATTAAAAATATAGATACGTTTATTTTTATAGAACCCTTGTGTGTGTGTGTGTGTGTGTGTGTGTGTGTGTGTGTGTGTGTGTGTGTGTGTGTGTGTGTGTGTGTGTGTGTGTGTGTGTGTGTGTGTGTGCAGCCTGGTCTCATTGTTAATACGTAGTATTAATACGTAATTTTCAAAGATAGAAAACGTACGTTTTATACGTTTGGATAGATGCTGAAACGTATGATATGGACGTATCTGCAACAATTAAACGTAACATTATTACGTTTTTACAGCTACAAAACGTTAAATATTTACGAATCTTTCATATCATTAAGATATCTGTATAATTTACCTTTTACCGTTTTATAGATAAATGGAAGATCCCTTAACCCTCCCAAACCTAAACATAACGTTACCCATTTTATAACTTACAGAATATAAAAAGGATAAAACGTACAGAGATGTGTAGGGAAATGGCAATTTTATTAACAATATAGCATTAAAAGATTTTTTTTTTTGCAGCTAATCCTACTCCTACCCCTAAACCTACCCATAACAATTTCTTAAAACTACATAGGCTACAATTATGAAGAAAAACAACATAACGTTACGTGTAATCACAATAATTTATTTATTGCGAAAATGTCAAAACCGGTACCAAAAGTCGTTCACATGACGATGTGTTGCAGTCACAGTCCTCTCTTTCAGTATATAATAGTTTTGAATGAGGTATAGAGCAGAATTTAAGTTATTAATCCATGAAAATGTTCATTTTCTCTGTGTGAAGGCGCGCGCGCTTCTCCATTTCAAATGTAGTTTACCGACTGCGATACGGCATGTCGCAATCTGTGGCGAGAGCCAATCATAGACAGTATATAAACTGGACACAGCGACCCCATAGGTTTCAACGGAGAAAAGTGAAGCAAATTAGAAGCACTCATTTCCTGATTGCCGAGCGAACTGCGCAGACTCAAACTGAGCTTGACGACGTGGATGTGACGTGAGCAGCCTGTCTGACAGTTGTAAGTCTTCTAGGAGCTGTGCCAAGAGAAATCCGAATCATTCCCTTCCGAATCTTGCAGAAACGGAGAGTGTGACTAGGAGCTGTCCATGAGCTAGGAGCAGGAGCAACTTTATGATTCTCTATGGGCTTCTCCCTTGACTTTATGCCTCCACGTCCCCCCGATTGACTGCGAGCTTCTCCTCCTGTCTCTACGGTAATTTCCAGAGAGTCGCGTGGTTATGACGCAATCGTTAGCATGTTTTTACAAAAATTGCTTCTACGTGGCCATAACGTAAGATACAAGGTAATGGAGCATTTTATACATTGTCGTGTTTCTTTAGAAATAAATAATGGACAAATGGAGTCTTTAAACGCCTCAGATGTAAAGTTATTCGCTGTCAAAGTGACGCCAAAATGAATGGGAGTCAATGGGATGCTAACAGCAGGTGAAGGCTTGTTAGCCAATGGCGGCCGCCGGGGGTGGTACGGAAATCGAGAGCTCGATTACCCCCTTGGAGCCAATGAGCGTTTGATATCACTGCCGTAAAACATGTCGTAACGCTTCTTGAGGGCGCAATTTTTGAATTTGAATTCATCATCACGAGCGCGGGACAGTTACGGACTGCGCTGCTGTGATAGCCTGTGAAATGAAGATGAAGATCACTCAATGGATAAAGGGCTGCATTTGGATCTCTTTCTTGCAAACGTATGGATTCTAAAGATTTGGATTATATCAAGCTAATAAAATTGATGACTTTTGTGAATTTATGTTGGGTTTTGGTGTATTATTGTTTTATTGGAGAAAACGCATTTTGTGTCTCACTGTAAATAAACTAGCTGCTAAATATTACAAAATGGTTAAACGATTAAATAAGGTATTTTAAAGTGTATTCTTGTTTACGCAACAAGTGTATGCAACAGAGTCAAAACATTAATGCCACGATTTTAATATGCATAAATAAGAATACGTACAAATATGTACGTCGGTAGAGTTGGTCATACGTAAATAATTTACGTTTTTGTGCTTTTAATACGTAAATATTTTACGTTTTAGTGCTGTAAATACGTCAGTATTATACGTTTCTGTGTGTATAAAACGTAAGTAAATGTACGTATGGTAGAATTACACTTTTCGTAAAAATACACACGTATTCTCATGAGATCACGTTGCAGCGCGCGCGCGCGTGTGTGTGTGTGTGGTTCAGGTATTTTTGATCTGAGCAAAATGTGTCCCGTGAGCAAAACACCTTATAAATTATATTTATTTATATTTTTGAAAATGTAAAAAAAAACGCATAAAGTTTTCTGTGAGGGTTGTGTTTAGGTGTACGGATCTATGGAACCCCCACTACTGCGACTGTCACACCATTTTAGCTAAAAACACACTCATCTGTCTCTCTAAGAAACACTCGAGAATTTATATTATGGAACATGCAGTCTTTAAATAAATGCACAAAAATATAAAAAATCATTATGCGGTAATTTATGTGTGTTCATAAAGTCAAAGGGTAATCTAATAATGTGGATTATCCTACCTTTTAATTGTTTGATGTTTCCTGAAACAAATTGCAAATGCTAATACATAGCAACAACACCGAGAGGAAGGGGAGGGCCGGTGTCTTCATTTTCAGTTTAGCAGCAGCATACATCACATCTCTGCTCAGAAATTCATGGATCTGTGATTTTAACCAGATAGAGACAAAAAGACAGTCTCATATCATCTCAGGTAAGTTCACTTTAACTCGTTTAAAATATTAAAATACTTATACTTGATAATTTAACATCTTATTTCAAACAATATGAACTATTATTCACTATTTTATGTTTTATTTATCTATGTAAGGCAGTATATTGTAGTGTCCACAAGATGACCCTATGTCACTGATGTATTAGATTAGATTAGATTAATTTCATTTCACTTATTTCATTTCTTTTATGTGGTTTATTTATCTGCAATGCTTTTTATTTCTTAAAAACTAATTTGTAACATTTCGTTTTCACAAAGACCTTGTAGACTGGTGTAATCTGAAATCAAAACCACTGGCATATTTCATCTGCTCAGAAAGATTCAAGGTTCTGCGACTTTAACCAGATAGACACATAAAGGCCGCATCATTTCACCGATGGTAAGTTCAACACATGTTTAAAGATTAAAACTACCTTTAAAATACTTAATGCTTAATAATTGTATTCTTATTTCATATATCTGTTATGTTATATGTTTTATTTAACAGCTATGCTTCTCACTTCTTAAATTCATTTGTACCGTTTCATTCACAGACATTATGGACGCTGCAGCGCATTCTGAAAACCATGCCTCCGACCCTCTGGCAGGGCTCTTCATGATCAAAAATCAACCGACCTTTAACCTGCAATAATAAAAGACATCCTGAAAAAAACATTCACTTCCTTGTCACACAAGCAGATTGGGGGCCATAAACACACCGGAAGCCCAGATGATCAAAACAGCACAAACCACTCGTTGGTCGTAAAACCCCCCATAAACGGTCATATATGACCCTGGACAACAAAACCAGTCACATGGGGCAATA
The DNA here is from genome assembly GCA_021554675.1 of Leuciscus idus. NCBI lineage: Eukaryota > Metazoa > Chordata > Actinopteri > Cypriniformes > Leuciscidae > Leuciscus > Leuciscus idus. The sequence continues at coordinate 8,213,408 of CM038640.1, forward strand.
TTTTGAAATTGAGATTGAAATTGCCACAAATATACCCGTGTTACTTATGACTGGTTTTGTGATCCAGGGTCACATATAAGGTCATAAAGAAAAATTGTGTATGTCTGTTCCGCCGCTGGCTCTCGTAAAAGTGGAGGCAGCGGTACCTACGTTTTCAAAGGAAGATTTCCTCTGTTCTTGAGTCCATAGAGGTTTAGACTGTTGGAGTGTGACCCTGTACAGCCTTGCAACCTTCAGCTACCTCTTGCTTCGCCAGCCAACAGTTGGTTGCGGTTCGAGAACCCGGTTTCGCCTTCTCACGCACTCTCTGAGGTTATCTAGAGACAGGTAAGAGTCGCACTACACACTCAGACCCTGTTTCGAGCTGGGTCCCTGTTTGTTGCCTGAAGTCTGTGGTATTCGTGGTTCCGCTGCTTCGCTCAGTTGTAGCACTACACGGTACTCCTGGCTGATCCAGCGGTTCCCCTGTACCTACAGACTCGGCTTCATTAGCTGGCATTGAGTGCGTTCGAGGACTTGGTAACGCATTCTCTGCCGCTACCTAAAAGACAGGTGTTTACAACTCAGACCCTGCTTCGGGCCGCCTTCGGGCCTTCCGAGCTGGGTCTGAAGGACGCGTACTTCAGATATCCACTCCTCCGTAAACACGGGCCATCCTGTGTCTTGCGTTGAGGGGTCGAAGTCTCAGTACAAGTCCCTCCCTTCGAGTGCTACATAGCCAGTTGGGTCTTCAGGTCAACTGGAGAAGAGTAACTCGTCTACGGACTGATGAGCTTTTTTCCAGTACGGAGGTGGACTTGGTTTACACGTTTCTCAACTGGAATGTGTCCGATCGGTGCTTAGAGGTGAGAAAGGGTCCCACTGAATAAACTTCAGAAGAGGCACTCCCTTCTACTCCACTGCTTTGCGCATGCGTAGAAGTGCGAGAAAATAAGTCATTATTACGAGAAAGTTTCTCATTATTTTGAGATGTTAAGTCATTATTATGAGAAAATTTCTCAATATAATGAGATACTAAGTCATAATTATGAGAAACTTTCTCATTATTATGAGTTAACCCTCTGTGGTACGCAATATGATATCAGTGAGGAAAAAAGTATTTGTTATGTTTCTCTTGCTTAAAATTGGACAGTATAAAAATATCAATAAACATTATCATTACTTTTAAATTTATTTATTAATTAAAAGTGTGTTGCCTCAAGGCAACATTGTACCACAATGGACAAATTGAAACATTTGACATTTTCATGAAGAAAAAAATAATATATTTATTGAAAACATAAATTTCTTTAACTAAACACTTGAACAAACAGATTTATCAAGTTTTTAATGAATTACACATTTCATATTTAATAAAAAGTAACATTTATTATCCAGCTGTTGCCCTCAGGCAACATTGTACCATCATGGCACACAAGTACTACAAACCATAATATCATCAAGTTATCATATCAAAACATTACAATCGGTGTTGTTTCAAGGTAAAACATTAACAGTCACTATAACCTTATCCTAATATGAACCTTATCCTAACAAGCATGCACTTACACACACAAGGACCTGCATGTACACAAGCACATAAACACAACATCTCCTTCCTCATTAATCACCTCACTGCTTGTGAAAGTTGAGGAAGCAATTCCTCTCAACAGAAAAACACAGGTACTGTAGGTAACACATTTTGAGCACTGCACTTTTTACAATGACTGAACAACCTGGGTATTTGCATCTCCCCTTTCTTTCAACCCAAACAGGCCAATGATCAAATCGAACCAGCGTTGATGGTCGTGGTTCTACAGGGGTTTTTGGACGCTTCTCAGGCTGTTCTTCCTCAATGTGCTGTGATGGTCTCCCTCTTCTCTTCAAGGCCTTCCTCTCCATACATAGACATCCTGCAACTTCAGCTTTGAATTTTGCAAGGCTTATCACATCCTTTGGGGGGATGCCACAGTCTCTGCTGTCTCTCCAGTAGAGGAGCCAGGCCTCAACAACAGCAAGATCAAACATGTGGATGACCACTCGGTGATACCAGTTTTTGGACTGAATCTTTATTCTGTAGAGGGCAATGAGGGAGTGTAGTAGATCAACCCGTCCCATCCTTTTGTTGTACTTGGTGACAATCTCCTCAGTGACTTTGAGTGGTTTGCTAGGATCACACTCTATGGCATAGAGGTTGGTTTGTTCTACTATATTGTCAATACAGCTGCTAGTGAGGAGGCCTCTTAAGATAATTAAGATTTCTCATAATTATGACTTAGCATCTCATAATAGTGAGAAACTTTCTCGTAATAATGACTTAACATCTCGTAATGACTTATTTCTCGCACTTCTATGCATGCGCAAAACAGTGGAGCAACATCTGCTGGTCAAAGCCGCATGTAAATGCATTATTATCTCATTATTATGAGAACATTTCTCATTATTATGAGATACTAGGTCATTATTATGAGAAACTTTCTCAATATAATGAGATACTAAGTCATAATTATGAGAAAGTTTCTTCTTGACTTAAATAATCTTTTTATTTTATTTTATTTTTTTAGCGGTTGCGGAAACAGGCTTCCACACCAAAACGAGAATGCAGCTAATTATTTTTATCTATCATACAGATGACTCTACGGTGGCCGAGAAGTGCAAAACAAACCACAATTCCGAACACAAAACAACAAATTTAAACTTCAATGGAATGATTAAAAACAAATGAACAAGTTAGAAAACACAACGACAAATCTGAAAACAAAATAACAAATCAGACAACACAACGACAAGTCAGACTTTTCATTGTTAATTTGTTTTTAGTCTTTCCATTGTGTTTATAAATTTGTTGTTTTGTTTTCAGAATTGTGGTTTGTTTTGCACTTCTCGGCCACCGTAGTACGACCTGTCAATCAATTTACCGTCTTTTATGATGGTGAGACGTTGTGGCTCATCATGACTGATGGGTTTTTTAGCGAATTTGAACGTGCGTCTCAAGCGATCACAATGCAAAAGTGGCCTAAATATAAGTTAGCCTACACAGTGATGAGTGGGTGACTGACCAACTTTCAAAATGCGTATTACACCTGTGGTGGGAGATGATGAGAAGGCTCTGAAATCAGAGCACATCTGAATTATTAAATCAAAATAGAAACTGAGAATGAGACTATACTACTCCTGTCCAGCATCAGGTCATATTTTAAACCGTCCAGTACTGTACTCTGGTAGGCCTACTCGTCCTTGACAGCTGCTGGACTTGATTAGTTTTACAATATGTTCTTCACAAAAGACGTACTGTGGTTCTGTCTGAAGTTATTGTTGTAATTTTTTTCCTGTCGGATTGTATTACAGAATATATGTATCAAAAAATTAATGACACATTTTTGGCTGTCATGGTGTGTGAAACGCTGCATTCCTATCACTTACATTGGACACTTTTTGCACTTAAATTGGATTTTTCTTACTGTTGACATTAAATTATTTCTTCCTGGATATTTTAGTCATATTTGCTAATTCTATTTGTATAGTATTTGCCCTGTTTTGATCAGTTTTCCTAGGAAATTGATTTATTTTTCATTTTTTGTCATTTAGTCAATATTATTATTCTGCTTTAAGGAGATAAAAAATGCCCTTATCAATCTGGATTGACATGGCAATAAAATTCCATCACGTTATTTTGCCAGTTAACATTTTGTGAGGGTTTTGGTGAGCTTTTGAGCTGGAGATTGTCCACCCAGTCTGGCAACACTGGTTTCTATACTTCTATACAGTGGTGAAACCTTATTTTACCTGTAAACTAAACTTGTCATAACGTTTGGAGTAGCCTAGCCTACAAACAAAGCAAATGTAACTATTTGTTTTGAATGTAGATTTTAAAATCGAACTCTTACAAAAACAACATTAGGCTCAGTAAGTTATTGTTTTTGAGTTAAGATTTTCTATTTTATTGAATGCACGTACTTTATTGGTAAAATAGTCTTCACGATTTTAAATAATCTAGTTAACCACAAAGTACCAGTAAAGTTGATTTGGTTTAACAAAATATTTATGGTGTGACCTATGCATATTTATGTTGTAGAATTAATTGAAAAGAAAATCACTCTTCTGTAAGAAGGAAAGTGCAAACTGACATTTAATCGATGCATGTTCGCTATCTGGGTGTGCTCTGGTTGAGAAGTCAAAGTCTTTATGTCAAAGACAGGTTTATTTGCTTGGAAGGATATAAAATGTTCATAAAATGTATGACCTAAATATTTTTCCATTTAACTCAAACCGGAATATCTTGTAGGCTATTTATTGCTTTGTTCCGCAATGTTTGGGCTATTAAACAGTTCCTTAGAAATGCACTTCAACAATAGGGTTCTACTTCAAATGGATTTCCAGAGAAATGTTTTTAAATCGTCCTCTATTTAAGGAGGAACCAAAGGCAACTTGCCTCACATGCACTTAGAACAAACTAAAGCAAGAAGATCCTGAATCGGAGCGACAGGCCATTCCCGCTGCATAAAATGAAGGCTGTTGTGATCGTTTTCCTTGTGGCTGTAAGTAACAAGTGATTTTTTTTTACATATTATCAGTTCAGTAACACAGTTTTCAAATGAATGAAATGTTTTACACATTTTCTAAAAACAAATACTTAATATTAAATGCACTTCTCTGTGCATCTAAAACCTATGGATTTAAAGAGATAACTCTTTTAAAGAGATTTTGTCATTTAAAACAATACAATTCATACTTGTGTTACTTTAGTATCATTGAAATACTATTATAGTTTTCAGTAATATTTTGAATTAGTTTTTCTTTTTATATGTCTCGTCTTCACTGTAAAAAAAAATTACATCCCCAAGTGACCGATAACATCTACATTTTTCAATTAGTCTGACGTATTATTTCTCATTGAGCCAATGTTAACAGACTATTGCAACAAGAATTTCACTTGGGCCAATTGAAAAATTAAGATGTTATCGGTCACTTGAAATTTTTGATTTGGGAGGGTTAGAAATTTTTTACAGTGTTCATTTTACATAACATTTAAGTCATTTTGACATTTTTAGTAGTTAAAAAAAAAATCTCTATATTTTTATTCATTTTCATTTCAGTTTTAGTTATTTTAGCACTAAATGAAAATATTCTTTTTTGCCTTGGCAACTAGATTTTAGTTTTTGTATTTTATTTTATTTAAGCTAACATTCATTTTATTTAAAGTAACAAAAATATATTGGCCTGGTTTTAGTTACTAAATATCATACATTTCAGACATGCTTAAGTGTGCAGATACTTTTTTGGGGGGCCACAATAAACTGGAAACGATTAATAGTTGCAGATATGGAAAGAGAAAAGCTTTCCAAATCATTTGAGTTCAAATCTTGTACAAACAATCTAATTATTGGCTACAAGTTGCATCATAACCACCAGAACAGGATAGCTAACAGGTAAAAAAAAAAATTATAAAAAACTTTTTAAAGTTTTATAAAAAAAAATATAATAATAACTTTTAGTTTATAACACTTTTATAAAGACTTTATAATTCTTTTATTATTATTATGAAATGTAAATTGTAACTTTCTGTGTAATATTTTATTTTCCAGAGTGTCTGTATTCAGTGCGCAAACGCATCAAAACAAAACCTACGCAAAAAGCGAGCCTGGGTTGTGGATTCACTCTACATGGAAGAGGAGCACAGTGGGCCTTTCCCATATAAACTGGGAGATGTAGGTGATATTGAACACATTCTGTAGTAATCGGCCACTTTATAGCAGAATATCAACTGATAAAAGCAACTGATGTGCACAGATTTCAGACTCAAGAGTTTGTCCTCTGAACGTTTACACCTTTTTTTCTCTTAGTTAAATATTGAGAGATCAGCTATGGAAGAATACTTCATCCATGGACAGGGCATTGACAAAGATCCCAAGGGAATTATCTCTGTCAAATCCAACGGATCGGTTTATGCTCTTGGAAAAGTTGACTATGAGGAGTACAAGAAGCTAACAGTAAGTCTAAGGCCCGCTCACAACAAGGACAATAACTATAAAGATAAGACATAGTTCTAAAAATCGTTCTTAATATTAAAGAATAGCAGAGTCCACTCACACCACAACTATTAACTATAATGATTACGGCACGGTTGGAATCGCTTTCAGAATGTTTTTTTTCCAACTGATGAACGATAACAACATTGACAGCCAATCAGAATCCATCCTGCTGTAACGAGCTCGAGCATTTAAAGCGACAGATGACAAAACTGCAGTGCGCAGATATCGTTCGCTGCTGTGGACCCTAATATTGTCATCATTATAGTTATCTTCATAGATATCGGTCTTGATGTGAAAGGGCTTTAACAATAGTGATGTGCCATGTTAAATTCATTCATATTTAATTCATACTTACTGTTATTTTGTTGACTTGCAGGTCAGACTAACTAATGAAAACACAAACGTTGCCGTAGATATTGTGATTCAGGATGTTAATGACCACGCTCCTGTTTTCAACAAGGAAGTGTATGAAATCACAATAGATGAATCGACACCACAAGGTACTGATACACCAAACATGTTTAAACCAACTGGTTTCCTAGGTGTACGGTTCCCATGTTCATCTCTGTATTGTCTTGCCCAAAGGTGAGCATTTGGTCACAGTGCTGGCAACCGACAAGGACCAGTTTGGCTCAGCAAACTCGTTGTTTACCCTGAGAATCGTTTCAGTCTCTCCCCAAACCTCCAATACTGAGTTCTTCATTGATCAAGCTGAAGCAGAATTGACAGGGACGATATATTTCAAGGGATGCCTGGATTATGAGGTATCATGTACACAGTTTCTCTCCTGTTGCACATATAATTGCTCATTTAATGTAGATTCTTGCTCTGGGATGCTTTTAAACAGTATTAAAAGAGTTCCCATGCATGCTAGCCTTTTAGATCAAAAGGTCTAAGATCAAGTGATGCATAAATTCAATCAGACGTGTTCAAACTTTTGGTAGTGAGAGAAACAGTATTCAACTTTACTATTCCTTTTCCATTGTAGGAGAGCCAAAAATACACTATTCTGGTTGAAGCAAAGGATCACGGGGAGAAGGTGCAACTCTCCAGTACTAGCACTGTGATACTGAATATCCTCGACAGAAACAACCATCTACCAGAATTCACAGAGACAACAGTAAGTCAACCAAGTGTAAAGCTCTCAGATGTTATTGTCAATCGCAGTCAAGTTATGCAGTTTGACCTGTTTTTGATGAGGGTTGTTTAGACTCTCACTGAGTTGAGAACCAATAGCCACTAAGATAAAAATATGTTTGATGACTTTTGTCCCACAGGATTCCTCATGGGTGAAAGCGCAGAAGAGCGGAGAACCGGTTTATCGACTGCAGGTGACGGATAAAGACAGCAGAGGATCTGCAGCGTGGAGAGCACGATACTCTCTCCAGGGTGATAAAGCACAACACTTCAAGATTCAGACTGATCCTGACACCAATGATGGAGTCATAACCATCACGGAGGTAAGACTGGATTCGGCTCATTATCAGGAAAAACATTTGTGTCCCTATTGCACTTTATTTTATATAAAATAAAAGATTTTTCCTAGACCTTTTCTAGTCTGGATTCAGTTCAGTGTGCACAGCTGACCTTTTATTTTGGCTCTATGCACCTGAACCAAAAAGATTATTACCCTGCATTTTCTTCAATATTTGTCCCTATCACTTACCAACAAAATTGTTTTTAAAATGTTTTTTTTTTTTTTTTTTTGGAAAATCAGCCATCACCATTACATTTTAATGGGTTAAATTAAATTGAAAAATCAGCTTCTACTTACATTTTGCTTTTATTAAAATGAATACCATGCTTTTGTTGTCTGTGTAGTTTTTGACAAAATTCTTTGGCAGAATTTGTCTTCATCCCTGCACTTTTATTTCAACCCTGTTATGCCGTGGCATTTTACCCTTTAAAAATAATAATACAAAGAAATAATTTAATCCTTCTGGGAATGATGTCTTTTTTCAGAAAAAAGTATATTTCTCAAACAATTTTTTATCATGTGAAAAGAATGGGGTAAAAAAGCACAAAGTTCAGTAATTTTTGTGCAGTTTCTTTTTCTCTTTCCCAAAGTACAGGAGTATTACCTGTAAATAATGTGTTGTGGTATTTTTATGTACGCTAGTAAGCCCCAAAATATTTTGAATGTAACTGGGTTGGCACAAAACATGTTTTTGAATGCTTAAAATATTTTATTTCAGTTATGTGACTCATAATGTGATTTTCTCCCCCATGCAGCCTTTGAATTATGAAGAAAGTTCCAACTTGAGCCTGACAGTCACTGTGGAGAACGAGGAGCCCTTCTTCTACTGTACAATCACAGGACGTCCCACACACGGACTGTGGGATGTACGACACTCAAGAGGAATGTCCAGCTCCACATCAGCATCCTTTCTCATCACCAGTCGTGATACACGGGAGATCGTGAAACATGTGAAGAGACTGGAGACTGGACCGCTGCTGTGGGCCAAAAAATTGGGCATGTGTCTGTCTGAGAAGAACACTGAGATCACAGCTGTGGACCCAGACCAGTACGGCCCGTCAGTCCACTTTGAGCTGATGGGAGATGTTGAGGGGGAATGGAGGCTTCATTCTAACTATGGTATCAGAAAAATACTCATCTTGTTTAAAATTGTAATAAAGCGCAATAGTCGGGTTTTAGAAGTAAAAACGGCATTCATTTTCTCCATAGGAAACCTTTAAAGATTTTTTTTAAATAATCATGTTTAACAGCGGAATTCATGGTGAAAAACTACATTACCCATGATGCTGTACAGAAAATCACCAGAAATCAGTCACAACAAGCAAACTGCGGCAAAAGAGCTCTTTAGATATATATATATATATTAGGGATGGGACAAAATAGCGATAGGGCGATTTATCGTTGTCCTTCTCCATGCAATATACGAGAGTCGATACGCTGGCGGCAAATTTCGATATTTTAATTAATAAAATAAGGCGCTCTAAAAAGATTTCCCAGCTTCACTACTTCATGGCTCCTCGAGGTGGCGCTCAACACATGAATGAGGGAAACGTGAACATAAGTTAACTAGCCTAAGAAAAATAGGATTTTAACGGGATAGAGGACACAGCAGTGTGAGTAAAATAATAGATGCCCAAACCACGTTTCAGTCCAAAGTTTGGACGCACTTCAGCTTTTATACCATTGATGGACACACAAAATCGACAAAGAGTACACGATATTCAAGAACTGCCTGGTTAAAAGTAAAGTGCACGGGTAATACCACCAATATGAAAAGCCACTTGCAACGCCATTACCCTGATCTCATTGAAAATGTTTCATTTACTTAAATGTTCAGTTTAATTTACAGACTGAAAAACTTTTTGTGTTGTTTCTAACAGTTTGGACTTGAATAAAGAGAGAAAACCTGCACAGCCATTTTGTTTTCATAGTAAGACAGGTATCATGATGTATTATTATAGGATTGTCTAGCAATATATTGATTATCGCAGCCATGGTGAGCCATGTATCGTGAGGTACCCTGTGATTCCCACCCCGAATATATATATTTTATATTTCTACAATCGCCATTGTTTTTCAATGTACTTCGCAATGCTTCATGGGATTGTAGTTCTTTCCCTAACTAAAGTCATTAAGTACACAGTTTTGTATCTTTGTATTTTTATCTGATTTTCAAATACTTAAATTCAAAGTTAGAAGTGTCGTGATTCACCACGTAGCTGGTTCGCTAACCCTATGGGGAAAATGAATGGAAAAAATAACAGCTGAAAAAGTGGCTGAGCACTAATGCACTATAGCAACCGATGGACCTGTTTTCTCTTACAAGAAAAAGTGGCACAGTGATATATATATATATAACATAATATTATATAAGGTACCATGTTCATTTTCTGGTGTAACGCATGTTCTGATTTCCTCCCAGGCACAACTGTGAGACTGATCAAAGAGAGCGCTGTACGTGAGGGCGATCATGAACTCACCCTTAAGATCTCCGACAGCCGGGGCCAGGTTTCACTCCAGAGCCTGTTGGTTCGTGTGTGTGACTGTGATGTTTCTGCAGACTGTCATGTGCTCAGAAGAACAGCAGTGTTACAGCTGAGCGTCACTGCCGTCACTGCCATTATCTCTAGCCTCCTGCTGCTGCTGGGTGAGGAATAAATCACAGTTTGATCACAGGAATAAATTACAGTTTACAATATATTTACATAGAAAACAGTTATTTTAAAATTGTAATCATATTTCACAGAATTACTGTTTATTACTGAATTTGACTGTATTTTTGATCAAATAAATGCAGCCTCTGTGAGCAAAAGAGACATTACAATTTTTTTTTTTATCTTACCGACTCCGAACACTTGAACGGTAGTGTATGTGCATCTAATAATTCATTTTGTATGTGTGTTTTGTGATTTAAAATAAAAAGGGATGGTGTTGATGGCGTTCCATATCAGACGCAGGGCAAAGAAATCTACTAGTTTCCGTACCTTAAGCTCACTGGACACATTTGAGCAATCTCTTAGTAGTGACACCACCGAAGGACCTGAATCTGATGGATGGTAAGCACAGGAACATTATCTTGCTACTTTAGTCAGCTAGCACCATTCCCATCTATTTTGGCAGTATTTGTTATTTGAATATCTTTTTAATTTGATATGATGATATGATGTTTGACTTTCATTTTCTGAAACAGCTTATTGGAGAACTAGATCTAGAACTGGACTAATCTCAATTTCTGGTCCAAATTAGGCAGCGCTTGGAACCCGACGCTTGTGGACAAACTAATGCCTTCCCTTAACCAGGATCCCAGAGCTGGAATTAAAAAGCTACCAGACTTCAGTATGCAACATAATTTACTGTGACATTGTGAAGGATAAAAAAAAAGAAGGATTTTTGAAGGATTTATTTATTTGTTTGATCAATGCAGTGCATGTCGGACTGCTTGATTTTGCACTGTGAAGGAAAAAGCAATGTTGCTTTTGATTGTGTTTGTTCTAAATGTACAAAGTGAAGTGAATAACTTAAGGAATAGTACTAGACTTATTCTGCATTAAGTGAATGCTGGCTGAATTCTGTGAATGAATATGCAACTAAGTGAATGAATTTGTATTATGTGTCAAATAATTATATCAGCCTATGCAGATAAAAGTTGAGAAATTCATAAACAGCCCTCAGATCGGGTGATACTGTATCAAGGTGTTCGTACACTGATATGTTTATAGTGTTTATATGAAGACATTTTATACAAGTGGAAGATTGTACATGTTTTGTGGTTATTGTTTTCTAATATTCTTAATTATTTTGTATTTATTGTGCTAAAATAAAAAGATGTTACCATTAAAATGTCATACATGGAGATACAACATCTGTGGTGTGGTGCACATATTGTACACATACAGAAACATTAATATTTTATAATCGGTGGTTGGTGGTTGCTGTTCAGTTTGCCATGCATGTAGAGCAAGCAAGTGGCCTATTTTGCCCCTGCTGGACTTTGAGCTTACGTTTCCTTGATTTCCACATGATGGTCCTTCAAAGAAGGAAAAATGAATGTCTTATTAGTCTTCTAAAAACTGACACGACCAGTGCACACATTCATAATCATCATATCACCAGAAGACCATAATCCATTAGGGCAATCAAGCAACATTCTCTCTGACAGACATGACTAGGCAAATTAGTATCAAATCATCGTAGTTGGTGCTAAGATGTCTTGATAAACTAGTGAGATATTTTAAATAATATAGTTAAACATTTGTTATTTGCTTCTTCAACTATGAGCATGTTGGCCCTGTGGAGTTTTAGAAAACTCAAGTTAAGCATTTTTTTATTTTTTTTATTTTTTATTCAACCATTCGTTTATGGGGGAGAAATTTTGTTTCTCAATAAATCTTAGTGCTAATTTTTCAGAAAACTAATTTGATTTTATAAATGTCCTGTATTCTTTCCCCCCTCAGAACTGTCATGAACATTTGTACATCTCTAATCACTTTTCCTAAAGCACGATCTAAATGGAGTATCTGTTATCCAAACTCTGATTTGAATAACTTATGGGCATTTTCTCACAAACTTTTTATCCCTAATAAAATTAAAGAACTGTTGTTCATAGATATTACCCTTGTAATTTATTTTTGAGCAGGTTTTCTGAGAATGTATCTTCTTTATGTTTCTTTTGCAATGTTGAAGGAGAATTTATCCTACATTTATTTTATCAGTGCCCATTTTCTAAATCTTAGATGTTACCTTGTTAGTTTTTTGCTGTTGTAACAAACTGGTACAAATGTCAGAATCTATAAAAAAAAAATTTGTCAGATTTTCATTCTAACGATGTTAATCTTAATTATATGGTATTATTACTCTGTCTTCTGGGCAAGTTACATCTTCACAAAGCCAGAACCATTCATTGTAATCCTGATTTTAGAATATTCTCCTCTGATATAAAGTCCCTTTTTTCTTCCTTTAAGAAAATGTCAAAACCTTTAAACTCAAAGGTTTCTAAAACAAATAATATCCTTGAGTCTGTTGTAAAGAACCTTTGTTATATTGACAAACTGTAATATTGTATTGATTTGTGTAGCCTATAGCCTATTTTAATCTCTTTTGATGTCCGTATACCCCCCCCTTTTTTTTTTTTTACAAAAAAATTCTCTTCTCACTGTTAATGTATGTATCTTTTAATTTGCAATAAAATTAAATAAAACTCTAATATTCTGAGGTGGAAATAAACCTGTTTTCTCTTGCTAAGTGAAAAACCCTTTATTAGGGGTACCATTAGTTGTTTGTGATGGAAATAATGGACCTCCTTTTCAACAAAAAAGAAATGGTTAAATAAAAACCAGGGCCTGGGACATAAACGCAAGTGTGTGTAGTGGAAGAGAGCTGTGTTATCTCGTCACAGTTCTTCTTGATGAAGCTGTGTGATTGTATGGGCGGGTGTTGTTTCGTGGCAGGACTGAAGATGGGCGGACTTTAAAATCAGCCAGGAAAAGACAGGAAAGCCGACACTTCCCCGCACCACAACAAAAAGAAAACGGTAACTATTTTAAATGTTTTGTGTAAATACATGAAGTTGACGAAAATAAAAGGCGTTTGGTGAGGAAATGGTGAGATCGTGGATTTTTCACTGTAGGATTTCAACGGCCTGAAACTCGCCGTGACTAAATATATATTTTTTTTACGCGAGTTGCATCATTTATGCTGATGATTCATGTCAGCTAGTTTGAACAAACTAGTTAAAATAGTTCAGATGATTATGATTCGATTTAATATGAAGCCGATCTGCTTTCTATGCGTTTAAACTCAGCCTGTTTTAGCCTACATAAAATGAATTAACGAGAAAATATGAACCGATTAGTTTAATCCACGTAGTCTAATCCCGAGTTTAAACTCTTCAGACATTGTTGAAATCAGTGTTTCAGTAGATTAGAGCAAATATTGTTTCTATTTGACCACAGTCTAATCTGCTTACAGCAAAGTCTTTGCCATTTAGCTTAGTTTTTCTAAAAGATTATCGTGAGATATGTGTTCATAAAATAATGTTATACTCTATGAAAGTTTTGTACCATTATGTAATGATGTGCCGATTATTACTTCAGGTTTATTTAAAGCAGAGTCTCTTTCTGATGAATGTCGGCTAGTGGCTAACTAACCAATTCCACTTTAGATTCATCACTTATAGTGCGAAACTGTATTTTTAATATGAAAAAAAAAAATAATTTCCACGTTAGTATATACATGTAGGTGTTTGTTGACGTTTTATGATGTATTCTTTTATGAATGTATATGTTTGTGAATGAATGTTTTGATGGCGCGGGTGCGGCGGAAACACAGGCCTCGCGACAGGACGCGTTCCCATCGTGAATATATCGATCTTCACACGCAGTAATATACGTAGATCCTCGTTAATCTGATGTTTTATGATTATGTCCTTTGTCGTTTGGTCAGTATTTGTGGAAAGTTTTGTTTTTTCTTTCTTTCTTTACCACATAGCGACACAGATATAGTGCAACTTCCGGTCAAATGATACTTCCGCAGAGCTGTTTCCGGTTCCTGTTGATTATAGAAATGATTCACAGAGATCTATCTATCTATCTATCTATCTATCTATCTATCTCTTTAAATATAAACTACTTCTCCACTTTAAACAGCAGCTTTTTAATTTGCTCTCACAATGCTTTGAATCAGTGAAGTTTACATTTTGTCTGTCCTTGTCTCTGTCTCTCCTCGGCAGATGGCTGCCATTCGTAAGAAACTCGTCATAGTGGGCGATGGAGCCTGTGGAAAGACCTGTTTGCTTATTGTTTTCAGTAAAGATCAGTTTCCTGAAGTCTACGTGCCCACTGTGTTTGAGAACTATGTTGCAGACATCGAGGTTGATGGAAAACAGGTATGAAAGCTGCCAATGGCTTCACATTTATTCATAAAATTGACTTTCATGTGTATTTTGTGACATTGGTGTATGCAGTCCAAAATGATATCTTTGCACCATCATTTCAACCAAACAGTCGTTGTAGCCAAATATATTTTTAATGCAAGAAGTAAAATAAAGTATTTAATATGAAATAATAAAGGCATGTTTTCCACAGTTTTTAAACAATTGGAAGAATAATAGTTCATTATTTTCATTTATATGCACTAAGACAGCAAGTCATGGTAATAAACGCCAATATTTACTTATATTTTGTGTCAAATATTTTAATATGTGAAAAAATGCAATTAGACTGAGTGACGACGAACACATCTTTGAATCAGTGTTTTAAGGAAACATCTGTGTTTCATTTCACAGACGTTTTGTACTGATTCACATGAATTCTAACTCTACTGCCTTCCCAGCTCTAATGCCATTTTTGATACTAAAATTGTAATTTTGGATGATATTTATAATACATCACCAACAAGAATATTCAATATATGGTCCTGCCCCATTGCATAGATGTGATTACATTGGTGTAAGTTATACTTGTAGCAAAGTTGTATAGATAAATACAGAATAAGATTCACAGTTATTGGTGGCGAAGTTTTGTTCATGTACCAATATCTTTCCTGTTATAGGTAGAGCTTGCCTTATGGGACACTGCTGGACAGGAGGACTATGATCGGTTAAGACCCCTCTCCTACCCTGACACAGATGTCATTCTTATGTGCTTTTCCATCGACAGCCCTGATTCCTTGGGTGAGACTTCCTCACAAACAACTAGCCTAGATTTGACCAGCCCATTCATCGCACTTCAATTCCAAATGATGAAAAAAGTTATTTCGGCATGAAATAGAAATTCACCCAATCTGTTTTCATCCACATCCACTTGTTTCATTTTTTGTAAAAAACAAAAGTGACCTTATAATTTAATCAAAATGTTATAACTCGATATTCCGGTGAAACAACAGAGTTCTCCAATCATTTAGTGTGCTTAAAGTTGCCCCTATTATGGATTTTCAGATATGATTTTTTTATGTAGTGTATAATATATCTGTTTGGGAATGCAAGGTCAGCAAAGTTTCTAAGATCAAAGTGCAGGATAAATAGAGTTATTGTCTCCCAAAAGAAAGAACCGATTCTAAAATCCAGTCTTGCTTCCTGCTTGAACCTACATAGGTTAGTAATACATTTCTACAATACCAGTCTACGGTCTTCATTGATTGCCTGCAAACAATGCCATTATTACTGTTCGTATCACTGTTATCAAGTGCTGAGGAAGATCCGGAGCTTAAATTAGACCAATCACAACAGACAGAGCAGTCAATCAATCAGAGCAGAGTAGACCAATCACAACAGACTGGGTCATCTGACCAATCAGAGCAGAGTAGACCAATCACAACAGACTGGGTCATCTGACCAATCAGAGCAGAGTAGACCAATCACAACAGACTGGGTCATCTGACCAATCAGAGCAGAGTAGACCAATCACAACAGACTGGGCAATCTGACCAATCAGAGCAGAGTAGACCAATCACAACAGACTGGGTCATCTGACCAATCAGAGCAGAGTAGACCGATCACAACAGGGGCACGTTCAAGTTCAAAACGGTGCGCAACGTTTTGCTACGGTTTCCGGGTTGAACGTCATGTTTCCTGGAAACGGCGTGCACCGGTGTGCAACGGGGTTTGAGATACGTTTTCTCTTGTTTGGTGGGTGTGTCAGAACTGCAGTCCAATCAGCAGCAACATGTATATAAAGCACACGGTATTAAAGTGAACTCGCACAGTGGGTTCAAGGAAAGTAATTTACAAATGTGTTCGATGCAGCTCGGTATACGCAACAACTGAGGATATTAGAAGACATGTTTGTCGTAAGTTTTATTGTAAAAATATAGGATATCAACATAATGATGTAGTTGTTTATATTTTTAGCTTCATTGCAAGTATGACATTTGGTATAGAAATAAACAATGGTAATTAAGTGCTTTTCCTAAAAATTAGAAAGAAAATACAGGGTATTAAAACAGTATGACCTACAAATAAAGTCAGTATGTGAGGCTAAATATATGTGTTTTAGTCTGAATTAGGTAAGATGTGTGCTTCCATTTCAGTTTCAGCAATCCCTTCACTCGATTGGGATGTTCTCTTTTGTTCTGGGCGGCAAGTGCAGTAACTGTAACATCGAGCATATTTTGTAGTATTAAACACATATTTATACCGACTTCATCAGGCTCCGAAAATTCTTCACAAAGAACACAAAGAATGGCCTTCTCAGCTGCCATAGTTGCAACTCTTGCGTCATCAGAACAGTGTGTTCAACGCATCACCGTTTCTGTTTAAAAAAAACGTTGTGCAACGTTTTGTCGGGGCTGAACGCAGCCCAGAATGGGTCATCTGACCAATCAGAGCAGAGTAGACCGATCACAACAGACTGGGTCATCTGACCGATCAGAGCAGAGTAGACCAATCACAACAGACTGGGTCATCTGACCAATCAGAGCAGAGTAGACCAATCACAACAGACTGGGTCATCTGACCGATCAGAGCAGAGTAGATTGAACCCCATGGACAAAATCAAGTCTTGCCCTAAATTCTTTTATTTTTTTGCTAATCCATTTTACACAGATATACGTCACCATACAGAAGAAAGATCTGTCGCTACTTCTGTTTCACCGTAACCTTAAATGTGTCAATCATAGTGGTAAAACCAGTCAGCTAATAATAAATAAAAAATTCTAATGAATTGGTTCATGAAATCTTCACTTGTTGTTTAAACAGTTTTTTACTTCAAAGTGACAAAGTTAAAGATGCAGCAATAGACTTAATGTCGAACGTCACATGAACAAACAGGAAAACATGTCTCATCGCATCCGCTTGTCTGAGAAAGTGTTATCTTTGCACTTTTAAGGTAATCTGCTAACCTAGCTAATTCGTTTTATTATTGCTGTTTTATTCAATTTAAATATCTAAATGTGTGAAGAAGAAAAGAAAAAAACATGTATATGCGATGGACATCGGCGATGGACATGGGTTCTTCATTTTGCACAAGATTAAAAGATTTTAATTGAATTAAAAGATTAAAAATAAACATTTAGCATGAATTTGAGATAGCAGTTTCTCTTATAAAGTCGTCATGAAACGGAATTTATGATAGTATTCTCTTCCCTATTGTGTCGAGTGCAGTGGTGGAAAGAGTACTGAAAAAACATACTCAAGTAAAAGTACCATTACATTCCAAAAAATCTAGTGTGAGTAGAGTTAAAAAGTGCCTGTTCAAAAAACTACTTGAGTAAGAGTAAAAAAGTAGCTTATTTAAAAGTACTCATGAGTAGTGAGTACTGAGTACTGAGCTGCGGATTCTACCCCCTTATAATAAACACTGTGCACTACAGTTTATACATTTAAAAAAATTGCACATACTGTAATTCACATTATATTTTGTTCTTTGTCAGAAAGATTGAAGAATAGCTATCATCCATGTTGTCCAGCTATTGGTGCACATAAAATATCAATGTTCATAACTGTGCAAAGAATTCAAAAACCTTTAGACACTCATATGATAGTTCAGCATCACACACCATGAGATGGGTTAAATAGAGAGATTAAAAAATACCCATTTTCTCTCCAAAACGGTACCAGTTTTAGTGTTTTGATAAATGAGAATCACTAATATTCTCACCTAATGCACTGAAAAAGGCTAAGATAGTGAGCTAACACTAATTACACTGTAATTCCAAGCTATTAAATATGTTACAATTTAAACGTAAATGCACATTGTTCTAGAAGGGTGGCATCATCCCTTACATTTTACACGGCTACATTTACTCACATTGTAATGCTGATAATATAATTTGTAAGGAAAATTGTGCATTAAATAGGGAAGTTATATCCGGGAAACTTTTACAAAAGAAACAAACACACACACACACACACGTCTCTTTGTAGTCTCGGCGAAGCTGTTTTATCAGCTGCATCCACACACAAAATGAAAAATGTTTTTGCGCAAGTGCACTTGCCAAATGAAGGCGGATTGTATGAAATGGATCAATAAAAAAAAACGTTGTTTATTAACGAGCTGTAGTCGCGCACTGACAGAAATGCAGTTCAAGTTAACGCCATGGTTCATAAGGTGCACTGATTCTGAATCTGGCTGCATGGCGAGCGCGAGACGCAGCAGTGCACAGATCGTGACGCGCGTCTCTCTATAATGTGATTGTGAAGTAAATGGGAGCGGGAATTCACCGCATTATGAACTCGTCACGCAATACCTCCAACCTCACACCAAAATGTTAGGCCCTGTAGACAGGCCAGCCTATATAAATATCATATTAAGCAGAAATGTGAAATGTACCTTAGCATATTAGAGGAAGACGCTGATATCTGGATTGAATTGATGCTTGAAGAATGCACTTCCACAGCAGTCACGAGTAACAGCAGGAATATGCGGTTAAAGTTTTCTATGCTTAATTTGATTTGATGACAGTCCAAGACTGATCCAATCACGTTGATGGATAAAAATAAAATTAAAACAAGCATGTAACGAGTAACGACCACAAACGGAAGGAAAATGGCGGAGTGAAAGTACCGATACATCACTTAAAATGTGCTCAAGTAAAAGTACAATTACACCATTTTTTAACTACTCAAAAAAGTACAGTTTCTGGAAAAAAAAACAAACTACTTAATTACAGACACGTGAGTATTTGTAATTCGTTACTTCACACCCCTGGTCGAGTGACGTGTCTTCTTCAAGAAAACATGTAGGGCGGGGCTTGAATTTGTCCATCGGTAATTGATTGGATGGTTTGTGGTTTGCTATTGGTGGATCTCCTGTGAGTGACAGGTTATTGCCCCGCCCACATCACCAGTAAACAGAAGAGATGTTGTTCAAAGAGGGAGGTTATAAGGCACATGAACTTAAAACAATAATGCGCACGGATAAATCATTTTGATTTAATGGTGACTTAAATGTTTAGATCTTTGCTTGGCATGTGATTAACATATTGAGTGTGTTTATATATACAGCAAAATGCTGACTATCAGAAATCAGCCATGTGAAAGAACTGCATTTTCAAGAATGGTCAGGTTTTCCTCTGGTCTTTGCATCAAAAAGTAAACAGTGTTGCACTTGAGTACATTGCTGACGTAACAGGAAAAGATAGAGGTGTTTCATTTGCGGTGAAAATGTCAACCAAGTTAAGGATGTAAACTTAAGTGTGATAGTTCTGTTTAAACAAGATCTACCCCTGGTTTCACAGACAAGGCTTAAGTCTAGTCTCAGACTGAAATGCATGTTTTGAGCTGTTTTAACTGAAAGTAAAGTTCATTAGCATATCTTAAAATATGTCAGTGCCATTGTTTTGTCTCAAGATGCACACAGTTAATGTTTATAAAAGCTACTTAAATGTCCTAATTGAACTAAGACCTAAACCTGGTCTGTGAAACCAGGTGAAATGTTTTACTCTGTTAAGCCATTAAATGCTTGTCATGGTTTTAAAATAAGGTTAAAGTTCATTTGAAATGATCACTCTCTCTCCTTAAATTCATCACAGAGAATATTCCAGAAAAGTGGACACCAGAAGTGAAGCATTTCTGTCCAAATGTTCCCATCATCCTTGTTG
Organism: Leuciscus idus; assembly: GCA_021554675.1. NCBI lineage: Eukaryota > Metazoa > Chordata > Actinopteri > Cypriniformes > Leuciscidae > Leuciscus > Leuciscus idus. The sequence continues at coordinate 8,233,430 of CM038640.1, forward strand.
GCAACAAAAAGGATCTCCGAAATGATGATCACACACGAAGGGAACTTGCCAAAATGAAACAGGCAGGGCCTTTTTTTTTTACTCATTCTTAAAAGCAATAGTTTTGTCAGATATTCACCATCATGTCTTTACAAACCTGTAGGACGACTAACTTTCTTCTGCTCAAAAACATAAGATGATCTCAGAATGTCCAAGCTACTTTTCTTTCCATACAACAACATTGAATGCTAATACACACTGCTAAACTCCAGTGTGTTTAAAGTACGGCCAGTTTCTAGATTATAAAACACTTTTTTTTAACTCTTTTATGAGCTGGACAGTGTAAATCACATCCATTTTCATTGTAAGCTTGAATATTCTGCCTAACGTCTGATTTGTCTTTAATGGAAGATTACTGGGATGAATCGACATGATTGTGAATGGGCATATATGATGACAAAAATGTTCTTATTTTATATATAATGCATTCCTTCAATATAAACGTGTTGATATTGGCTGGTCGCCTGGACATGCTTGTAATATCTTTTGAATTATATCTTCATTTAGGAGCCCGTGAAGGCAGAGGAGGGGCGCGACATGTCCAACCGCATCAACGCCTTTGGTTATTTAGAGTGCTCAGCCAAGACAAAAGATGGCGTGAGAGAGGTCTTTGAAATGGCCACCAGGGCTGCGCTGCAAGCCAGGAAACGGGGCAAAAAAAATGGCTGTCTGCTGTTATAGAAACCAGTAGAAGAGTGGATGTCAGTCAACAGCCCAGGAGACTTCAGAGCAGGGAGCCTAGCATTCATGTCCTAGTACAGTCATCGGCCGTATCAGACTGATACTGGGACATCATGTCAGACAAACCACGAGAGACCAATGGAAAGACTTCGGGAACAAGATGATGTCATTTCCTGTCATCGCTAAGTTTGGGGCTAAGAGTTTTCTGGTCACATCAAGCAAAAAAAATTGAGATCGGATTTCTAAAAGGACTCTATAACTATGATATTTGATGTTATTCTTCCCCCTCCACACTTCTTAGCCCCAAACAAAATGGTTGTCTAATAAGCGTCCTGTCTTCAGCGACTGTTTTGTACATTGGACAGATTGTATGTATGTTTGTATATGTAAGAATATGAATGTTTGTGTCAAATGAGTGCACGTCCGTCTCCAGGTTGCCATGTCTTCATTGTATATGCGTGTATCTGCCCGGCTTTATTCTGTTTGAATATTCTGTGCTCAACTAAAGCACACACTGAACGTTGAAGTGGGCTGAATTGTGTTTAACCTCCCACTTCAGGCTTTTTCCTTTTTATAGCTGATGTCTCAAAGGATTCTGGGCTGTACATTAGGGATCTAAACCATTTAGTGATACTGATTTATTTAAAGCTTACAGTTTTTTTTTTTTTAATCATTTGCATTTAGAAATAAAATTTTAAGAAAATCAGATTTGAAATGTTTCAGTGGAACAAATTCATGGTCTTCCCATTGATTTTAATGCGACAACTTGCATAAGAGTGGTTTTATATGAAGTAGTTGCAAAGGAGTGCTATCAGAGGTGTAAAGAGTACCTGAAAATACCTCACACTGAAAATGACTCAACATCAAGTCACCAGTTTCAATACGACTTGAGTAAAAGTCTTTGAGCGCCTGATTTTAACAGTGCTTTAGTGTTTTACTAGGACTGAATGTAGGCTCAGAGACACACTTGTCCTCGACACCTGAGAGACATGCCAGTGAAAACGATAAACAGTTGATTTTTGAGGAGAGCGATCACATATTTAATTTTTTGGAATTCGAAAACCGAACACCTCAATATTGCAATTGACACAGCAGCCTCTTAAACATCCACAGGCCTTCAAGTCTCAGTTAAGCTCAAGTGCTCAAAAACGACACAAGTAAACCAATATCCTTCTAAAAGGCCTCTTCCAGATATAACAGATATAGATGAATGGTAAGTATAGTTAAACAGTCAAAGCCTACTTGCACTGACATGCTGGTTTCAGCTGCAGTCGTTTCCTCATCTTATAAATACATTTGTAGCAGAAATAAACTGCTACAGAAAAGGCCTTGCAAAATGTAACCGCATTACTCCTCATAATGTATCAGAGAGTAATATAGAAGCTTGTCTTCGCCTCCACAGAATAGAACATAAAAAAGGTAATTGCGACTTTTTATCTCACAATTCTGACCCTTTTTCCTCGTAATTGCGTTTGCAAATTGCACTTCTGACCTTTTTCCTCAGAATTGCGTGAAATTAATTCCCAATAGCGAGTTATAAAGTTGGAATTTGAACTAACTCGCACTTCAGAAAAAAAAAAAGTCGCAATTTCATTTTAAAGTTGCCCAAAAGATACTTAAGTGATTACATTTACTCAAATACTTTACACCATGAGTTCTACTTACTCACTACTACACAGTGTACACACTGTTTTACTATAGTGAGTGAGATAGTAGTATGCGACATTGCAAAAGGGCGCATGGGGGCGTTAGTGAGCAGCAGTTTTCTTCAACCTGAAACAACAAATGGGACACGATACCTCACACACACTGCGAAGCTAATTCAAGACCGCAAGGACACGAGTGTGCCATTTCAGACACGGCCTGAATCTGAGTACGATGCCCATGTGATCCCAACGTGCAGCTTTTTCATCATCAGGTGTGGCCCCTTATAGTATTTGAATGTGCAACGAACAACATATGTTTCCATGTTTAGTGTTAGTAATGGTCACCTTATCTAACACATATTGTGCGTTTGTATGCCAATGTGCTTTAAGCCAATCAGCGTGAGAGTTCTGTCCCCGCCTACCGGACTGAGGCCATCTTACACCGAGCTTTACTGTGAGTGAGGCGTCACGCATTTGCACTGTATCAGTTTCGGTGCTCGTGACGCTGCTGCTGTAACAGAGGTAAATGACTTCATGTGGTTATTATTATGCAATCAAAATACTGTAGTTTAAAAGTTCGTGTGTCGGTGTGCTGGGTTTGGTTAGTGTCCGTGCCCTCTGGACTGAATCTGTCACACGTAACGTTAGGTCTATTAAGCATATTTGCACGCTTTATTTGGTTACGCAGAGGTAGAGATTTCATTGACGGTTGTTTATGTATTTATTATATATCATTTTTTTCTTCTTCTATAGATTAGTGTAAGGCTCAGTTTAGCATTTGCATGACTGAACAGCCCTGCAGAAAGTATTGGATATCATTTCTGACAACGGCATTTCTGCGCTTTTGTAGTTTTTCCAAATGGCGTAAACCGTAAAGGGTACAAGAAACGACATGCGAACGAGTTTTTGGCTTCGACCAATCCACACACACACACACACACACACACACACACACACACACACTACTGTATCCGTCCTTCTCGTGTGCTTGGCAGCTTAAAAAACAGTAAAAGTCAACATGATATCCATGTTTTTATGCATTATTTTAATAAGTGTGATGGTTGATCATTACATATGTTGCCAACAGTTGTAAATGAAGCAGGCAGAGGAAAAAGTGGGCGTTTCTGTCGACTTTCACTGAAGCATGGATTATGAGAGGAGGTAGGTCAAGTGTTCTCTTCTGTTTTTAATATGAATTTGCATTTAACCACTGGTCTGGATGGATTCATGCATAAATGTTCTGACCTTATTACATAACCTCATGCTGTCAGACTTGTTCAGTTTATTGTTAAATAGCCTATGCATGAACTGCTTTTCTTGTTTACAAACGAATTTAGGTATGTAAATGCATGCAGGGAACTTCCCTGAGGGAAGTTACATACATTCCCATAAAATGTATGTCAACTACCACATGCTTGACAGTACATGATTGGTGGTTCTTGAGTTGGAGTAGAAGAGCATGTAGATTTAAAGGGATAGTTCCCCCAAAATTGAAAATTCTTTCATAAATTAGCACCCTCATGTTATTCCAAACCCGTAAGACTTTTGTTCATCTTTAGAACACAATTGAAGATCTTTTTGATGAAATCTGAGAGCTTTTTGTCCTTTCATAGACAGCTACAAAACTGACACATTGTTTGACACTTCAAAATGTTCATGAAGAGATCGTAAAACTGGTTTAGTCCAGAATTTTCTGAAGAGACACGATCACTTTATATGATGAACAGATTGAATTTATGCTTTTATTTACATATAAACATTCATCAACTCACATAATTTGTGGTACTTGGAAGCTCAAGCATGTTCACTTGATGTGCAAGAACCAATGAGGTTAATTCTCGTGTTACGCAGCACGTTTGAGCTTCAGCAAGAACCAATGAGGTTCATTCTCATGTTACCCAAGATGTTTGTTCTCATGCGTCAAGCAGGTTCGGTTAAGTTTCTGTTTATGTTCACTGATCAATGTTTCTATGTGAATAAAAGCCTACCGTATTTATCGGACTATAAGTCGCACTTTTTTTCATAGTTTGGCTGGTCCTGCGACTTATAGTCAGGTGCGACTTATATATCAAAATTAATTCAGACTGAGATGAACCATGAGAAAACATTATCGTCTACAGCCGCGAGAGGGCGCTCTAGTTGGCGGAGTTGTTCAGAAGCCACACCAAGGATGAAGAAAATGATGTGGAATGAGATCGCGGGAGCTTGGTGAACTTGTTTACTGGTAACTTGCTTGTTGGACTCGCTGGCTTATGTTAATTTAGCCTAGTCAGCCTCCCAGGTATATGTTCTTTATGCTATTGTGTAGCTGAATAACTGTTAATGTGTTGCGTTAACATACCGGACACCCATTCAGCCTGTTGTTCTGTGTGCTACTGTGTAGTTGAATAACTTGCCTTTCCAGATTAAATGTCTGTTCTTGGTCTTGGATTTTGTGAAATAAATTTCTAAATAAATGCGACTTATATATGTTTTTTTCCTCTTCATGACGCATTTTTTGACTGATGCGACTTATACTCCGGAGCGACTTATAGTCCGGAAAATACGGTATATTCAATCTGTTCATCATATCAAGTGATCGAGTCTCTTCAGAAAATTTGGACTAAACCGTTTAAATCAAATATGGTTTAGTTGAACTTTATGAATCATCAAAGTGGTCGTTGTGTAGCTGTCTATGAATGGACAGAAAGCTCTCAGATTTCATCAAAAAGATCTTAATTTGTGTTCCGAAGATGAACGAAAGTTTTACGGGTTTGGAACGGCATGAGGGTGAGTAATTAATGACAATATTTTCATTCTTGGGTGAACTAACCCTTTAAAGGTGCAGTAAGTTATTTCTGAGAAACACTGTTGATATTTGAAATCAACACCCAAACAAACACACCCCTACCCAAAGAAACAAACCTGGGCCTTCATTACTCCACCACCAAAAATAACGAACACACTAGGGGTGTCCAAACTTGGTCCTGGAGGGCCACTGTCCTACAGAGTTTAGCTCCAACTTACATCAACACACCAGCCTGGAAGTTTCTAGTATGCTTAGTAAGACATTGATTAACTGGTTCAGGTGTGTTTAATTGGGGTTGGAGATGAACTCTGCAGGACTGTGGCCCTCCAGCAGCAGGATTGGACACCCCTGCACTATGCAATACTGCAATACAGGCAACGACTTTATTTTTAACAGCGTTTTTCAGAAATCGCTTTTAGTGCCTAAATCTTGCTCTTTTTCGATGCCCTAGGGGTGGTCGGGGTGACCGCATGGGCCGCTATGGGAAAGAGTCTGATGAACACGACTATAGGGACATGGACTATCGTGGCTATGGACAAGAAAATGGCTTAGGACTGAATAGCAGATTAACAAATGCAAGACAGCACGAGCGTGACAATAGTTTCGAAGGTGTGAGAGACTTCGTCTCGGGCAATTTCTCGAATAATCGACCCGGATTCAGCCAAAAGGGGAACCGTGGATCCAAAGACAACAAACTTGGAAAAAGTCTGCTCCAAAGTCCCCCAAATCAGAACATCCTCTCAAGATTCCAGCAAGATGAAAAGAATTATGAATTTGAACCAGAGATTGATGCACATAGGAGAGATATGCAGACATTTAAATCAGGACAGAAAGTGTACCAGGAGGACCAAACGCCAGATGAAGGTGAAGAAAATGAGGACAACACTTGGGGCAGAGTTAGAGGACGGCACAACTCTCAGGGCGAATGCAGTGCTGAGGAAGACAAATATACCACACATCTTGGCCACAAACAAGTGAGTACAGTTGTCTCTACGAAACGGTTTTAGTTTTGTATGAATCATGATTACAGACAAAGGTATTGACTATTGAAATGGATTAAGTTGCTTAAGATTCTTAAATCTAAATTTGCTTTACTTGCCTTATATTGTTTATGCTCTAAACATTTTTACATATCTAAACATTTCTCTTAGTGATAATTTTTTTGAGAAGAGTAATATATAGGGGGAGGGCTATCTTCCTGATTTAGGGTGTTCCTGACCAAGTCCAATCAGCTAGGGGCAAAATGAGAGATGGAAACTACCAGCATGCTCTGGAAATGAGCCAGGAGGAGCCAGAACCCCGTGACCAGGACTACAGGTCTGATACAGAGCCGGTCCAGAAACCCAGTAATGTTGTCATGCTGAGAATGCTTCCACCAAATGCAACCGCTAACGAGGTTTGTCAATTTTTTTAAATTTTTTTTACTATATAATTATATATAATATAATAACCAAACATCTGTTGCATACACTTGTGTCCTAACCAGACGGGTTGCGATGCGCGATAAAAAGTTATCTTGTCAATGTTAATTTGACTTTTTTCCAACCAGCCACGACGATGATACACACTGATTGTATTTTAGAAACGGTTAGAACAACAACAATACACACGTGACAATGATAATCTCAGGTACTGATTATGTGCTTTATTTATTGTTAAATGAATTTGTTGTGAGTTGAATTTTTGTGCGACCTTAATAGCCATACTTAAAGGTATAGCGGAGGATGTTTTACTTCCTGGTGGGTAGTCTAAACTATTGGTCCTCCTAATTGTCAATCATTCTGGTGAATCAATCAAACTTTTCTAAAAGTGGAGAGGGCGGGTCTTATCTAAAATTTGGAAAGATCCTCCGCTATACCTTTAAAGCGACAATGGATAATTCACCTCAGATTTTCAAATGGAAATAAGAGTATTCATACTGTGAACTCAGTGTGAACAAACAAGTGTTTTCTATGACGAAGATTGTTTCAGTCACTCAGTATGTATTTTTAATAGTGTTAAAATGGTGTAATATTTATTTGATTGTCCATTTAGTTGCGAGTGCAGTGCGCTTGCGGAGAGACTCCGCCTACACGCTCCTCTGATTGGCTGTTTTTAAATCGATTTTGTTGCGTCCAATAGACAATTGCTTGTCTCTGGAATCTTATTGCAGCGCGTCTGGTTAGAACATAGATACACAGATACATATACTGGACAAAATTATAAACGCAACACTTTTGTTTTTGCCCCCATTTTTCATGAGCTGAAAGATCTAAGACTTTTTCTATGTACACAAAAGGCCTATTTCTCTCAAATATTGTTCACAAATCTGTCTAAATTTGTGTAAGTGAGCACTTATCCTTTGCCGAGATAATTCATCCACCTCACAGGTGTGGCATATCAAGATGCTGATTAGACAGCATGATTATTGCACAGGTGTGCCTTAGGCTGGCCACAGTAAAAGGCCACTCTAAAATGTGCAGTTTTATCACAATGCCACAGATGTCGCAAGTTTTGAGGGACACACCGACACACGTGTAACCACACCAGCAATAATCATGCTATCTAATCAGCATCTTGATATGCCACACCTGTGAGGTGGATGCATTATCTCGGCAAAGGAGAAGTGCTCACTAACACAGATTTAGACAGATTTGTGAACAATATTTGAGAGAAATAGGCCTTTTGTGTACATAGAAAAAGTCTTAGATCTTTGAGTTCAGCTCATGAAAAATGGGGGCAAAAACAAAAGTGTTGTGTTTATAATTTTGTTCAGTGTAGAACACAAGATAATTACAATAGAAAACAAAACAAAATGCACTTACTTTATAATAGATTTATCTGTGGCAGTTGTTGTTTGCTTGCACTATAAACTTCCATTGCGCATAGTACGTAGTTTTTAGAAACTGTGGGATAGGTTAACATTTTTTGGTGTTATATACACGGTGTACTACAAATGATAGAGCTTTACTACTTGTATTTAACCTGGAGTATTTAGTCATCCAGCTATTAGAATACCCATTTTGGGCAAATACCATATTTGAGGTCCTGCTATGAGGTTTGGTGTGTTGGTGTAGTTAAAGGTATAGCGGAGGATCTTTCCAAATTTTAGATAAGACCCGCCCTCTCCACTTTTTGAAAAGTTTGATTGATTCACCAGAATGATTGGCAATTGAGGACCAATAGTATAGGTTACCCACCAGGAAGTAAAACATCCTCCGCTATACCTTTAAGTGTTTGGTGTTTGCTCTTTAGATTCGGGCTCGGCTGCAGGAGCAGGGGGTCCAGCCCAGGGAAGTCCGCCTCATGAGGAACAAGTCTACAGGTAAGCATGATCGACCAAGGGGGCTTCTTTGTACCCCAGACTGACCAGACAAGTCTCTCTTCCACTGCCTTTCATAACAAGCCTTAGCTCACTCTTGCGTCTGCCTAGTTCAGTGTGTTACTTCAGTACAGTCTCTGTCTTCTTTCTCACTTTCCTCCTGGTGTATTTGAGTTGAAGGAAAAGGCTGCTTAGTACTGGTGTTTTGATATCTTCAGGTGTATGTTTCCGTAACCCCCTGCACATTTTTTCATTTAAGCCATCACTTCTGATTGGTTCCTGTTCTGTATTGTGTATGACCATTTTCTTACCATACCCCTTGTCAGACTATTCTTAACCAGACAACATTCACATACACACTTGATACATCCACAAGGAACAGTAATGTATACGCCTTCACACAAGCACAAACACATCTACTCCTAGTGCCAAAGCTTGCCTCACATGTCTTCCAACCTTATCCCGCCTTCACTTTGATTGCTTTTGTCCTGAAGTCTGTGGAAGATCTTGCCCCTTGTATTGTGTAAGTATATTGCAATAGCTGTGTTGAGAGAATAAGTGTGGCTGACCATTACATGAGCAATTTTTGGCTTTTTTTGATGGGTATGAAAAGGTTTTGGAATTTTGTATCCTCAGCTAAAAGGGTGGACAAAGTAAGGTAAACACCATTTAAAAGCGTTTAGTTTCTTCAGTCCGTTTAGTGTGTGTTGACTCTGGTAGTTTGGTTCTTTTGGTCTGGACCAAAAAAAGAAAATGATGCATTTAGTCCCGGTTCGCTTAGCATTCACGCTGTCATTTTTAACACCAAACCTAAAGAAAAGATTTTATGTTGTATATTTCGTGACGGAACTTCCCGAACATCCAATACAAAGCTGTGTTCTGGGATAAATCTGCTTGTTGTATGTTCATATTTTTTTTTACCAGTGTAGAACTCACAAAAAGCTTATAAATTGTGTAAAGACGTCAACAGCGGCAGGAATCCCTATGTTACACACACAAACAAAGATCTGTTGCAAGAAGACTGTTTCAGATGCCTGTACCAAACTGTTTTGGAGAACATCACAACAAATATGAAGAGAAAAAACAGGTATTTTTTTAGGGTTGCATCTAACGCATGAAACATTGCTAATGTGAAAGCTGTCATGTGGACCCGGGTTACAATGAGGAACCGAACCTGAGACTACCTGAAGGAGCTGGTCTGAGTTCGGTTGCACTCCACGATTCGCGTTAATGTAAAAGCAATTCGGATTCGGGTGCGCACTTGTTCAGGAGGTAAAGTAAACTGTGCATGCATTTTAGCTGATTACGATGTATAGTTCAGTAAAACCCATGTAAGGGATGAGAATGTTCATGTTTGTGATGATGTAAGATGAACGCACCAGGGTTCGAAAGAATCAAGTTGAGTGTGAAACCAGACCAACGCTGTGAAGGAACAATCGCACTCGGACTCAGGCCACAGCAAACGTGCCCAGTGTAAAAACGCACTCAGTCAAACCGCACCAGAGTTCGTTTGGATGCGGATCGAGACCTATCTTTTCAGCGTCTTGGTCCGCTTGTTTGGTGCACACCAGGGTACAAATGGCAGCGTTCACACTTAATCAAATGAACCATACTAACAGAGCAATCGCACCAGAGTTCTTTCAAATGAACCAAACCTACCAAGTGTGAACATCCTTGATTACACTACTACAAAGGTTAGTCACATTAGGTTAAGTCTATGTTCTAATGGGTTTACATTTGAAGAAAGCCAAGGGACACCATTAAATCGTAGTATTTAAAAATATATCTAACTGTTAAATATTGTACATAATCCATAAAGATATAGGCAGCTGCATCTGATTGCTGTAATACATAGTTATATAACAGTGGACTAGGGCCCCCCTAAGAAGCAAACACTGTTGCCATATCCAGGAGTGATAATACCTGCAGAGATACAGCTGAGAATGACTTCCTGAACAGCAGGAGGAGGTCAAATACCAAATGCCTCGCTGATTACCAGATGTAAATGTAATTGTAAACATCTTCTGTACGAGTTGTTCTGCTAAACGTTTCCCCCTACTTCACACCTGGAAGAAGGGGAAGATTCTATTCTTAAATGGTGCAGTATCCCACAACAACACACAGTTGAGGGCTTGTATGACAGCATTTCAAGAAGGACTAAAGCTGTGTCTCTTTTCCTGCATAGATCCCTGATATTAATGTATTATTAGGTGTTTCCTTTATTTTTTCCACCCTGTTTATGTGTCAGTGGCATGAAGGTATTTTGGAGAGAAGATTAAAGTTCTTTGCTATTGACTTTTAACGCATGTGGAACAGCTATTTACCGTAGTTTAGAGGTCAGTCAATTTAATTCGTATTAAAATGGTTATAGTTCAAGTATAATTTATTTTTTTATCAATTAACTATAGCAATAAAACGTATTGTGCTTATGTTTTGTTTGCAGTAGGAAACAATGCATAGTGGACTGCTTGGAATGCCTTTTTCAAACAGCTTTAATCCCATGTGGGCAGTTTAGCCAGAGACCTTTGTTAAACACAGTCCTTTGGCATTTCAGGCCGACTGATATTATTGACCTGTACTGTACCGCCTGGTGTGATTTCAGACAAGCCTCATAAAAATTAGGTATTAATTAGACTTGTATATAAATTAGACTGGAAAATGTTGTGAATCAGACCGTAAAACCCCCCCCAAAAAACTGTATCCTAAAAGTTACATGTTAGATAATTATGTAATTGGTGTAAAGTAAAGCAATTACTAAAGTATTTAATGATGATGATAATAATAATAATAAATAATATATACACTTACCCACATTGCCATTGAAGAGTTTGGGTCAGTAGGATTTATTTCTTTTATAATATTTCTTTTATTTCATTTTATTCAGGAAGGACTTATTAAATTGATCACAAGTGACAGAAAAGACTTTTACATTGTTTCATAATAAAAATTGATTTCAAATAGATGCTTTTCTTTGGAATTGTACTATTAATCCTGAAAAATGTTTTACTGCAGTTTCCACAACTGTAAGCACAACTGTTTTCAACATTTATAATAATCAGAAATGTTTTTTTGTGCATAAAATCAGTATATTTGAATGATTTCTGAAGGATCATGTGACACTGAAGACTGGAGTAATTAAATAACTGTAAATTCAGCTTTAAAATGGATTTAATTTTTCATTTAATATTAATACAAAAAAGTATTTAACATTTCACAATATCGCTGTTTTAAAGGTGCTCTAAGCGATGTCACGCGTTTTTTAGGCCAAAACATTTTTTGTCACATACAGCAAACATCTCCTCACTATCCGCTAGCTGCCTGTCCCCTGAACACACTGTAAAAAAAACGCGGTCTCTGTAGACCGCCTAGGCTCCACAAACGGCAACAAAAACAAACTGGCCCAGCCTGGACCAAGAAACATAACAAACAGTGTTCCAGCCAATAACCGACAAGAATGATTTGGGGGTGTGGGTTGGGGGGTTAGTGCGCATGCAAATGAAGGGGGATGTGGGGAGTGGAGGAGAGAGAAGCATGAAGAGGGAAGTTAGCTAGAGGAGAGATGTCCTAGACAACGACTAACGTTAAAAATGTATATTCTTGAGAATTTTGATATGGCCGACACACGACCAAAGAGACTACGTTCAGATGAACAAATAACAAAGAAGAGGGAAAAGGAGAAGGAACGTGCGAAGTCCCGAATTTACATCGGACAAGCGTCCAAAAGGTGGCGAGAACTCCGCCGGCAGAAGGGCTTCCAATCCGACATTCAGGTGGCTCTGTTTTTGCTGGACCGGGTAAATCCAGTTTGGTTTTTCTAAATGGTTCATGACTGTTTCAGGAAGCACGGAAGGGAGGGGTAGGAGACGGGATGAGGAGGAGGTAGGATCGAGCTAGCCTCCATTTTGTTTGACAATACTTCGAACGTCAACAAGAAGTGACTTCATCCAACATCGTTTAGAGCACCTTTAACTGTATTTTTGATCAAATAAATGCAGCCTGAGTGCACAGAAGAGACTTTCAAAAAACCCAAACTTGTGAATGGTAGTGCATAAAAATGGTTTTAAAGGACAAGTTCAGTATTTTACACTTAAAGCCCTGTTTTCAGATCGTTTCTGATGAAATACAATGGTTAAGATTGAAATTTGGACAAATGCTGCTGGCCCGAGAATTTTCGGTTTCTGTGGTAGCACCCCCCACCTCCGTGAAACTCGTGAAACTCACCGAGTGGTCAGGGGTGTTCACTGATATGCTCACACAAAAATCGCTGCAAAAGATGCTTTCCAACAGGTTTTATCGTAGTTTTTGTCCAACTCCATTGACTTGTATTGGATGAAAAACTACGATAAAACCTGTTGGAAAGCATCTTTTGCAGCGATTTTTGTGTGAGCATATCAGTGAACACCCCTGACCACTCGGTGAGTTTCACGTCTTTGTAAACGAAAGTTTAATGCGTTTTAGGAAGGATTATTCCAGTGCACCTATGCAACCATTGTGGAGGTGGGGGGGGTGCTACCACAGAAACCGAAAATTCTCGGGCCAGCAGCATTTGTCCAAATTTCAATCTTAACCGTTGTATTTCATCAGAAACGATCTGAAAACAGGGCTTTAAGTGTAAAATACCGAACTTGTCATTTAAGATGTTAGGTTTTGTTGCTGAAACATCAGAAATCTAATAGACATATAATTTTGTCTGTACCCACATTTTAAAATTAATGTCCTGTGTGATTCTAGTTAAATTGACTGGTGTAAATAGCAAAGGGAATCAAAAAGAGCCAACAGTTCTAGCAGTTTAAAGGCAGCAGTGTTATTATTGGTTAGAATACAGCTATACCTCTTTCTACCATCTCTCTGTCTCTCTCTTTCTCCCTCTCTGTCGATATGAAAACACTAACCCCTCACTGCGTTGTGTTGTTCTGTCATTGTGGCCCGGCGACGGCTGTGTCTCCAGGTCAGAGCAGAGGATTCGGCTTCGTCGAGTTTAATCACTTGCAGGAGGCCAGCCGCTGGATGGAGACCAACCAGGTCACTTCACACTGCACACACACATACACACTACAAGACCACACGTGTATGGATATATATGCCCTTTATAGCTGGATTCCTTATGATTTCACAGATTTCGCCATCTCTTAAGAATGAGGTCTGCCTGTTGCCATTCTAATAATATACAGTCTTGTCTAGTACAAATATTTGACTGTGCAACTACTTGGGTATTTTCTGGAAATGCCCAAGCTTGATATAAATTCAACAGTATTGTCCCCCTGAAAGCTCAGTTTGTGTGTGTTGTCTCCCTTTTTCAGTTAGCTGCGAAGTGTCTCTTGGCAACCGTAAAATCCTAGTGTGAGACCTGCCCTTTATTTTGTGTCTCTCTAGTTAAATCCTCATGGCTTTGAAATGTCAGAACCACTCGAGTTTCAAAAAGGGTTTGAGTTCCGGTAGTTAAGAGTTCCATGAGAATTTGAGCAGAATGTTCCTCTTACGTATCTTTTGAATTATTCAATTATTACCAGTGCATTCATAGATTAGCTGATTTACTGAATATCAGTTTACATGAAAGCCAGGAATAAGTCATAATAAAGTAATAGTCTGTGGCAGACACATTTGTTCAGAGAAACTTACGATACACTTTTTACAGGGTCCCCCACCCCCACCCCCAATCTACCTGTTGTAAACCTCCTTGCTGAATACTTAAGAACATCAGAATAAATTCTGGTCCACACTTCTGCTTATTCTGAGCAAGAACCCCACACCTAAACAGGAAGAATTGGTTTGACGGCCTTGTAAAGCCATTAACCACAATTTTGTTTTTGTATTGATGATGCCAAAAAACTGACCCAAATAATGGTGCGGTTTCCTCCCCATACAATTCTACAGAAAACTCTGGCGAAAGCAGGAGAATTTATTGGTCAAAGCAGTCATATGATGTCACTGGTGCGGCAGCATGACTATAAAAGGGCACCTGCATTAAACGTCATCAACTTTGAGTTTTCTGATTGAAAACATGCAGGCATGTCTGGAGTGCCTGAAGGGCAGACTACTGTTCCACCGTCATTTTCAATTTGTAAAGCTCTTTAAAAACAACCCAACTGAGGGGAGCATGTATTCAGTGTCCAGTCTCAAAGAGCAGGCGAAGACTACAGAAGAGAGTGAGGGAAGCATCTTTGTTGGAACCATCTGCTTTATCAACATGTCTAACCCTCAGTCCTGTTTGGATAAGAGTAGCAAAAGTACTTTCAGGAGATCCAGCTGGGAAAAACCTTCCAGTGGACACCGGGGAAGTGTGCCGTCATATCTCGTCTACACTATTGGCTCTGAGTTAAAGCGTCAACACCATGACGCAGCACCTCGTTACCCTCTCAGGGAACCGGGTTACACGCGTAACCCTAAGACATTCCCTTTCAAGGGAACTTGACGCTGTGTCATGGTGTTGACGCTATACCCACGAGGCCATACTAGACAAATTCCTGCTCACCAGCTGTTCTTTGAATGAACTGCAGTGAACCAAGCATAGTCCAAACCCAGGGTCTGAACCTAGAGTTGGCATGCAAGATGCATACCAAGGGACCAAGAGCTTTAGCACCTAGAGGTGCGGAACGTTCCGCAGCTCTGGTGCCTCCATCTAATAACTGTTAGGGACGCTTCAGCGACCAGACTGGTCCTAGGACCAAAGTTTAGTAGGTAATCTTCCTACCAGAGTCCCGAGGGGTAGAGTTGACTAGGGAGGCTACAGCCTCCGCTGTGTCCAACGAACACTCCCTCTCTGGAAAAGGGCAGACTACTGTTCCACCACATTAGCCATTCCCAGTTTGTGAAGCTCATTAAAAGCAACCCAATCGAGGGGAGCATATATATTCAGTGTCCAGTCTCAAAGAGCTGACGAAGACTACAGACGAGAGTGAGGGAAGTTTAGTGTTGGAACCATCTGCTCTATCAACTGCCCACTCTAACCCTCAGTCCTCCTTGGAGAAGAGTAGCAAAAGTACTTTCAGGAGATCCAGCTGGGGAAAACCTTCCAGTGGACACTGGGGAAGTGTGCCGTCATATCTCGTCTACACTATCACCTCTGAGTTAAAGCTTCAGGGGGAAACAGACAGAGCCCGCCTTCTGTCAACTGCCCTTCACTAGGTGTCACTTTTTATTCTCATCGTGAGTTCAGCAAGGAAACATCCTGACACTGCAGAAGGGGGCTTTACACTGTCAATTCACCCATTCCTCACAGACTCCAAGGACGCATGCCAACATAGTTCATGTCCACACTGCCAGGGCTGAAGGACACTAAACAAGAAAGGGGATTAACTTTTTTAAGGCTGCAGACTGAACCCTCGCCTCTCTGAACCTCTTGAAAACTGTATCAACGGTCTATCAAGAGTCCAGAGGGAGAGACCGGGGTGTTAAGGGGAAAGGATTTCTCCCCTTCCTTTATCCCCAAAATGTTAAACCACAGACACCTCTACATGGCAACCATCACAGCCATAGAATGACCAATGGCCCAGGCCATCTGCTTGGTGGCATGGAGGACGAGATCTGTGGCTCTGCGGTGCTCCAGGACTGCCTCTGGAGATAGTCCCTCCCCTTGGTCCAGGTTCTTCAGAAGGTGGGCCTGGTAATCCTGCATAATTGCCGTAGTGTGCAGTGCTCCAAGGGCCTGACCTGCCGCTGCATAGGACTTGGGAAGATCTGGAAAGGCATAGAGGGCAAGACCCTCAGTCCTCCTTGGAGAAGAGTAGCAAAAGTACTTTCAGGAGATCCAGCTGGGGAAAACCTTCAGAGAAGACTTGGGCATCTTCTCATATCTGTGCTCTCATAGCCCCTCTATGTTTGAATAATTTGACGTGATGGAGGTGACTATGCGAGCTGAATTCCCAATGATCTCAATACCTTACTATGGAGATCAGGGAGAAACAATCCATACCATGAGGTGCCGATGCCTGGCTCTCAGCGAAGAGAGCCGAGCAAGAGCAGCAGAGCTCCTCGAGAGCTGAACCAAGCGTGCTTTGCTCCCAAACAGATGAAACCGAGTTTATGTGTGTCGTCCACTGTGATAAATCGGAGACACGGTGAAACACAACTTAATTTTTTTTCTTTTTTCGTTTTTTTTCTTTTAAACAAATTAACACACAAACTTTTCTCTTTCTCACACACACAAATAAAGTGTAAGTAATGCAGGTGCCCTTTTGTAGTCATGCTGGCGCATATCATATGACTGCCGTGGCCAATAACATTGGCGTGATTTCACACGTTTCAGACAACTGCGCACACTGAAGATATTCCCATAGTGTCAACACCATGTCTCAGCATCGAAAGGGCAATGTAGAGTTAAACTGGGATTTCTGTCTGCACAGAGGTAATAATTACCTATTATTTCACATTAAAGAAGTTACATTAACTGTGTACTTGCTGCTAATTTATTGCTACGAGCCTCGCAGAATTGGGCAAATTCACTGGTTTGTTGTTCATTATGCTGTAGCAGCCCAATACCTTGTAAACCACACTTTATTTCATGCTGTGCACCCTGATGTCTGGTATTTGTCTAGCAGCCAGGCAGTCAGATTAGAAATTGGTGATTTCAGCCAGTGCTTGCCATTTTTGCATGTAGCAGATTGTTCATGAATGGACTCTGTGGGGTCCCCACTAGCCTAGATCTTGATTTTATAAAGGCTAATGTTAGTTAATGTTATTTCTGTTTTATTTGTGGGTACGAAGGGGTGCCATACACAAGCATGGAGTCATGTTGTTTGTATTTATTTATCAGGCCTCTAAAGTGCTCAAAATTGGGTAATTGAATAGTTGCTGTTTTTCTTTAAGTATTCAGTTACATTTAAGGATGTTTTCTTAATGTCAGTAACTCAAATGAGGGGAGTTGTCAGCATTTTTTTTTTTACGCATTGAGGTCCTTAAGGATTTATTTTTGGCTCAGGTACAGTCAAGTCTTTATTCTATGTGTCCTGTCATCGCTGTATGAATTTGCTTTTGTGCTCTTCTGTCTGGATGTTTTATTTGTGGCTTAATGTGGGTGGGCAGGAGTGAGCGTGACACTTTTTTTTTGGTTCCCCTGAATGGGGGAGGTTGAGGCTTTTGGCCAGAGAGGGTGTCCGCAAACGCTCTCTCACATGCAGGCCGGCGCGTCTTTCCGAGTCCTCTCAAGCTGATGGTGATATCTGACTTCCTCTCTCTCTTTTATCCAGTCTTCTCCTCCCCTCTTGTGTTGAGATGAGGTCTCAAGTGTGCCAATTCCACCCTGAAAATGATATTTACCCTCTTTTATTCTGTTGTCCCCTCTCTTCTTCTGTGTCTCACTTTCAGAGCGTGCTCACTATTTTGGGACAGCGAGTATCTATGCACTACAGCGACCCAAAGCCCCGTGCAAATGAAGACTGGCTCTGCAATAAGGTAACTTTCTTAATTCTTTACTTCAATAATTAAAGCATTATGTTAAATTAAAGAATTATGTTAAATTAAGACTTAGTCTTAGTGTACCTTAAAAGGATAGTTCACCTTTAAATGAAAATGATGTCGTCATTTACTCACCCTGGTGTTGTTCTAATGCAGTATGCCATTTAAATATTGGGCCACAAAAGAAGAATTGTTAAAAAATAACCCGCTCGTTCTCGTCCATATGCTGGCAGTAAATAGTGACCAGCAGCAAGCTTTTTAGAAAAAGAGGCATTGTATCACAGAATGATCCAGTACAACACTTCATATAATCCCAGTAGGGATGTCACGAATCGCGATATACCGGTATTGATGATGATCATATTTAAAAAATGAAATCTCGTTATCAGTTTAATTAAGCGTGTTGCAATATACCGGTATTGGCGATAACCATAATATTTAAAATGAATAGAACACATATAATATGGTGTAAATAATCCAGTGCCAGTATCTGGTTGACATCCCAATGTACAGTAGGTGGTGGTATTGTACCCCACTGATAGTTTCCTCCTGTCATAAAACACAAGCAGCGCGCAGCTGTCGTCGGATCTGACTGACGAGACAATCTACCCGCACTCCAAGAAAGTTAGCTCGCCACTGTGGTATTTTTTGGGGGGGATTCCGCGAAAATGACTGAATCTACAAGAAAATGAATCACCCCAGTCTGCAGTCTTGCTGATCAAATGTGTTTGCTTCATTGGTTCTCACTCATTAATCAAGCTCAAGTAGAACCAATGAGTTTTGTTTGAAGTATGGTTGAGCTGCTGTTGAGCCTTCTTATTATTATATTTATGTATTTAAATATTATAATTATATTGATGATGTCACAGTGGCTACGTTTACATGCACAACTTTTGTTTCAATCGGACTGAATTCATTTAGATTGATGAATCCGAACGTAGTGTTTACATGAACGCTAAACGTGATCGGGTTGATGTGCGCGTTTACAGTATATGTAACAAGCTTCAAATCGGAATATATTTGTTGACATGCGCACACTGCACGAATATACTGATTTTCCTGCTGTTTGCGCATAACCATTCTCCTACATTAGCTCTTTATTTTTTCTTTAACCGCAGACTTAATTTTTATCCATTTCTGGTCTTAATTTGAAGTAAATGAGCATATGAACCGTTGTGCCGTGCTGCTTATATTTATCATCTGTCGTCTGTGGATGAGAGTCTGAAGCAAGGACCGGTGGGACGTTGTCCTGCACCACTTCACGTATGCTGAGTGAAAGGAGAATTTTAGAATGACAGGACACTCATTTATACGATACTTTATTCAACAGGAAGAACAGCTCGTTCAGCGTGTCATACATCGTGACACAATTTCAACGTCATTGCACATGCGATGTCCTTTCAGTTTCTGTTTTCCATCCGATCAAGTGTTTACATGCTCTCTCTATCAGATTAGAAAAGGAATAAACCACCCCTTTCAATCGGATCGAAATCTAATTCGGATCCGATCGATAAGGTGTTTACATGAACGCTTTGCAGTTCTATCCCCAAACAATTGCATAGAAACTTAGACCACATTAAATTAATTATATATTTAATGTGCTCTGTGTATGTGCGTTGATCAGTGTTTAGGTGAAAAGCGAAGTGATTGTGTCTCTTCAGAAGACTTGGATAAAACTGCTAAATTCGCATAATTACTTTGACAAATTTTTGAAGATAAACGAAAAGTCATCTGGGTTTGGAACGACATGAAGCCGAGTATAGATGATGATAGAATTGTCATTTTTGATGAACTATCCCTTTAAGTGAACAAATACTTCTAAGTGATGTAGTTGTCTTCCGAAACATGTGTTTTGATTGGCAGTGTGGAGTGCAGAACTTCAAACGAAGAGAAAAGTGTTTCAAATGCGGAGTTCCAAAATCAGGTGTGAATGGAAATGAATTTGTTGCAGTTCCTCCTTTTCTCACGCTCCAAATGGTAAAAACATGAATATTAATGTAATATTCTTGCACATATGACTCTTTCTTTTCAGAGGCTGAGCTGAAACTCCTTCAGGTGCCAAAGAGTTTACCTTTGGGGCAGTTAAAGGACTCAGCTCAGGGTTTACTCCCCCTTCCCATCATATACCAGACAGCATCTCCAATTCTCAACTTAAGTTCCTCATCCCAGGCTGCCGAGGTGGCCAATGACAGTAAGTCGTACACACGTTTAACACTTTTACTTTAGGGTAAGACAGTGCTTACATCTGTGTTCACATCTCTTCAGCTCTGATCCTGCGGAATCTGGGACCCCATACGACACTAGAGGCCATTTTGTCCGCTTTAGCCCCGTTTGCTACTCTCTCCCCTTCAAATGTTCGGCTCATCAAAGACAAACAGACACAGCTCAACCGAGGGTTTGCTTTTCTGCAGCTCACTACTATCGTGGTAAGTCAGCGACTCTACTTGCAAATGGCATCTGCTTGTATGTGTTGTGGCCACAGCTCCCCAACAAAACGTGTAAGACTAACACAAACAGGTATTGTATCATGTTTTAGGAAGCTTCACAGCTGCTTCAGATCCTCCAGTCCCTGCAGCCTCCTCTCTCTATCGACGGCAAGCTCATCTCTGTAGAGTTTGCCAAGGGCTCCAAACGGTACGAGTTCATGCTTTTCTAATACTGATCCTGCAGCGTTACATGGATGTCATGGTTGTGTAATAGGAAAATGCAGCACAGCCACACATTTGAGAGTGTTCACTGATCACATTATTACTGTAATGCTTTACATGTACAGTATGTTATACAGTTTTGTGAGTGTTCTCCCTCTCTCTTTCAGCGATGTTTTTCTGGCAGATGGGAGTCGGGTGAGTGTGGCGACCGTAGCGAGTACAGCTATAGCTGCAGCTCAGTGGGCCGTCACTCAGGTACACACAGCACAGGGAAATGGCTTGATTAGCAGCATAAAGACTCGTATGCAGGAAATGATTAACTCTACGATCTTCATTTAGTGATAACGAATGTGCACCCAAGGTGTAAACATTCATGTTACAAAGCAGATTGAATTGATATCAATTATTCCACTTAAACCACAGTTACAATTGTCAAGGTTTTGGACTGAAAATGCTCTTGTGTTGAAATTGTTGAAAGTCACTGTTACTAATTAAAAACTTACATAACAATGGGGAAAAATCTGTGATGTGTAACTAATGTCATAAAAAAACGATTTAATAGCCACACAAAGTCTCAACCAATCAAATTTTTTACAATTTTGAATATTACCACAATAATAACTAGTGATGCAACTGGAAATATTTGGCTGAAAATGAATTTTTGGTTTTGGCAAAAACATTTTTAAGTCTGAAATACTTAGTGTAAAAAAAGTGATGCTTAATTATTTTCATTCAAGCATGAATGAACATCAGAAGGTTTATTTAAAGGTGCTCTAAGTAACTTTTTTATCTACTAGCCTCTGGTGTCTGAGAATCGCCAACGAGTTTTTACAACAGTGTTGTCAAATATCTATTCCGAAGCTGTGGAGGGAGCTCTAGAGAGAAACCTGCGAGCAAAAAGCGAGAATACAGCGAAGAAATACCGAAACTACTGAGCCCTGCTTTAAAGAAACAGTACAACCAACTTACAGAAATGTAATCACTCAATCAGTGTTTCAACCACAGAAAGATGTGGATAAAATAGTCACGTAATACATTTACCTCAGGAAAACCGTTCAGTGCCCATAAATTCATTAGTTAGCTAGAAAAATGTACTCTATAGAAGAGCATTTTGATAAATATACTGTATGCAGTATATTACATATTCATTATATTTTTACTTAACCTGTTTTCATCACTTTTTTTTAATGTTTGTTTGAATAAATCTCTTGAAAACAAGCTATTTCAGACGTCATTTAAATATTTATATTTCACCAACAAATTGGAGTAGAAAAATAATAAGTTGGTATAAAAACTGCCTTATGTGCAACCTAAATGTTTATAAACAGCTCAAATTTTATTTCAGTGTTGGATTATCAAATACATTTGAAAAATGTATTGATTTTTAAACTTTTCAGTTTTCAGCCAAATGAAAACGCTCAGGTTTCTGTTTTGGTAAAAAAAAAAAAAAATCCTTTTGGTGCATCAGTAATACTAACCCTTTCACAGGTTTTTCCTTAAGAACATATTGATTTTGTTCTTTGGATAACTAATGAACCTTTTAACAAATTTCAGCTTATGTATTGACAGTTGCAGAACATATTTGTCTTCCATTCAGTGTTGAGATGCGATTTCCTTCTTTAACACACTCTGCCAAATGTGTGGTTGTTGTTCCAGACGGCGCAGCTCTCGGGTGCAGCTGCGAGTGGTGATTTCAGTGTGCACCAGCAGGGGGCAGCAGCTGTGTTTGGGCAGGAGGCTGTGCTGGGTGTCAGTGCAGAGGCACAACCCTTTAAAGGGCCAGTGGCTGCGGGACTGATTAGCCACACTTTATTAGGCACTCCTGGCGGAGGAACTTCCTCCACAGGTAAAACTACAGCTCAGTTGCATCTGCCTTCAGCCTGTGGGTCTTTTATTGTAGTAAGTGTGAATGTGTTTTCCACCACAGGAGAAACAGGTGCTACCTCCTTATTGGCGCTCACAGCATCCCATACCCAGCTTGTTGCAACGACAACCTCCACACAGGCCAACCAGGTAGAGTTCTGTTTTTTTATTCATTATTTGATTTGCTTTGTTACTATCAAAATTCTAATTGTCTAAAAAGCTCTAATTGTCTGTCTGTATACCGTGTGTGTCTGTGTGTGCAATGGCCCAGGTGGAGATCATTGGGAAACCTCAGCCTGCTACACCGAACCAGCCTGCCACACCTGGAACTGCTCTGGAGTGCCAGCACTACCGTAAGCACAGCCTAAAACATTAAAGTGCTCCTGTTATGTTATTTTAAAGGCTCCTAATTTCGTCTCCTAAAACAGGTTTTCATGCGTCCAAGTAAAAAAATAAATAATAATACTTGAATTTTCTCATAATATACATAGCAGCATCACATCTTTTCTCTCTGTCTCTGAAACGTTTTGATAAAATATTCTGTCTCTCTCAATCCCTCCTTCACAAGAGCAATCTGATTGGTCAGATAGCACAGTCTGTTGTGATTGGCAGGGTTCGTACGGGTGCTTGAAATCCTTGAAAATGCTTGAATTTCACAACAAATACCTGTCTGACTGAATAGTTTGTTTATTAAATGGAGAAATAAAATGTAGCCCTTCAGATACAGAGCGATTTGCGCTACGCTGGCCAGAGCAAAAGTAGGCAGAGTTTTCATTTTGATTCCCGCGCTTGTTTGGATGCCCCGTTTTAATTGGCCACGCGGGTAATCGTCACAGATCGCAGTGGAAAAAGTTGAACTATTTTTAACTTTGACCGTGCCGTGCGCGCAAGCTCGTCAATGCTGCGCTCCGCTTTGGTCGTCGTCCTCGCGTGGCCCAAGCCATTGAAATTAATGGGTTTCATTGCACAGCGCATTCCACGTCCTGTCTGAAAGGGCCATTAGTGACTGAGAGTACTTTGAATGATAATGTAATGTTAGTATTGCATGTCCGTTATGGCACGTTCATTTGTGGAATATGCAGTGAACAAAGCCAAAGTTACAGCACAGTAACTGTAATGTTAACTACCCGCAAATTAAAACTCCAAACGTTAGCCCAGTGCATAGTGACAATCGCTTTTTGCTGAACAGAAATCGTGTCAGATGGAGTGTCATACAAGTAGCCGACTGTAAGCTTGAGGATGGCCTTATGCAATATTTACACTGCTCTATTCCGGTAGATAAATGTATATGTCTTGGCAATGAAATATATTTTTTTTATTATTAATATAGGCTATTTATCAGGCAGGTGCTTGTGCTTAGAGTCTTCCAGAGTCTTCTGGGTTAAAATGGAATTACAGGTTGTTGTTGCACTGTCTCAGATTTTCGTTGTTCAAACCTTGTCTTCATATTTTCAGCCCTTGAAATTACTTCAGTTTTACAGCCTGAAAATCACATTATCTGGGAAGCAATATTTGGACATTAATATAATGGAAAATATTATTCATAGGCATTATCTACTTAGACCAGTGATACATTTTGAAAAATAAAACTTGTGATTTGCTTAAATATCTGATACTTCTGCTATTACGAAACACAATTTTGGCTGTTTATAGCATTATCTCTTTTAATGTGATAAAAACACTAAATACAAATTTTGACTATGTATTGGTGTGTAATTTACGGTGGTGTAAGGTGCTGGAAAAAGCTTTAAAATGGACCTTGAAAGTGCTTGAAAAGTGCTTGAATTTGACCTTGGAAAAGGTGTACGAACCCTGGATTGGTCTACTCTGCTCTGATTGGCCAGACTGCCCAGTATGTTGTGATTGGTCTACTCTGCTCTGATTAGTCAGATGACCGAGTCTGTTGTGATCGGTCTACTCTGCTCTGATTGGTCAAATGGCCCAGTTTGTTGTGATTGGTCTACTCTGTTCTGATTGGCCAGACTGCCCTGTTGTGATTGGTCTACTCTGCTCTGATTGGTCAGATGGCTCAGTCTGTTGTGATTGGTCTACTCTGCTCTGATTGGCCAGATGGTTCAGTCTGTTGTGACTGGTCTACTCTGCTCTGACTGGTCAGATGGTTCAGTCTGTTGTGATTGGTCTACTCTGCTCTGATTGGTCAGATGGCTCTTCTGTCTTTTCGACATGTCGACAACACGAACCAAACTCTTCCAGGCCTCAGCTACAACTCAAGTGTTTGAGGGTCAAAGTAGACATTGTTCGTGGGCACCCAATAAAGACCATAGGCTGATATTATGCTAATTAGTTTATGTAGTAAGAAAGACTGGAATAACTAATTTCAGCAGTTCAGAATTGGTTCTTTCTTTTAGGAGCCAATAACTCCATTTATGGTGCACTTTCATCTTTGAAACTTTGCCGATCTTTTACATTCACAAACCGCTATATTACACACTACATGAAAGGTAATATTCAAAAAGCATAATAAGGGGGCACTTTAATATTCATTTTACCAAAAATGTTTTGTAGTTACTTTAGCTGACCTAATGATTTCTTTCCTCTTTCCTTCAGCGGATCCTGACGTGTCCACATACCATTACGATGAGAGCTCTGGTTATTATTATGACCCTCTCACAGGCCTCTACTATGACCCAAATTCACAGGTAATAAAGAAGGCTTAGGGATTGCAGAGCACAGTTTATGAAGCGTGTGCCGCTGCTGCGTACACCAGTATCCCTGGAGTATTTCATCATTTACACAAGCATGTATTGACAGAGAAGATGGGGTATAATAAAGTTGTCTTTACAATAAAAATTATTTTATATGTATTTGTTTTTAAATAAAATATTATTAAACACCTTAAAAGGAATAGTGAAAAGTTGACATTTTAAAATATTGTTTTTAATCAAATTGTACCAGCATCAACAAAAGTCATCTTTACGCTGAAAGACTGTTTAATGCTGTTTAAAGGTGGTTTACATGCAATTACACTATTTCATAATGTAAATAGCCTACATAAAGTATATAAATTATAAAACAAGTTAATACAAGGTAGGGCAGCAATATTATGTTACAATATTATCTTTACTTTAAGGTGATGTTACAGTGTAATTTCACAAATCAGTACTGAGTAATATTAATGAACTACATGAACTTACTATAGGGTTACGGGTTTGGTTTTGGATTAGTTACTTGTACTTGTAGTTGTAATAACACATCAGCATAATTACATGTAACTGACCTTAAAAGCTGCAGTCTGTAGTTTTTCCTCTTTGTCGCCACCTCTGTTCGGAATCTGCAATTGCAGTTATTCGCTGAATCATCAACTTTATGTGGGTTGTGTCTCGGCACGACACAGCGCGGATGAATCTGATGTTTTGAGGAGAATGTGCGGCTGTCAGTCGCCGCCGGTGTGGAGACTGTCATTCGCAATCACAGATTCTACTTTTTGGAAGTATGACCAACATAAGAATTTTCACCGTAAAATGTCGTCTGAACAAGTAACATCCACTTTTGTTCTGACCAACTAAGAGGAAAAAAAGCATGAATCACGCTTATTAAATCTAACGATCGCTTATCATATCACGTCAAACCGTGCAAATTATACTTTGTTCTCAAATTGTTAATGTTAACATCAGCATTGCGTGACTACATGTAATGCCCTTCCGATATTATTGTTTTCGCATGGGCCGGTTTCAGTCTCTTTTATTCTGTAGCCGGTCCGAAGTCTTTTGAATCGAGCTAAGACAAGCAGATAGTGTTGAACACTGGCTGGTCATGCACTTGCTCAAAAATTTATTTTGGATAATTTTTAACCCAAAAAAAGTTACGGACTGCAGCTGTAAGTAAAGTGTTACCCAATATTATGACAGAAATAGTTTTCAGACTCAGGATTCGGTCAGTTATTGAGCACCTTATAAAACTACGCTGTTTCAGCTATGTCTAATCTAAACGCCTCTGATTGGCCACTGCATTCATAAGCTCAACAGATACGTGTGGGATTGGTTATAATGCACATCGCTGCAAAAAACAACACAAAAATAAATCTGATGCACAGTGCAGATCTAAATGTAATGCCGCAATCAACACTTTTCATTCATTTTCACTTTAATCACAACAGTCGTAATAGATTCAGTTTAATTGTGCAGGGGCATTTTAAGCCCCCTTATCTATTATGAGCATTTTTTTTGTTCAGTTTGGTGTAATTTTTGCCCCAAGCCCCCATTTATTTCCAATTCTGATTCAGGAGAGTTTAATTGTGTAAGGTTCTTGGGTCTTTATTTGATGACGTCAGTGATGACCAAGCTTACTGCGCAACTTAATACTAATTCTATACAAGCATATTGATACTGCAAATGTTTTCTGTTTGTGATGTTCTTCTAGTACTATTATAATCCCCATACCCAGCAGTACATGTACTGGGATGGAGAAAGCCACACGTATGTTCCTGCCCCATCACAATCGTCCGACGACACCACAGACCCTGCGGGAGTGACCTCTGACCTTTCAGGTGCTCCCAACAGCGGCAAGGACAAGAAGGACAAGCCCAAAAATAAGACGGCACAGCAGGTACACCCTCAGACTACTTAAGTCACCATGAAATCAAAAATGTGTTTACTGGTGCAACCTGTCACTCACACTCAATTCCCCATGGACAAAATCCCCATCCTACATTATTATTATTATTTTTTTTCTCTCTTCCATTTCATGCCGCCTTTTAAATGAAAGGTGTTCAGAAATCAGAAATGCTCGCTGCTTGTGAATCATTTCACATGTTCAGGTTTACTGACGCATCTTAAGCCCAAAGTATACTTCAGTTTCTGCTGAAACGCACAGCTTCTTTGAGGCTTATGAGAGATAAAGGTCTTTGTACTAAAATTTCCCCGCACACAAACGCTCGTCATCTTGGCTGTCTGTTGTTGCCGCCATCTCCACAAGTTTGTTGTTTCATCTCATCGGTTTATTTTCCGACTGTGAAACAACAGGCCTTGGCAATGTAAAAAACGAAGTATACTGTGGGCTTTAGAGGTAAGGTTTTGGTGAGATGGCGTGTCATTTAAATCGAGTATCTCTTCCTGATGTATCTGTATGTCTCTTCAGATAGCCAAAGACATGGAGCGGTGGGCCAAAAGTCTGAACAGGCAGAAAGAGAATGGCCGATCGTCCTCGTCTTCCTCGTTGAGCACTAACTCTCGATTGATGGCACAGGGAAGACCCGATGACAGGCGGGAGTCTGCCAGCGCGGATGCGGGATACGCCGTCCTGGAGATGAAGGTTGGGTTTTGTCTGACTAATGCCCTGCTGTTAAAATGCCACATCATGTCTGACTGATGGTGTGAAATATATATATTTTTTCTTCACACAGGGTGCCTTGCTGGAGAGACCTCAGATTCTGATGGAACAGATCAAACATCTAGAAGAAAGAGAAGTGTGTTTGGTTTTTGTTTTGTTACCCTACGACTTCGATATACTCATGGCAAAGTTCTTTTCCATTCTTCGCTTGGGGGTAAAAAGAAGTCTGAAATACTTTTGCAGCGAAATACTGTTAGCGAACATCCCAACGCCGTCCACACCGCTGAGAGCGACGGTTAGATGAATATGTAAATATGTTGTGCGTTTTCCTCTCAATAACAAAAATAAATACATCAAAAATGGCAGCGGTGAGAAAACAGCAGTTAAGAAAGCATCTGATCATAGCGATGTGGAAATGTTTGCACCAGCTCTGCAATTCGGCACTCCAGTAGTCACGTCATATTTATTACTATAACACTTTATAGAATATGTTGTTTAAAAGCCAGCAGGTTTACTGTATTAAACATGAAAAACAGTGTCAGTGTCGCTTTCAATTAGAAGTACAACCTCAGTTTCTGCTATAAATCATCTCTCCAGTGTGTTCATATTTTCACTTGCGTCTGACATTGACAGACTGAACAGAATAAATGAACCGGAGAAGATTTACACGTCGAAGAAGGCGGAGCCCCAGAGCCACACCTACCTATATTACCTATATAATTTATTTTGGCCTGATTTACTTTAAAATTACGTCACACCAGTTCCTTCTGCGATTTCGCTTTGAGTATATTGAGACCGTTACAATTTACATAATGGTGTTTGGTTCTTATATTATTTAGCATTTGTTTTTTAGCAGTAGTTTTTTGGGGCATTTATTTTCACTTGTTTCTTGTTTTGTTTTGTGTGGTTTTATTCTGTGCATTTGAAAAACATTGTCTATTATTGGCACTGCAGTGTTTTAAAAGTCTGTTTGTGCTGGTCTCTCAGCTGAGTCCTCCTCCGGGTCTGGTGTCCGGCTACGGTGCAGAGACGGACAGTGAGGAGGAGGCCGGAGAGCGAGAGGAGAGACTGACGGACTGGTCTAAGCTGGCCTGTCTGCTGTGCAGGAGACAGTTCCCCAGTAAAGAGGCTCTGATCAGACATCAGCAGCTCTCTGAGCTTCACAGAGTGAGTGACGACTGCAGATCTGCCAACATAAGAGTCATGCTGAATGCCAAGATAGTGCTGTTTTTATTTGTAATCATTTTTCCTCCCCATTTATTTAGATTTTGAAAAGGAATATTAGCAATAACCAGTGCTATTACTGTTAACTAACAAAAACATAATTTTTATTAGTTTTATTTTAAAGTCCCCCTGTAGTCAGTCATTTTATCCCTTAACTCATCTTTGATCACCAAAATTACATATTTAAAAATGTTTCCTTGAAAAAAATCTTCATGCCTTAAAATAGCTTGAATGTAACTCTACAACCTTGTCTCATTTAGTAATCGCGGTTTTATGAATATGCAAATGAGCCCCACCTCCACTCACTCACACCAGCTCAGAGATCCACTGGTTGACGATCACACGTTGATCTGATTGGTTACAAGGTAGTTTGTGACGTCAGAAACACCAGCGATTTCAAACCGCGTTTTTGAGACTGTCTTTGGTTCACTGCAGAGAAAATACTCAGCAATGGTGTCGACTTATGAATCTGCACATGGTTTGTCTTAAAGCATATTAAAAACACCACATAGACATATAAACTACATTAAAAGCTTGATTTACACCACAGGGGGACTTTATTTTATTATATTTCAGCTTTTTTAAATTAGTCATATAACACAGGAGCAGATTCACCTCAGATCTTGAATCTAAATAAAAGGACACAAGAACATTGTGAACAAACAAGTGTATTCTATGACAGATTGTTTCAGTCACTCAGTATGTATTTTATATAATGTTTAAATGGTGTAATATTTATTAATTTGATTTATGTGCTTATCCATTTAGTTGCGAGTGAAGTGCGTTTACAAAGAGACTATTGCCAAATCAAATTAAATAATTTACACTAAAATAAAATTACAACTGCATTAGATAATGTTATGAGATTGTTTTAAATAATATTTTGAAAATACAAATAAGAGATGTTAGGCAGAAAATTATACTTTTAATCATGAAACTAAACCACCAGTAGGTGGCGGCAAGTGACCGTCTTAATGAGCGAATCATTGAGTCATTCATTTAAACGATTCGTTCAAACGGCTGATTCATTCAAGAATGAGGCAGTTGTTTATGAATGGATCATTGAATCTTTGAATCAACCGATTCGTTTAAAATGCTGAAATGTTCATTAATGAAACATTTTCACATTTTCAATCCTGATTGTATTCAGGAAAACAGCACTAATGAAAATATTAATAAATACCATAATGCTAAAATAACACCAACAATAACTAGACCGACTGTGCTAGCTGTGCAACTAAACACTTGTACAAAATGATTGTTCACACTCAGTCTGATTTATTCATTGTTGTCTCGCTTTACTTAGCTTTACTTTTTTTGCTGGCAAAAATTCAAGAATGCAAAATTCAGGCTGCAACAAGCAACCAAATGAATGAACAGAGTAATACATTCTATTCATGTCCTTGTCTTTATTCCTCCATGTGCAGCAAAACCTGGAGCAGAGGAGAGCCAGACCGGGCCAGCCAGAGGCACACGAGCGATCCGAAACAGAGGTAAACCCATGGTTACATCTCCAACCTCCTCTGATAGGATCCGCAGTGTGGAATTATTATTTCCAAACAACCAATTCCCTCCTTAACTGCTATTTTTTTCTACGATTCATTGATTTGACACTTCTGAAGTATTGACCTCTGGGTGGCGCTCTTCGTTTCAGCTGAAATACAGGGACCGGGCAGCAGAAAGGAGGGAAAAGGGGGCCGTCCCACAACAACCCGATGCAAAAAAGAGGAGATTCAGCCCTAAGTAAGTGGAACGAGTGAAGTTGTAAAGACATTGCACCATGTTAATAACATGTTATTGGGGGTTTACTATGGTAATAGCATGGTGTTTGAGTATAATGTCTAATGTTTTGCTCTTGCACATGGTCAGCAGTGGCGTCGGATCTCAGATGCTTCCAGGAAGGATGGAAAAAGGCTTTTTCATTCGCAACCTCCCAGTGGAATAATGCTGTACTTCTGTGGACTTTCTTCAATACTAAACGAAACGCCTCGTGAGCAGTTTTTAATCTTGTGATGCGGAACATGTGCACAGTGTTTCTGTACAGAGCAACAATGCAGCTAAGAGACCATCACAATTAGAATGATGCGGACATATATATATATATGTATATGTACATGTATATATATTGGATTCAGGTTGATTAATGAAAAACCCTCAGGACCCTGAGAAAAAAACACTATACAGCACACTGTTACTGTAAATACAGTCCAACTGTGTGGCATTCTTGTACTTTAGCCCATCGTCAGCTTCCCAGAAAGCAATTTGTGAACATTTGTAGATGGCATGAATTTAAGTGAGAG
The DNA here is from genome assembly GCA_021554675.1 of Leuciscus idus. Taxonomy (NCBI): domain Eukaryota; kingdom Metazoa; phylum Chordata; class Actinopteri; order Cypriniformes; family Leuciscidae; genus Leuciscus; species Leuciscus idus. The sequence goes on from CM038640.1 coordinate 8,264,602, forward strand.
ATGTTGGAATTCTGGGAAGCTGAGAAAATGATGTCAGACTGCGATAATCCAGAAACTATTTCTTGAGTTTCTTTCGACTTTGAATACATCTTTTTGTCCCTTTGAGTAACAGCCGGTGGCCGTGAGGACAAGCTTTGCTGATGTTTGCCTGTAAGTGTGCTATGCATTTCGCATGTCTCGTACGACATGACAGTCTATGCAGAAATGACAGACAACAGGCGTCTGTGAAGACTTGCACTGTAGATTCTTCTTTAGTGATTCTCTTCAAGAAAAGGCACAGCAGATTATTATGGTTTACTTTCCTAATTTGCAGTATATATCATAAATGACTTATAAGCTGATATATATATGGTTTTTCAAATGTGAATTTATGGTGGTCAGAGTGAGTTTGAGAGTATATGTCCTTATCAGCACTAAGTGCCGTTATGTTTTTGTTTGTTTTTTAATGTCCATACATACAAAATCATGTAAATCTTGCTAATTTTGCTTAAAGGTTATCAGAAAAGGCTAAAAGCCTATTTTGTTTGATAGTTATGATTTAGAAAATGGTTCCTAATGAGAATTATTTTATGTGAATATAGAATGATGATAATGTGATGTTTTGAAAGCAGTTTTTTTTTTTTTTTTTTTTTTTCTTATATTGACGCCTCAATGCAATAAGAGGATCTCACAAAACCTGTCAAAAACACGCCTGGTTCTCATTTCATCACAAATCCAAATCAGAAAGAAAATCTCTTAATTTACTAAATTGTATTTAATTATACAGAAAGAATTTCTTATATTGTATTTGTGACACTTTCATTCCAGTTCAGCATTCACAGTCTGGGGGGAAAAAAATCTTATTTTTCACTGTAATTTGAGAAAAAAAAAATGTTTTTTCTTTTATTATGCTATGAAATATGACTTTGTGAGATATTTCTTCTTGCGATTCAGTGACGTTTGCAATGTGAATTTGTCCCCCACAACCCAATATGTACTAAAAGAGATCATTTGCACAATACAGCTTCCTGTGTGACATCAGTTTGGGGTCCGTTTTATTTTTTATTTTAAAGAAATTAATCATTTTATTCAGCAAACATGCTAGCCTGGGAAAACCCAGACAACTTCCGGAAAATTTTGATTTGCTCTGCAAGTAGTCTGGCAAAGAGCTCATTCAAGCCGATTTCTAATCCGTCGAAATCGAGGCACCAATCAGAAACGTTGGGGCGGGCTTTACACGATGACGATCGCTCTGATCACCGAGCTCCGCCCCCCTTAGTTACTGTTGCTACGTCCGACAAACAAATGGTCAAACACGACCAGCGCGACAGATAGCCATGACGGGAAGAGGTATACCCGTGCGTGTCAGTGACCTTTTTTGGAGCAATACCTCCGCGATATCCTCCAGATCGAGGCAAAAGGGGTTACAGTATGCAGTGGAGGGATAACGTTATATTCAAAATATAAAAATACGCAATGAAGGAGACACGACTACTATCGAGGCTAATGCTTACCGGTCTCAAGCGAAATCTGAGAAACCCCATGACCTGTACCTCAAATGCAACCAGCACAGCCTTGTGGACCAGTCATGCTCTTGCACTGCCGGGTAAGTTCTCTTTATGTTGTGGTCTATTATTGTCTATTGCGAGTAACTATTTTGTTAAAATACAAGGGTATGTTAGATAGCTAAACCTACATCATGTGCGTCAAAGCTAACGTTAACTTAACTAACATTTCTCTGTTGTTTTGAGAATAGCCGTTTTGAGAATCAGAATCAGAATGTTTTATTTCCATTGTTGATGAACAGAATTCACAAATAGGAAATTGCTTTGGCTTAAAAGGTGCATAACAGATAATATAATAAAATGAAATGGATAAAAAAAAAAAATAAGTCATTCAGATATCCATTTTATTTTATTATATTATCTGTTATGCACCTTTAACTAAGCCAAAGCTATTTCCTAGTTGTGAATTATGTTAATATTATTCATTAGAATTATGTAGCCTTACCTTTGAGCAGACGTAATTCGACACATTTAACTGGGAGTGGGGCCGTCCACAATGTTTTATCCATTGTAGGCACCGCTCGCGTTGTGTTTTCGGCTTTGGGAATGGAAAGAACACAACTCCTCCAGACAATCTCTCGGGGTATGTAGTGTCCGATTTACAAACGCCGTGTGCGCACCGCTTCACCATCTTGCTTGGAGTCAATGTTTGTCGGACCTGCTCACATAGTAACGGTTGCTATGATGTGTGATTGGACAATGGCCGTTTTGGGGGAGGGGCCGGCGAGAGGTCAATTGCGCCCAGAAGCATTTGAGCGACGTCCGTTGGTGAAGCGCATTATATTCAAATTGCAAACACATGAGGACAGTCTCCATGAAAGACCCACTGGCAGATGAACGTGCTACTACATTTCTCTCCGAAACGGTAGATGCTCTACAACGATCTGTCAGACACATTAAAGAGCCACAAAACGGTATGTATCGTTTCAATTTCTTTTAAAAAATGACCAAATTTGAAAGGTGAGACTTTGTTTAATATGTTTAATATCAAAAGTAACAGAAAAGTAACCTGGTCTGTCCTGTCTGTCAGCGTGTTGTCAGTCTCCTCTCTGCTCCGCGATGTATTTTTCACTGCGTGAGAACATGGTGTGGCGTGAGAGCAGCGTAGCTTGTCGGGCATAGCGACAGTAACTAAGGAGGGCGGGTCTTTGCGATCAGATCGATGAAGGAGATGACGTATGCTTCGAGTGTTGTTCTTTGCTCCGGTTTTAACGAAAACGGTAAGTTTAAATCGCTCAAAACAGACGCGATAACTGATTCGTTTATATACTGTCTATGATTCGAACGAGTGATGTTCCACGGCGGCATCCATCTTTGTAATGAAATCTCCTTCAGCGTTGCTGCGCTGTCGTCATCATGTAAATCCCTCCCCAAACGTTTCTGATTGGTGCCGCGATTTCGGCGGCACAGAAATGAGTTTGAATGGGCTCTTCTCCAGACTATCCTGGAGAGAGAATTAAAATTCGCCGGAAGTAGTCTGGGTTTTCCCAGGCTAATGGTGTAGTGTAACTTAGGCGAATTGAGGACACAGCATATGGCTTTACACGATGACGATTGCTCTGATTGGTTTAGGTCTATCCAATTGCGCCCAGAGGCAACGTCCGTTGGTGACGCCCCTTTGGAAATGAGTTATTAAAGGGTAACTAAACCCCTGGTCAGAGCCTGACTCCACCCACTGGCAATATTTGAAAAATGCTGGAAAAGTAGGCAGAGCCCAGTGGAGAGGGGGCGTGCATCTGTGACGTATCTCTGCAGGCAAGGGCGTGCAGGGCCGGCGCGTCCATATAGGCGAACTAGGCAATTGCCTAGAGCGGCACTTTTGTAAGGGCGGAAAAATGTGTACCAATCGGGAATGAACAATTCACAAAATAGGCTATATGATTTGCTGAGCTGCCGCCGCCCCGCCCCGCCCCCTGCTCTCACATGACTCATGACTGAGTGATGGGAAGTTCGGATAATTTTACTGACTCTCTTGTTCGATCTCATTCATAAAAATGAACAAATCTTTATTTGAGTCATTTCGTTAATTTAAGTGGCTTTAAATGTTACACAGCCAAAATCCCCGATCACATCCACCTACGCATATAGTATATGTATATATTTGCTTCCTCTTGGCCTAAAGTGTTCCTGCAACGGGAGTGTTCTCTGGCTAGAGCGCAGAACAGCGGAGTTTGTATGGACAGAAGTGCATGCCTGAGCTTGTGTTTTGGGTTAAGCTGCGTTGCTTTGACATTGTGGAAAATATAACAATAGAAACAAAATATAGGCTATTAGCCTTTTTACCCATTATTATCAATCTAAATTAATCTCGATTTTAATTTAACTTAATTTCGTTTTTCTTTATGTAAATTTCGTTTTTCTTTATTTAAATTTCGTTTTACTTTATTTAAATTTCGTTTTTTCTTTATTTAAATTTTAAATTTAGTTTTTTCTTTATTTAAATGTTTTTTTTTTCTTTATTTAAATTTCGTTTTTTCTTTATTTAAATTTTACATTTAGTTTTTTTCTTTATTTAAATTTTGTTTTTCTTTATTGAAATTTTGTTTTTCTTAATTTAAATCTACCCTTTACTGTGTCAGTAATTTGTTAGGGACTGTTCGTTTTTTATTTAAGGGGCCACCGGAGGAGTTTTGAGATCTGTTGTCAAAAAAGACATGACCCTCCCTTCGCCAGCAATACATTTTTCTATGACCCTCCAAAATGTTTGTGAAAAAAGGCATGACCCTCCCCGATAATTTATTGATTAGCCTACTTCTGTACTGGTTTGTATGGAAGCCCGTTTCCGCCACGTTGAGTAAAAAAAAAAAGATTATTTAAGTCATAATAATGAGAAACTTTCTCATAATAATGACTTAACATGTCAAAATAATGAGAAACTTTCTCATAATAATGACTTAACATCTCATAATTATGGAAGCCCATTCCTATGGAAGCCCATTCCCGCCACATAAGAAAAAAAAAACGAGCATAAAAACTCGAAATTATGACATTCTTAAGTCATTATTATGACATAAAATGTCGAATTTATGATTTACTAAATCGAAATTATGACTTTAAAAGTCATAATTATGTGATAAAAAGTCAAACTTTTGACATACCAAGTTGAAATTTTGACATACCAAATCAAAATTATGAGATTAAAAAGTCGAAATTATGACTTTAAAAGTCAAAATTATGACATAACTAAATCGAAATTATGACTTGCCGACTGGCACGCTCATTGATCTGACGCACGCGACCCGACACATGATGAATTATGAACAGATTAAGGAGTATTTCGATCGTAGTTTTACAAATGATGAAATTCTTGCCGTACTAGCTGAACGGCATGGAATAGCTCTGAGCAAACACACTCTTGAGAGGATTTTAAGCACTTTGGCGCAGAAAGAACAAAACGGATGTGGCGGAGGTGGCAGCTTTCATAGAACAACAACTTCAAACATCTGGGCAATGTCATGGCTATAGATGGATGCACCAAATATGTTGGATGAATGGGACTGTAACTGATAGGGAAACAGTGAGAGTTCTGCTGTATGGAGCTTATAATATGACAAAATGATTTGAATTTGAATTGTGTAAATTTGAATTATTTAGGCTACAAGACGTGTAATCTAACAAATTTGAATTTTGTGTGGTATTTTAAATAGTTCTGAATTTGATTTCTTTAAACGAATATTGAACATTTGAAATTTAAGGAACTGAAATGATATGTTTATGGCTGAATTTATTAGACATGTATTTTCAAACAGATATTTTTTTGTTCTGAATTCTTAGACTGCAAATATTCAGTTTTAAAAAATACAGATTCAAGTTTTCAAGATGAAGAAGAAATCCAGAACTTCAAATTCAGTTTTCTAAAATTCAAACCGCGGAAAAATCAGATCTTACAGAAAGTAGGTCACAGGTCATCCACAGGGAAGAGTAAAGGATCTAAGAAAAGTCGAACAGAGCATTTTGGCTGCCGCAAACGCGGTGGTGGTTCAAGATAATCCGTGTATCTTTCGTTCAGTCGTTTTTATTATTATTTAATATTAAGAGTAGAAAAATGAGAAAACAGCTGGAATATTCGATTTCTAATATTCTAGTAATAATAGTCCTTTTGTAAAAATTCACAAAACTTAATGCGTGTATTGCAACTATAGGCTACATTTTCTCATCAAACAAATAGATTAACGAATGGCTCGGCACAACAGAAGAGCCTAGACAGGACTTTCTCTCTGTGTAGATATAAATTAACCTACGCTTTGCATCAGCTGGGTATGGCAGGGTAAATGACGGCTGTCATAGCCTGCATATTTGCCCGGTAAGTTAAAAAAAGAAAATAAATAAAGATATAAATCAATATAATTAGTAGTAAATTAAATTATTTAAACACACACTAATACATAAAGGAAAGAATAATGCATTGATTGGGTATAGGCTATATAGGCCTAACGTTCACGCATGAACTGTCATTCAGACTGACTATCAGAGATATTAAAATACATAATCTTCTGAGTTTTATGATGTAGGCCTTGTGTTTTATTTTAATTAAAATGTATTATAATTTACATCTCAAAATGATACGCTTTGTGCATTCTTTGACATTACATTTATTTATTTATTTATGTATTTATGTAATTAATATTGCGTATCAATTGATGTCAAACAAAACTGTGTGTTATTTTCTCTGGCAACTAAACTTCCAAAATAAATAATAATAAAAAACTAAAAACTAAATAAAAAAAACTTACAAAGCAAAGCCATTTTGCGTTCTCTCCGCGCTCCGCAGCTTTTCCACACAGATTTTGAGAATTGGCCAGCTAAAAAAAATAGCCCAAAGAAGTAGGCTAATGGCTAGTGTCCGGGAGATGCAAGGTACATTCATATATGAAATAAACATAACTGATTTTGTCTACACCTAAATACATTTCCAAGGACCCCCTAATAATAACAGTGATTAAGCCCAAATGTGGGTGGGGGTTGCCCAAATGGTCTCCACTCTATGCATTTTGTAATACAGCAACATTTTTTAACTGACCGTATTTGCCAGAAAATAAGTCGCATGCACCTGAGTGCAAGTCACACCAGATCATGTTGAGAGAGCGCGCGCGTCATTGTCGTAAAAAAAAACAACACATTTTAATATTAGCCTATTCAGCAATAGTGTAAAGACCTGTAAATAAAATACAACATTTACATGATAAACACTATTAACATGTAGGCTATGTGTAGCCTATTTTACTTTCCCTTACTGTATGACAAATCCTTAAATGAATGTAGAAAACAACAAGAATGAAAAATAAGTAGCCATGTATAATAAAATAATATATAGGCTACATAGCTATAAAATAGCCTATATTGTGCCCTTTATTACAAACAACATTTAGCCTATTTTAAATGCCAAGCCTAAACAAATTTATTTAAATCGAAACGTCGCGCATCTCTCATTCAGTCAAAAGTTTTCATATTTGCAATGTAACATTTGGATGCTAACTATTAATATAAAGAAGGCGTCATACTTCAGTCGAGTCCCAAGATACACGTAGGCCTATAGTATAGGCTAAATCATCATCTTCACAGCAAGGGAAATGTTTGGAATAACAAGTAGGACTGTGCGGCACAGCTTGCCCTTTATACTGTACAACAGACCAATTAAATTAGGCAGAAGAACTTTTTATATGTTTGGTTGACTGTGTTTCATTTTGATAATGAGCAGTCTGCGATATGAAGCAACGCCAGAACTGATATCCTACTATGTTGTGTGAGAGCGCGATGCGCGAGCGCCATCACTTGGATTTGTTCCACTGCTGGGAAATAACTTAATACTCTGTTATTTATAGTCAGACAGATAATATGACATCATTCGAAACAGTAAAATGTATATTTTTATTTGTGTACATTCAAAATGACTACAAAATACCATGCCATTGAAAAATAAATAAAACAAGATGATGCGCTGCTTTAGCGCGTCTCGGTCTCCTAAGATCTTTCTGGCACACACCAAAAATGAACCAAAATACAGAGAATAGCCTTCTTGGCGCGCCTTTTGAAAGTCAACATTCAGATTATTTAACGTTAAATGCATTATATATGCCTGAGTCACTTTGGAATAAATCACAGCGTGTTTCATGATAAAAACGTGTTAGCCTAGTCCGGAAAATAGGCTACAGTATAGGTTATAGCAAATTCAGACCAACTGCTGGTCTACACAGAGAGAAAGTCCTGTCTAAGCTCTTCTGTTGTACCGAGCCATTCGTTAGTCTATTTGTTTGATGAGAAAATGTAGCCTAGTTGCAATACACGCGTTAAGTTTTGTGAATCTCCGTGCAACTGCTGCAGCGGACTATTATTACTAGAATATTAGAAATCTAATACTCAAGCTGTTTTCTCATTTTTCTACTCTTAATATTAAATAATAATAAAAACGACTGAACGAAAGATACACGGATTCTCTTGAACCACCACCGCGTTTGCGGCAGCCAAAATGCTCTGTTCGACTTTTCTTAGATCCTTTACTCTTCCCTGTGGATGACCTGTGACCTACTTTCTGTAAGATCTGATTTTTCCGCGGTTTGAATTTTAGAAAACTGAATTTGAAGTTCTGGATTTCTTCTTGAATCTGTATTTTTTAAAACTGAATATTTGCAGTCTAAGAATTCAGAACAAAAAAATAGCTGTTTGAAAATACATGTCTAATAAATTCAGCCATAAACATATCATTTCAATTCCTTAAATTTCAAATGTTCAATATTCGTTTAAAGAAATCAAATTCAGAACTATTTAAAATACCACACAAAATTCAAATTTGTTAGATTACACGTCTTGTAGCCTAAATAATTACACAATTCAAATTCAAATCATATTGTCATATTATAAGCTCCATACAGCAGAACTCTCACTGTTTCCCTATCAGTTACAGTCCCATTCATCCAACATATTTGGTGCATCCATCTATAGCCATGACATTGCCCAGATGTTTGAAGTTGTTGTTCTATGAAAGCTGCCACCTCCGCCACATCCGTTTTGTTCTTTCTGCGCCAAAGTGCTTAAAATCCTCTCAAGAGTGTGTTTGCTCAGAGCTATTCCATGCCGTTCAGCTAGTACGGCAAGAATTTCATCATTTGTAAAACTACGATCGAAATACTCCTTAATCTGTTCATAATTCATCATGTGTCGGGTCGCGTGCGTCAGATCAATGAGCGTGCCAGTCGGCAAGTCATAATTTCGATTTAGTTATGTCATAATTTTGACTTTTAAAGTCATAATTTCGACTTTTTAATCTCATAATTTTGATTTGGTATGTCAAAATTTTGACTTTTTATCTCATAATTACGACTTTTAAAGTCATAATTTCGACTTACTATGTCAAAATTTCAACTTGGTATGTCAAAAGTTTGACTTTTTATCACATAATTATGACTTTTAAAGTCATAATTTCGATTTAGTAAATCATAAATTCAACATTTTATGTCATAATAATGACTTAAGAATGTCATAATTTCGAGTTTTTATGCTCGTTTTTTTTTCTTATGTGGCGGGAATGGGCTTCCATAAAAGTTTGACTTTTTATCACATAATTATGACTTTTAAAGTCATAATTTCGATTTAGTAAATCATAAATTCAACATTTTATGTCATAATAATGACTTAAGAATGTCATAATTTCGAGTTTTTATGCTCGTTTTTTTTTTCTTATGTGGCGGGAATGGGCTTCCATAGGCTTCCATAGGAATGGGCTTCCATATTATTACGAGAAAGTTTCTCATTATTACGAGATGTTAAGTCATTATTACGAGAAAGTTTCTCATTATTACGAGATGTTAAGTCATTATTATGAGAAAGTTTCTCATTATTATGAGATGTTAAGTCATTATTATGAGAAAGTTTCTCATTATTTTGAGATGTTAAGTCATTATTATGAGAAAGTTTCTCATTATTATGACTTAAAGAATCTTTTTTTTTTTACTCAACGTGGCGGAAACGGGCTTCCATAGGTTTGCGCTTGGCAAAGATGTTCAGATAGCCATTGTTTTTTTTTTGTTTTTTTTTTAAACCATAAACTCTTGCTTTCTCATCTTACTAGGGCTGTAACGATAGACCAAACCTACGATTCGGTTCGTATCACGATTTTTGATTTTAGATTTGAAAAAAATCATGTTTTCGGTGCTGATGGTGAACATGTGGGTGGCGCTGCCAATAAAGCATCTAAAAGCTGTCACAAAGAACCAGCAAAAGTAATGATTATTAATATGTCAAATATAGCAAGGAAACATTTTAATTGTTTATTAATAAACAAGTGTTTTCTGTGTCGACTGCAAAGATGAAGTTGACGATGCGTCGCGATCTTCTCAGAACGCGCCAGAGAGAAATGCACATTTCATAAGCAGAAAGCAGTCTGTTTTTTTAATTGTTCTGTTTAAAAGTAGACATTTCAAGCTTTCTATATATTTCTCAGGTCTGTGAGGCAAGTAGCATACCTTACGCTGAGTTTCGGTTCATTTATGAGACAGTCCAGTTCACTCGCCCGCGCCTCCGTGATTATCTATTTTCTACTATATTTACTTCTTATTTATTAAATCCAGATGAAACATTGATTAAAATTAAGATACAATTAATAAAAAAACGAAATTCACTTTAAAGAAAGGCTTTGTGCTTTCTGTTTGAGGTCTCTGTGAAATTTTTAAAGTCGCTTTCAGAGCAGTCATGTCCGTAATGGAGAACTGTCACGCCCGTAACATTGTTTTTTTGGTTGTTTTTTCACATAAATGCGAACACGAAAAATAAAATAAAAATAATATTTTATGTTCTGTGGAGGCCGATCTTTATTCATCCGGTGGGTATATATCTTTTGGTTTGCACAGTGTAATTTATAGAAGAATTACTAAAACATATTTTGTTTTAGTAATCCCTCCCCTATTTTATATAGACCCTCCCCTATTTTCATCCGGTGGCCCCTTCCATAAATACCGAACGGTCCCTTAGTCAGAAAAATATAGACTACCTTAAAGTATTGCTTAATTTAACAGACATGTGTGTGTGCGTTTTATATTGCTAGTGCAGCGTGCGTCAAGTATATAAGCCCTGCCCGCTTGAGGTGCGCCGCTTCCCGCTCGCGGTGTTCTGTAGTTTACTAAAAGTTTATTAATTCTGAACGTGTCGTGTCTCGCGTGTCCATCTATATTGCACCACCAAATGCTACACTGCACTCCCTTGTGAAGTCGATTGGATGAACGGTTCTCGAAATAATCAAAATGCAAACGGACATATAGACACATAGAGATTCCTGCCTTTATTAGAGAGAAGAATATGTTCAGCACCCCCTCGAAGCTTTGAATATTCGATGTTCATTACTACCGCAGCTTCGAAGCTCAAAAAATGGTATTCGGACCAGCCCTTGGGGCGGCACAAATGTTTTTCGCCTAGAGCGGCAGAAGTGCACGCGCCGGCCCTGAGGGCGTGGTTAGCTGGTACCCTCTGGCATCAGAGGGTACCACAACTTCCAATAGGAAAATTCAACTGCAGTAGCCACTGTTCAACCTGAAGAGGGCAGCACTCAGACGTTTTTACACCATATTTTGTAAAATTAAAACACTTTAAACACAAATGTCAAAAAAACTACTTGAATCAATGAACAGCACTAATAAAGCCCCATTCTTACAGATCATTAACTAAAAAAAGTTGGTTTAGGGTTTAGTTACCCTTTAATGAAGCTTTGCCAGACCATAAGTCAGTTACTACTGAGAATGGTCTGGTCTTAACCAGGCTACAAATATGCATCACATTGATCAAAAGTGACAGTAAAGACTTTTATATCGTTACAAAAGATTTCTATTTCAAATAAATGTTGTTCTTTTGAACTTTCTATTCTTCAAAGAATCCTGAAAAAAATTTCACGGATTCAACAAACATATAACGAAACATAATTTAGCACAACTGTCATCAACATTGAGAATGATAATAAATGTTTCTTAAGCATCAGATCATCATATTAGAATGATTTCTGAAGGATCATGTGACACTGAAGACTGGGGTAATGATGAAAATTCAGCTTTGATCACAGGAATACCTAAAAATATAGTTATTTTGAACTGTAATAACTCATAATATTGTTTTGGATCACATACGTGTCGTGCAGCCTTGGTGAGCATAAAACACTTATTTTGAAAACATTAAGAAATCTTACCGATCTCAAACTTTTAACACACAAAACATTTATTTTGAATCATAACCGCCTCTTTCTTGGCCAGTGCATATTCATTGCGCTGCATGTCTTAGATGTTTGTGGTAAGGCTGTGATTAGTTTTAATACTCAGTGAAATGGCTGCGCTGCATGGGAAGCATTTACTGCATAATACCACAACACAGGCCAAGTGTTCAAGAGCGAACATGGGAAAGATCTTGTTAGGGCAAGACCGTTGAGATGATTACATTACCAGTCGTGTAGAATATGAACCTGCTACATACAAATATATGGTCGGCATGGCAGCATACGGTATTAACAAGTGAAGTCTTGTTGGTTTTCGCTTAATCCAAGGACCATTTTCTTCTTCATTCCAGTTTAAGGATTCTTGGAAGGAACGGCCGGTTGGAAATACAGGCTCATTCAGTTTCCTCCCTGTCCTGGAGGGAGTCGCTGCATGGACAACACAAACGGCACAAAACACACTCCGTCCTGTAAGCTCTTTTGTTTATGACACAGCCTGAGGACGGCATGCGTGACATCGGAATGTCTTAAGCCATAATTGATCACACACCTCAATTATTTTTTTATTTTTTTATTCACATCCTGTTGGAAAATGACAGACTAATTCAAGGAATGAATAGATAATGTTTCCAATGAAAGGTGTGCTGGGTCAAAGGTCATTGATCACATTCAAACCGTAGAGTTTAAAAAAACACCAAAAACTTTCTAAAACGTGTGCTTGTACATCACATGCTTCTAAGCCACAAATACACACAATACAGGAAGTTACAATCTGTACATCAGATGGACACATTCAAAGCAGGAGGTGTGTGTATTCCAGCATGGCACATGGGCGTTTCCTTAAGGAACGTTTCAGGATCAGTGCAAGTTCAGTTTGTGAGGAAGCTCGTCTCCACCACTGAATAACAAGTAAAGAATATCATTTGCGACTTTTTATCTCACAATTCTTACTCTTTTTCTCGCAATTCTGACGACTATTCTCAGAATTTTGTGATGTGAGCTTCCAATTTAGAGTTTTGACAAACTCAAAATAGTCAAAATTGTGAGTTTATACCCTGCAATTCTGAAAAAAAGTTGCAATTATCTTCTTTTTTTTGGGTGGTGTAAACTAGCTTCCATATGTTTGACCTGTGACATCTGAAAACGGTCTCATCCCACAGTAAAACAATTCATAAATAAAAATAATACAGTAATGCACTTACAGTTGGTGTATATATGCAGGACTGCACTAGGTTGAAAATAAAAATACACAAGTATTTCAAAGTTTGAAAGTATTGCCACAAAAATAATACACAAGACTAGTGGGGGGAAAAAATCACTTATCTGAGAATTTATATTCAACTCCTAACCAGTGTACTCTCTCTTTTTTTTCCCTCTTTTTTTCCTATTATTTATACACTATTGTATTCATGTTTCGAAGTGGCTTATGTATACAAGTGTATATATATATACTGTATATATATTGTTTTGTGCTTTTTTATTATTATTATGTATTCATAGGTTTAATTTATTTTTATTTCTGTATTAGTTATTTATTTCCAATTTTAGTGCTCTAACTTAAACTTATTTTAGTTAGTTGTCTAGGCAACATTGCAAATTTTCTTTTCGTTGAGTTTTTCATCTAATAATTTTTTATTATTTTTTATTTCATTACAACCTTACAGCTAATTTAACACATTTTCGAAAGGAAGAAGAACTAATAAGTGCTTTAAGCACATGCTTCACATTTCCTCTGTAATGTTTGCCTAAATGTCCATTGTAAGTGCATTATTGTACTACATTTAACTCTTTCCCCGCCATTGACAATGTTTGAGAAGGGTATCGCTGCAGTCTGGAGATCTCCTAAACGGGGTGTGGCTTCCTCCTATTGACAGACAGACAGTCAGACATGACACGGTGGCTGGCAACTTTTTTTCTTCTTTTTTTAAACGCTGGCGAGGAAAGAGTTAAGTTTGTTCACACACAGTACTGAGGAACGAGCGAATGATTCTGTGTGGTAATCGACAGCATGCTTCACATGAGCTTGTGTTAGACCAGAACATTCCTTTAAGAGCATTGACAACATTCTTACAGAGTTCTGTAGTAAAAAAAAACAGAAAACATTTATTTATTTATTTTATCTTAAAGCAGAAAAACCAAAGTCTAGGTTTTCCAGGGTCTTGTGTCGGCAGTCTTGCCAAGTTCACTTCAATCAAGTGCTGTTCTAACAGAATTTGTGCAGGACAAAAATATATACAGTATCAACGACTCGCTGGTCTCACATATTAAGCACGCCTACAAGCATGGACAACTCAATAAATTAAAAATTAAAAGCAATTTAAAAACAGCCACTCATTCATAATAATAATATTTACATTATTTTGTCGCATTGTTTTGAAGTTCAAATCTATCAACTGTTCTGTGTATGCCAACGTAAAAAAAAAAAAAAGGTCATGTGATATGGCTAGTTTCTTCACCTTCTTAGAACCTCCACTATGAAACGGCATTCACTATATGTGTGCACTTCTCGTTTGGTTGGCTTGATTCTCTCTGTGCTCGCCGCAGTACTAACTCAAATAAACACTGATGCTCTGACAGTTTGGGGCTTTTTATGAGTCATTAGTTCAGCTAGACGTCCACTAGCATGACCACAGCGCTTCTCCTGTCACTCTGGAACTGAAAGACATCTTCATTCCAAGGCACGAGAGAATTAGGTCCATGTTGTCCACATCTGTCGGTAAGGTGCTTCTGTTTCCTTTCTACTTTCTGTTGCGCCAATATGTCTTTTGGTCCACCAGACGTTGGGAAATACAGCAGTCGTGTTGCTGCGGTATCAGCGTGTGCTCTGTGTGATGAGAGTGACATGTGAAATGAGCTAATCCAATAGCCAATCAGTGAATTCCAAAAACACATTTCATTAGTGGATAGTTCTGGTCCTAATATAAATTCAACACATTATTAAAGAGAAGTAACAGTAGTTTTCAGGTAGAGACATTGAATAAAGTAATCACTGGATAGTCTGCACTGTGTAACATAGATTCATCCTTATTAAACTTACAAAAGTTATTCAGTCAAGAGCCTGATTTTGATTAACATTAAAAACACAGACAGAAGCAGAAATTTTAGGCTGCTGTCACTTTAAGAGCGAATGCATGGATCCAATACACTGATACCGGTACACATCTTTCTCTACTGTTTACATCGACTTAAGCCATAACAGACTATATTTACTAGGATTCTTGCTGAGATGGGCAGTTTTGAGTTTTGAGTTTTTTCTGAATTTGTCTATTCAAGCGCTAGAATACGTGAAAAGAATTAAGGTTTTGGGGGGGGGGGGGGGGGGGGGGGGGGGGGGGGGGGGGGGGGGGTTTAGTTGTGTCTCAGAAATTCTTATCACAGTAATAGATCCCAACCCATTGACAGCTTTATTTGGGGTCCTTCCGGAAAATGTTAAACTTACAGCTTTAGAGAGGGATAATATTGCACTTTGCACACTGCTGGCTAGACGACTTATACTAATTAATTGGAAGCTGCCATCTCCTCCAACAGGTCAGTGGGTTTTTGACCTACTTTTTGCCCTCAAACTTGAAAAGATTAAATTTGGAGTTAGAATGAAACCCGAACTTTTCTTGAAATCTTGGAGCCCTTTTTTTAGATTATTTTAAGGAGACAAGCTCTGGATAAGACCTTTTTTTTCTTTTTCTTTTTTTTTTTTCTCTGGTTTATTTAGTTGTTTATATGCATATGTTACTGTGATTATATGTTCATTTTTTTGAGTATTTATTATGCTTGTTTAATTTTTGCTTTTTTTCCTCCATTTAATTATGTAACAATCTGATCCATACTGTGCTTGAGATGCTTTTATTAAAAATAAAAAAATAGAATACGTGAAAAGAGCTCAATTCAGTATTTGCAAGCTATCTGTGAAACGCAGCTCAATTGAATTGAGCTCCATTTTGCATCTTCTTGCACTTGAATATTTAAATTGGCAAGGCTCAAACTTTCGTGACGATGCAGCACTGGCCTGTCAACTGTCCCGAGTGTCATTCACGTTCATGTTCACACAACATTGCATTATTAGAATTCATAATATGTCACCAGCCAACTGACAACTGATTCCATTTAATTTACTTGCCAATGCAGATTTTTACTCGCATTTGGTGCTTAACGAGATGTTTATTTTAGGCCCTAAGTGCAACGTCCTTACATCGCTCAACGAGACAGCACCAGTATTTTTCCGCCCCCTGCTCCGTTCGAGACCATCAAGTTTTTAGGGCCGAATCTTTTTGGTGCTGAACCCCTTTTTCTGCACAGGAAATGTGCAGAACGGTTTGAGAACGGACACAGGCCGGGAACGCACACCAAGAACCGTGTCGGTGGAAAAGGGTTAACAGAGTCAGTCTCTAATTGTAGAAAGTAAAATCACAGGAATGAAAGATGACCGTTTGACGGCTGACCTGTCCATGTGCTTTTTAATGGTCTGTGTCGGAACAGCTGGCCATGGCACCGAACACCTCAGCCGGCTCTGGTGTGTGAGAGGTGCCACTTTCTGCTGGGAACCTGCCATAAGAGACACAAGAAGAAGCAAACATTCAAACTCGTCAACGTCAACCGTTCATGCCTTGAAGTGGAGGTTGTCATAATAATCCAGTTAGATCAAAAAGTTCCATGTATAGACACCAAAAGCCTGAGGACATAGTTTATTTGACTGATGCAATCACACAAAATAAATGTGGCTGATGCAAACACACACACACACACACACACACAAAATACCACTGTAAAAGGGATTAATATGCCAGTAAAAGTGTGAACAAAAGATTGAACTATCTGACACTGGTAAACAGAAATGATACAATTTACACAAATGGCATATGGAATTTTTTTTAAGTCTAAACAAGCATTGTAGTTTGGTCTGATTTTCTTTTCATCCTAAAAATCTGCTACTGATGTTTGAGGCTGCTAGGTGTTTTCACAATGTTTCAATGTTTTATTTTGCTTAAAACCCAGAAACAAAATAACAAAACCAAATATATTTACAATGCACACTTTTTATTAAAATGTTAAACTCTATGTTTTTATTATTAGTTTTGTTTTCATTTTTAGTTTGATCTCTTTTTGCTTTTATTATTTGCTTTGTTTAATATCTTTTTCTTCATTTTGTTTGCATTGTTTGTTTGATCTCTTACTGTTTTTATTATTGTTTGATCTCTCCCTCTTTTGATCTCTGTTTGTTTTGATCTCTTTGGGGGTGTTTTTTGTGCATTATTTGTGAAATCTTTTCATTTTTTTATTTGTTTTATCTCAGGTGTGGTTCTAGCATGTTTATAAAACATTGCGATGCAACAAATCCTAACTGCAACCAAGCTGCTACACTGGCAAGTGTTTTGAAAATGTTTTTGCGCTTGTTGGGTGGTTGCTAAATGTGGTCACATTTCCCAAAAGGGACTGCAACCGAATATCATTGTATTAGGATATTTTCCGAATGCACAAAAAAGACTTCACTATGATCTAACAACGATACTATATTGACCATAGTGTCAAGGTAGAAGCCATATTTGACAGGACCAGGTGAAAATGCTTATTTCCATGAATGTCCGGGGGACAAAAAAAACAACACACTGTAAACATTCGTCATTACCTGGGACCATAAAGACATTATGACATATTAACTGTCTCAAATCCTCATTGTAATTTGACTAATTAAATTTGGCATCCACTGTGATTACCTGTAGTCACCTGCTACAGAACACCAGTCAAAAGTCACAGTAAGGCAGAGGTGTCCAATCCCGGTCTGGGAGGACAACTGTCCTGCACTGTTTATCTTCAACATTAATTAAACACACCTGACCCAGCTATTCAAGTTCCCAGAATCACTAGAAACTTCCAGGCAGCTGAACAATACATTCCAGCATCCATAAACATGTATGCATATCGACCCTAAATGGCCTTCTTCATGACCATTATAAATACAACTAAATCGCCGTTTTGTGGGGCTCTTCAAAATAACTAATTTTCTATCTCACCTGTTGTGTGTTGGGCTGCGACTGTATGAAGGACTGTAAGTCCCAGCGCTCGAGGGAACATCTGGCATTTCACCATCAGTCAGGCCCACTGCTAAATGATTCTGCCAGTTTCCCCCTCCACTGGCAGTAGATGACACTAGTGAGGAAGAAAAGTGTGAAATGTTACGTAACGTTAAACCTTAAGCTTAAATTTCATCTGAAGAATATGTTAGGGGTAGAAACCCATGCAAAGATTCCCGCTACAATGCTAGGGTGTTGTGTGTGGTTACTAGGGTGTTTTAGTTGTATGCTTACAGGCCCAAGTCAAAGTTTACACCAAGTCTTTACAATATTCTGGTCTCCAGATCTATGGCCGGTTGCATAAACTGCTTAGAGTAATCTTAAAAGTTAGTCATCTATATATTTTTTTCAAGGCTGGTCATCATTTTTTTAAGTCAGTTACATAAAAAGTTAGACCAGTCTAATTTGATTTGGAAAAGTTGGACGGATTAACTGCAAGTAGGTCAAACTAGTTCTAAAGACAGTCTTAATATAGTGTCTAAGTTTATGCAACTGGCCCCTGACTTGATTCCCTCATTCAATACAAATCTACAGGACTTTCTGCTCATTTTATCGCCCACCTGATGAACATTGTAAGTTAAATCATTTATAAAACTACTAGCACATATTTTCTCAAAAAGCCGCATGATGAGGTATCATTCATGTCCATCAGACAATGGGTGCAGAGCAAGTTAAGGGCCAAAGTTTATTAGATTAGTTTATTAGATTCGCTTTGGCAGTCAACAACAATCTAGATCTTATTTCTTGTTGGTCCATTTCCACTGTGCAGTTTTCAAAAAAAACAAAACACAATCCTTATAGTCCTTTTAAATTTGTTGAACAGGTCTGCCAAAAACGGGAGACAACTGGGCCTTTTGTCCCAGGTGCGGGCAGAGGATCCAGAACCCTCTGGGCCCTACAATTGCTTACTGCAAGAACCTGGCATTTTGTTGCCCATAAGATTCATTTTGTCCATAGTCTACATTAGGGGTTCCTAAACTCTGGCCTTTGAGGTCCACTTTCCTGCAGCGTTTTTCCTCCAAGCATGATCAAACACACTTGAACAAGCTAATCAAGGTCTTCAAGATTACTAGAAAGTTAGAAGCAGGTGAGTTTGATCAAGGTTGGAGCTAAACTCTGGCCCCCGAGATCCACTTTCCTGCATAGTTTAGCTTCAACCTTGATCAAACTCACCTGAACAAGCTAATCAAGGTCTAAAAGATTACTAGAAAGTTAGGCCCTGTCCTAAATGGCACATTTGATATACACTTGCGGTATTGTGGACTTACAATGGCTGCTGTGCGCATGTGTCTGTTAAGTCCATAAAACCGTAGGGTGTCCCATTTGTCCTTTTAGGTTTCAGAAGGGTGCTCATGAGTGCCCCATTCGCCGCTGATATACGCCCTTGATGCGCACTTAGTGGAGTAATGTTGAGAAAAGTGAATGAGGGCATAGGGGGCGATTTCGAACACAGCCAGGGCCTTAGAGGCAGGTGAGTTTGATCAAGGTTGGAGCTAAACTCTGGCCTTCAAGGTCCACTTTCCTGCAGAGTTGAGAACCCCTAGTCTACATTGTGTTGTTTGAGGAACTGTACTTACCTGAGGAGAACGAGTTGGTTCGGCTGGAGTGGCTGAACGGTGCAGGCAGAGTCTGGTAGCCAAGGCTGTGCTGGGAACCTCGGTCATATTTGTAGGTGTATACCAGCTGATAGGGACCTGGGTCCTTGTGCCCAGCGCTGCGATTGTACCATCCCTTCAAATGCTCTGCCACCAAAGCCTTGTACATGTTCTTCGTCAACACCTCATTCAAGGGTCCCTGCCTTCCTCTAGGGGGTCTAACAGTTGCGTATGGATTCTGTGACAAATTATCCGATCCCTCTATTCCATAATGCCTGTTGCGACCACGGCCCTGGTAACCATGTGCTGGGTAAGTGGGGTTGATGTTATAGTGACCCTCGAGTTCGCTCTCGTAAACGTAAGCTCCGTTAGAACAAGGCTCATATTCGAAGCCGGGATATCCAGTCACGTAGTAGGCAGTCGGTCCGTAGTGATTCTGCTGGTGGCCATAACAGCTGGAGTTCTGAGGGACCAAGTTGGGCATACTGCCTGTATTGCCATAGATCTCCACTTTGCGGTGGAGCCGGTAGTCGTGGGATTGTGAATCCAGTGTGCGGTAGGGAGGAGTGGCCGAGCAGGGGAGGCAGTAGTCCATGCTGGACATGCTGGTATAGGACGAGCAGTCATCTAACACCTCAGTGCTGTTGCTTCGCCGTGAAGGAGACAGCGGGAACACCGACTTGTTTGCGCAGTGAGAGTGGAGAAGTTGTGACTGAGACTCCAAACTACCGCTGCGGTGTCGGAAACCACGGATGTGAGCTTCCGACCTACAGGACGCAGATAAACCATAAAAACAACAAGACCAACTAGATTTTTGCAATTTACAAAGAAATTGTAAGTAGTGGTTGCTACTGAACCAAGTGAACTTGCCTGAGTTGGCTGCTGCTGTAGGCGTTACGGGGCATGACGGGGGTTTGCGGTAAGCTGCGGGGGTTCTTCAGCATTCTGGGTAAAGTTTTACACGGACTGCTTTGGGCAGAGAACACCTCTCGGGGGGTGTAATAATGTCCTGGCCCTTGGACCTCATGATCTAATCTGAATTCAAACAGACAGAGGAATACAGCTGATGAAAGAGAACATGTCTGGGTAATCTAAAAAGAAGTCATGTTTATGCATCAGGACAATGAAACGTAATTTTTATGACATTTATGTCACACAAAGCTACTGAATGGGCTAGGAGACTTGGAACATAGTATGGGAGTTATAAATACTTAAGTATGGTGCTTTTATGTCTTTTTTGGAGCAATACATTTCTTGAAGGTTTTCTTGTGATCCAGCACAGTAGATCATTAGGTACAGTGAGTATTCACACCTGTTAAGAGGTCTGTCGTGGTGTGTGTCGCTGGCTGAGGATCGTCTCTCGGGGTCGTACTCCAGGCCGGACGATGACAGAGGAGGACTGAGACACGGGGAACACTGGACGGAGCGAGATCGTGGCCTCTGGCTGTCATCTTCTGAAGACACAAACATGGCTTTTCACTGCTGTGCTTTTATGCTTTTGGTTGCATCCGGTTCGAATAATATTATGTAAATTCATTGTTGGTTTTGCATGATAAATGATCTATTATGAGTGTTAATGTGTATGACTCAGTGTATACAGTAGGGAACAATGCTGAGGAAGAACCACTGGCAGTGAGCTAGTAAGTTGTATCTTAATTACAGTACATAATCAGAGAGCTGATAGTGGTTTCATAATTGATGTCATTACCGTCATCTAGAGGAAGACTATCACACAGGGAGCTGCACTCAGACTGAGCCAGTTCATCTATGGAAGAAAGAGAAATGATGGTATGTTAATGAAACACTACATGTAGTTAATTTAAATAAATGTTTGGTTGACCCTGATTTAATTCATGACATGGCTAATCAATATTATATTGCATATATTGTTATTTGATTAATTGTTAATTAAGCCAAATTTCCTAAAATTAATCACATTAAATCACAGCCTAATAAACATATATGTTATATATTAAATATGATTGCATGAGCTACATTCGTAGTCACTGTAAAATTGCAGTGGTACTTTGTTTTATAGTCTCTTGCATCTTTTTGCTTTATTTCTGTTCATGTTTATCTTTTGGATTCTCTTGTTTTAATGGCTTCCTTCAGCATTTGGTCAGTCCACAAGCCACTTCAGCTTGTTTTATATGGTAGGACAGGTCAACATATCTTTACCATGAATGAAGTACACTTTAGCATAGTTTTAAAAGAGCACTTATTACAGAATTAATTCTGTATTACAGAAATAATGTATTTTAAAAGAATAAATTAAAGTGTGAACAATGTTTTTGGACACTTAATTGATGTTGATTTCAATTTTATTTAAAATGTAAGTTACATGTTATATGTTATTTGTAACACTCTATTTTACAGTGTCATTGTTACACATGTTACTACGTAGTTACTAGAGTTACTATAAATTGTGCATAATTACATGCAACTAAACCAAACCAAACCCTAATCCTATAGTAAGTACATGTAGTTTCTTAATATTAATGAATACTTAAATGTATAATTACAGTGTAACAAAAACACCTTAAAATAAAGTGTAACCCATTATTTTAAGGTGCCCTTGTTACAGTGTAATTATACATATAATTACATTAATTAACTACATGTCCTACTATAGGGTAAGGATTAGGGTTTGGTTTAGGGTTAGCTGCATGTAATTATGCATAATTTATAGTTATTACTTTAACTGTAAGTAAATCTTCATATGTAATTTCATAATTACTTCTATTGTGTTTGAAATATTGTTAAAGTAGACTGCCAAATGCACTGATAAGCATTTATGGTAAAATAAAATATAACTATTTCTATTGAAACTCATATGTCATGTACTTAAATATATTTGTAATTAAACATTACAAGTTGCAATTTAGTTTATTTAAAATATATTAACTTTAAGTGTAAGTTATGCTATAAACTAAGTATATTTCTTTAAAGCACAAAAATAAATGATTAAAACAATAATTTACAAAGCACTTCAAACTAAAATGTTTATTTTGACACAAGTGCACATTTAAAAGCGTACTTAAAGGGATAGTTCACCCAAAATTTTAAATTAGCCCATGATTTACTCACCCTCAAGCCATCCTAGGTGTATACGACATTTTTCTTTCAGACGAATACAATCTGAGTTATATAAAAAAAATGTCCTGGCTCTTCCAAGTTTTATAATGGCAGTGAATGGCTGTCCATCAAAGTGCATCCATCCATGATTAAAGTGCTCCACATGGCTCTGTGGGTTAATAAAGGTCTTCTGAAGTGAAGTGATGCATTCGTGTAAGATATTTAAAACTTTATCGACTAAAACAACTAGCTTCCGGCTGACGGACGTACGCATCGATTTACGGCGAAAGAGTAACCCTTGAACTTGATGCACGACGCATTGACGAACGCGGAAGCTTAGAGGAAAGATCAAAACAAAACACCGCTCACGAATTAGAAGTCTAAAACGAGAATTTTAAATAGAAATGTCGGAGGAACTTGAGTTTGTTGCCCAGCCCTGTTTGTTTGAACCGTAAGAGGTGTCAAAGCTTACGCTACTCCTACATCCTACGTCATACATCGTCAAGTGTTACTCTTTTGGCGTAAGTCGACTTGCGTACGGCCATCTACCGGAAGCTAGTTATTTTAGTCGATAAAGGTTAAAATAGAAATTGTTCTTACACAAACGCATCGCTTCACTTCAGAAGGCCTTTATTAACCCCCAGAGCTGCGTAGAGCACTTTTATCATGGATGGATGCACTTTGATGAACTTCAAAACATAAACAGCCATTCACTCCCATTATAAAGCTTGGAAGAGCCAGGACATTTTTTAATATAACTCCGATTGTATTCGTCTGAAAGATGAATGTCATATACACCTAGGATGGCTTCAGGGTGAGTAAATCATGGGCTAATTTTCATTTTTGGGTGAACTATCCCTTTAAGAGTATTAAGAACAGTGTTGGGGAAGTTACTTTTAAAAGTTACTTTAAATTTGTTACAATATTGAATTACTCCACAAAAAAGTAACTAATTGCGTTATTTCATTGCTATTTATGGAAAGTAATGCATTACTTTTTCTCACCTGGGCTGGGCTTGCTTGTTTATTAACAACAACAACAAAAGTTCTATTTTTGCCAAATGTAAAGGCCCTTTCACACCAGATATGACATTAATGATATGACTAAAGATCAGGTCTAAAGATTTTTGAGGCATGTGAGATAAAAAAAAAAAAAGTCTAGTTGTTTTTAAGCATGGCGGGATGTCCCTGCCCAGCGATGAGCCACTTCAGTGGGCATCTGTCTTACATACCGGCTATGATCATAGAAGCTCTCTGTGTGGGTTTCTGTCCTTTCTTCAGTCTGTACTGGTTCATTTCATCTTCAATCTCCTGCAGTTTTTGCATGGCGTCCAGACAGTTCCTCCTCCTTTTTTTCCTCACTAATTTAGAGATGTCAGGATCGGCAGCGAGCTTCTTGGCCGCTTCCACGATTTTCTGCTGCAGGGCAAAGCGGCTCTCCAAATTTCTGAGGTATGGATCCTGGGTCAATCAAGAGAAAACTGAGATGTAGTTTAATTTGCATTCATAAATCTGTCCAAAAATGTAAAAACGCCTGTCAGTACGAGTGAGATGAGTCATCAATATTTGTAGCCTGTTTTCCGAAATGCAAATGAATGTTTTTTTTGAGAACTTTTACAAGTATACTAGCATGTAGATAGCCTCAATGCTAATACAAGCCATGACATTTCACATTACATGATCTCTTAGGCCACAATCTAAAACAAACACATCCTGGGTTTGTTCCCGATCAGAACCTGTGGTTGAAACCACCAATCAATAAACAGAATTCTTTGTCCAAAACAAGTGTCTGTTTTACAAGATTGAGCTCCAATACAAGGCCACATGCTGGAGTTATTTGGCAGCTAAAATCTTGCAGGTTATAATGGACAAATGCTTTAAGTTCAGTCATTTCAGATGAATTGGCATGTTGGCATTTGGCCAGCTCGGGACAGCCTCAGAGCAATAGAGCCAAACCCCCAGTGTCTAATATTTTATTCAGTCCTCTACTTGGCAACATTGTTGTGTGGCAATGTTTCACACTAACCTCATTATATGGGAAAAGGTCATCCAATTTGAAAGCCGTCCCGACTCTCCTCCGAACATGAGGAGGGGTTTCGCCTTTGATGATGGGATACTCTTTTGGGAGTTTGCCAGTGAGTTGCTGAAAAAAACAGATCAAACATACTGTAAACAGCCAAAAGTCACAAAGAACATGTTTGGGTCATTTTTCACCCCAAAATTGTTATATAATACAATCATATTTTATTTAAAGACAATGGAACAAATTTTAGAACCAACAATTTCCCCCTCACATTACAGCAATGCCCCAAAATATCATTCTCATTACTGTAATGGGTCCAGGTGCTTTGAATCTAGTTGGGCTGAATCAACCTTGGGTTGGTAAGATAAAATTAAAAATTAAAAAACAGTAATATTGTGAAATATTATTACAATTTAAAATAGATGTTTTCTGTTGTAATAATATTGTAAAGTGTAATTTATTCCTGTGATCAAAGCTGAACTTTCAGCATTATTACTCCAGTCTTCAGTGTCACATGATCCTTCATAAATCATTCTAATATGATGATCTGATGCTTATGAAACATTTATGATTGTTATGAAAGTTGAAAACAGTTGTGCTGATTAATTTTTGTGGAAACTCTGATTAATTTTTCAGGATTCTTTAATGAATAGAAGGTTCAAAATAACAGCATTAATTTGAAATGGAAATATTTCTATACTGTCACTTCTGATCAATTTAATGCATCCTTGCTGGATAAAAGTATGAATTCCTTACAATTTTGAACGGTATATATATATATATAATTTTGGGGTGAAATATTAACCAAACATGTTTTTTGACAGACTCTGAATATCATCAAAATGAATGATTTTCTCTAAAATAATATATTAGGGATAATATATAGTCAGCCAGTCACACTAAAAAAAGGCGGTCATGATACAAGCATATAGAATGAAGTATTGTAATTTGTAAAAATTAATCATTGTTTCATTGGTGAAAAACAAAATATACAAACAAACTGGTAAAATTTAGTCTAAAATGTAAGCTACTAAATATTAACTTATTGTTTATTGAACTGTTGTGCAAATGCAGTATAACCAGTGTTGGGGTAATGCACAAGTAATCAGATTACTTTTTCAAGTAACTAGTAAAGTAACGTATTACTTTTAAATTTACTACAATACCTGAGTTACTTTTTCAAATAAGTAACGCCAACACTGAATATATCTATAACAGTACATAGTATATGGACTATTTATTTATTTATTAGACTGGATGTTTTTAAGTGTGATTGCAACAGTCAAAAATGAAAAAAAACTCTGTTGTTTGCTCTTACAGCCTCTCGCAGGCAAATTTCCTTCAGCTCTATCAGTTTTTGGCTAAGTATATCCTGGATCTCTCTCTCTTTCTTTCTCAACTCGGCAAGCTTCTCTTTTTTCTGGTCGTCGTTCATTTCTGAGTCAGCCGAACCTGTGAAATAATGCATAAAATAATGAACACGTTCATAATGACAGGTAATAAAAGAAAATATCACGTTCAGACTGTTTAAAGCACATGAACTTCAATGACATTTCACTAAGTCCACAATGAGTCTTGAGAAGAAGCAACACAAATATGAGGAAAAGAAGCCATCCGAGGCGAGCAGCTCATTAACGGCGGAGTAAGTGAGCAGAGATCTGTCAGTGTGTGTTGACGTGTGGATAAACAGAGGTTTCTAAAGGAGCAGTTCTGACTCGACTGCTATCCTGAGGGTAAGACGAGAGCTCATGTACCTGTTGAGACCAGACTCCCGTTGCTGGCCATGATGAGCTGATTTTTCACCGCTGCGCTCAGTTTGTTCATCTTTGATGCTCCGTTCTCTGTCAGGTCAGTCGCGATGTCTCCTAAACTGCGGGCTGTGGTGATTTTTGCCTGTTAAATTATATAAAAAGGAAATAGGATATTGAACTATATATATATAAGAAAATTCTTTATTTCCTACGGGTTCCCAGCTAACAGGGAACCTTCTGGAAAGGTTCTCTCAAAGTTTTACATTCTTCCAGTAACGTTAATAGAATGTTTGTTCAAAGTTCTCTGCTGGTTGTTAAAGTCCCCCAGTAGTCAATAACTGTATCCTTTAAAACTCATCTTTGATCACATATTTAAACGTTTCTTATATATTTGCATGTCTTAAAATAGCTTGAATGTAACTTAATTAAGTATATGGACAATGAATATGCAAATGAGCCCCGCCTCCACTCACTCACACCAGCTTAAGTAAAGATCATGTTACATAAAGATATGTTGTAAAATTCCAACCGCAAATATAGAAAACATTTATTTTTGTGAGTGAATGCAGCACTATCGCAAACATGAACAACTTTAAAGGTGATTTTCTCAATCTTTAGATTTTTTTGCCCAATCAGATTCCAGATTTCCAAAAAGTTGTATCTCGGCAAAATATTGTCATATCCTAACAAACCATACATCAATGGAAAGCTTATTTATTCAGCTTTCATGTGATGTATAAATCTCAATTTCAAAAAATTGACCCATGTGACTGGTTTTGTGGTCCAGGGTCACATATAGTTCATCACAACAACGTAATATACATCATACACCCGCTATATTGCTAAATCTACCCGGTTTTTCATATCAACAGAAACACATACAGGGATAACCTGACTTCTCTTGAGAATAAACACACTCACACACACACCGAACACACACTCACCTCTGCTGTGATTTAACAAGACAGTGGGCGTAGAGCGACTATTATTAACACTAGGAAATATTTAATTATTCAGGAATGGTGTAACACCCGCTGTAACTTTCGGTGCGTTGAATCTCGTCAATCTGTATGAACCTACTGTCATGTGTGTATGGTCATGTGTGTATGGTGACTTACTTTGCTCTGTTTTCTGTTCAGGTAGAACTGGTGTTGGCTGATGGCCATGACCCAGATGGTTTTGATCAATGAGTGACTGGCATACCAAGTGTGGATCACCAGCCCCGTCTGGCCAAAAGTCCGCTTAGTCACTGTTCGCCTACGAGCAGTTAGACACACACACACACACACACACACACACACACACACACACACACACACACACACACACACACACACACACACACACAAAGTGATCACTATATACACTCACAGAGGAAACTGCAAAACACTCACACTCTGCAGAAAATAGCTGCTAACTCAATGCATGCCAAGACACATTTTTAATAAACAGTTACAAACCTTTTATAAGCTCATAATAACGACAACTTGATCACATTAAGAAGCATTATTCATTTGGCAAACATTTAAACGGTAGTGTGTATAAGGTGGAAACCAGCTCGCTTATTCTCACACACAGATCCAAGATCAGTCTCCAACACTCACCTGTGAGGGTCGTTCACCTCCACAGCAAACTTCTTCTCTCTGAAGTACAAGTTCTCCAACTGCTTCCACTGGAAGAGCTAATGCAGGAGAAAACAACACGTGAGAGTCTGACTGGGCTCCAGTAGACAGGCTGTTCTCTCAGCGATACACCTCACTGGAAAATGACTCACAGCATGTCTGACACACAACTCAACCAGTGCATTCCTTCATTTATATTCGATTCCATTCAGTTATGATTCAAAAAATAATTATGTTATGATTTTATGTTAAATATTGATCAAATTTGGGTCCTTTTTTGAGCTCGACAGACATGGTCACTATGAACTGCATTTAGATTATTTTAAAACCCTTCTTTTTCTTCCATAGAATAAATACAGGAATGAGATGAAGGTGGGTAAACAATAACAGAATTTTCGGTTTTGGGTGTAATATTACAAAGTTTTATTAAAACTACATTCATACTCAAGTTGATTCCATCATATTAAATACAAATACACTACCGTTTAAATATTTAGGGTTGGTAATATTTTGTAGTCTTTTTTAAAGAAGTCTCTTACACTCATCACAGCTGCATTTATTTGACCAAAAATACAGTAAAAACGGTAATATTGTGAAATATTATTACAATTTAAAATAACTGTTTTCTATGTAAATATATAGTAAAATGTAATTTGTTCCTGTGATCAAAGCTGAATTTTCAGCATCATTACTCCAGTCTTCAGTGTCACATGATCCTTCAGAAATCATTCTAATATGATGATTTGATGATCTAGAAACATTTCTGATTATTAGCAATGTTGAAAACAGTTGAGCTGCTTCGGTCCCACTTTATATTAAGTGGCTTTAACCACTATATACTAACATTGAAATTAATAATTTGATACAAAGTACTTATTGCATACTTATATTTTAAAAATAGCTGCATGTAATTACAGCTTTATGTACTTACATTTGCAATTACACTGTTGCCTTTACACCTTAACCCAGCCTTAAACCTACCCATACCACCACACCTGTCCCTTACCTCACCCGTATCACACCTCAATAGTAGCAATGTGTTTTACAATACAACATGAATACAATAAGTACATTGTTATGTATTTATATACAGTTTGATCAAATAAATTTGTCATTGCTGACTGAACGTAATAATTTCTTCAAAATAAAAAATTCGTACTGACACCAAACTTTTGAATGCTAAGTGTATATTAACCCTGAAGACAGTAACCCTACATTTTTTTATGGTTATTCTATCATTAAAATCAGTAGGTGTATGGTTGCTGAAGGGGAAAAAAACATACAGTTAACACACGGTATAAACACTTTCACCTTCAATACTATACGTCATCACAACATTTCAGCGAAGGCGTCTGCAGGTTTCCGACAAGAACATTCTCTAGTTTTAACTCTCAAGACTTCACGTGTGAAATTGAATTATCCAGCTTTTAGAGCCTCTTACCGGGTGGTTCGGAAGGTTAAATGATGTTAATCAAATCCTGAGCCTCTTCATTATGTTACCGTCTACTCTGCTGAAGCTGTCTTTACTCCCCGAGTCTGACTTGTCTCATCAGGTTTCCTACAGAAGCTTCAGGCATGCGGTCTCGGCCCAGCCTTGCTCATGACATCACTCAGATGCCAGAGCAGCTCCTCACGGGACTGAAGCGTCTCCGGCTTGGATCGGCTCTCCTCCCTGCTGGGATTCAGGAGTGAAACTGATCTACAGCTCTGGGAGGAGGACTCTCACTCAGGCTGGGTCACTGCTCCACCTGTTCTAACTTCGCTGGAGATTACTAAACCAATTGTTCAATTCATAATGTCATGTGTGTGTGTAATGTCTTATATAATTCAGTATATAATTGCCACACCTGCCAGCCGCCATCTGCCTCGCTCATTATTGTGTGATTACATCCACCTGTGTGTCATTAGCTTGTTAACATCTGTGTATATCAGCCCTGTGTTTTATGTCACTCTTTGCGAAGTCTTGATAGTGTCACACTGCATTTCTAAGTGATCTCTCGTTTCCCTTATCATGGTTTATGGTCTTGATCTTCTGCCCGTTTCCCTGTTTGTCTGTGTCTTGGACTCTGTCATTGTTTGTATTAGTGATGTCAAGTTCGATTCATTTCTGCGAACCGGTTCTTTCGGACAGTTTGTTCCAATGAACCGGTTCAAAACCTGTTTCATCAGTTCCTTACATCATCAAGCAATTATGACACTATGCATTTACTTTCTAAAAACTCAGTGCCATGTTTTATCAAAGAAACATTCAAATAAAGTCATTTGTGTCAATGCATATTGAAACATTTAAATAAAAAGTTATCTGTGTAAGTTACCTTTCATTCACTTAAGTTAATAGTTGGATATTTGTGGTCACAGTTTAATTTGCGGATCTTTTATGTCGGATACGACTGACCAATATTTTGTAGCCTATATCTTGGATAAGATTCCTAAAAGTTACAGCCACCTACAGCACACATTACAGACATGTATAAATGCGGATTTTAAACTCCTTGATTTCGCTTAACAACTTAAAGTATAATCTGAATGCACAATAAACTATAGTACAATTTATTGACATCTCTCGACAGAAAGGTTTTTGCAGGTTTAAATAAAATGTTTTTAAATAACAGTAGTCATAATAAGCATATTTCCAGTACGTGCCTCAGGCTTGCATAGTTTTGCCAACTCACTCATCAGAATCGATAATCCTCGGCAAAATTTGACAGTTGGTTGAAACTAATTCGGTTTTGGGTCATCAACCCGCAACTAAAGTTCGATTCAGTTCGATTAATGAACCGGCTCAACCGGTTACTTCCTATGAACCGGCTCAAAAGAATGATTGTTCAAGAACCGAACATCACTAGTTTGTATCCCTCTGCGTGTTACATGGATTATGATTTTGCTATATTTAGTCAATAAATGTTATCTAACTGCATTTGGATCCTGCTCTCTATTGTTTCTGAACCACCTGACATTACAATTATCAGTGTCTCATAATCTGATAATGTCCTGTTGTTCTCTAATTTTGTATATTACCCAACTAAATAAAGCCACACACACACACACCTGCAGGTACATGGTGTGCTTTACTACCTGTGTGTTTCATTAGCAGTTCTCTGTTGCGTAACACAAGCAGACGTCCTATATAGACTGTATCCATATCATCATAGTGGTCTCAAGTGCAAATAAAATATGAATGCAAGTGCCGACATGCTATGAGTCACATCTGGGGAAATCAAAGCCTGATTTGACAGGATATTGAGCTCTGTGCAATGATTCAGGATTATATTTAGATAACACATATTTCTCCAATGCCCAGAGGCAGGAAAACACAACGTACCTTTCGGGGTTTTACTTTATCCTGTTGGTCATACTGTCCAATGCCTTTATAGCTGATGCCCAGCCACCATGGCATACCTTGCTTATCCTAGGAGACGAGAAAGAACTTTCTATTAGTTACACAAGACTGATGCCTTTCAGAGATCTTCTTTTATTAAATGAATAAATATATTAATATATATTAATATTATTAAATACTGGAATGTTTATAAATTTACACTAAATGGATTTAGTCACATCACAAAAAAAGTATGTAACAAAAGTAAAATAAAATAAAAGTTTAAAAAAATGCCTAAGATATTAAACAGAGTGGGAAAACGTCCTTATCTAGTTACTTATAAGAAAGATGCGTTTTCAAAAATGAACATATCTGATTAAAAAATCACTTTTTCTGTATGGGTGTGTGCAGTTTACTTTGTAGAATAAAACGACCAAGTATCATCAAGTTTGTTTACCAAAGGCTTTATTTTACACATAACTTGAAAGACCCCATCATAAAACCCCTTCTCGAAGGAACCAGCGGCGATTATTCTTCCGGGTTCTGACGTCATACCTGCACCACTCTAATAGGTTATCACACATTTACATAAACTTGGTCCTGGGCGTAATTCAGTATTGTTTGATGTCTATCAACAGTAGGCAGTACAGAGCTGAAAACCATCCAATTTTATAAAATTGTATGTATTCTGAGTTTTTATTGTGTCTGATATCTTGTATTTACAGGTTTATATTTTGAAAATTATTTTATTTAGTAACAACCATAACACAACATTTATTATTGATAATAATTGAATTGTAATATTTGCAGTGTATATAAACCTGTAAATACTTTTTTTTTTATCAGTTTTGACACTATAACCCATGAATAAAAGAGCATGGCAATTGGTCTAATCTTTATGCTTTGCATATATTTTTTACCTTCACTTCATAATAATGCACTCCATATGTGGGCAGCGACTCCACCAGGGTCAAATACCTAAAACAAAGGTAATGTAGTCAAGATTGATGTTCAACAGCATCTCCAGGATCTATCAGCACACAGCAGGCCTGAGGTGTGGGCGTGAAGGATTTAAGCAGCGAATCATAAATCACGCCGCCTCTGATGACCCGCCCCCCCCGAGGCTAATCATTGTTTTTCCGATACTCACTGCACAATGGCCTGCCCTCTGGAGAGCCCTTTCAACAGCTTGTAGTGCTCAATCACACGTTCCTCGCTGCAAAAGAGAAGGATGATGAAATCTTCTCCACGGAGGATATATTCCCCACCCATGAAATGAGGCAACCCTCCCCCCAAACCTCAGCATAAAGACAGGACAGCACGCATCATCAGCCATAAAGGCTATAAATGCAGCTTCAGCATCACTGACTCGTCTGCTCTGAATGTGAATCTCATGGCTGTCTGTGCCACTACCTTAAATGACACATCAGCACATCAGCTAGTAATTAAACATCAGACAAAAATGCACTTAAAAAAGAAAACGAAAAAATAAGCAAGTTTTACCAGTATGCTAGAGACGGATGCTCCTTCAGTACTTTAGTGGGCAACGCTGGAAGCTTCTTCAGCTCTGCTCTGGTATTTTCATCACTAAAATCAACAAAAATACACTTTCAACATGCAACAAGATTCAATAACTGAAACTTTTAACATGTTTTATGTTACACATTATGTTAATTGCATGATGTAACTGAATCATTATTGGACAAGTGATAGGGTACAGAGATGTGACGACATTAGACAATAAACAAACCAATTTGTATATAGTTTGCTCTAGTTAAGAGAATAACAGCTTAAAATAAAAGCTACCGTATGACTTCCGAAGCCTTGAATAAAGCACACAAATCGCATGGACTACTTTTATGGTGCTTTTTCGACCTTCATACTGACTAAAAGTCATGCTTTTTTTGCTATTTCTAAAACAGCAGCTTGAACATCCCACTTAATAAGACTTAAAGAAAGTCATATAGGTTTGGAAAGATGTGATTCTGTGTAAATGATGAACGAATATGCCTTTAATGCAGAGCATGTCAAACTTTTAAACTTTTCTGACCCAAGGAACTTTCATTATTACATTATTCTAATCTCATGCTGACCTCGTTTCTCAATTAACAACCCTTAATGTCTTTTGCCATATCTTGGATTCATTGTATCTCTGACAGAGAGAGATTTAGTTTAATGGTGACTTTGCTCTTTATAAGCAACCAATTAATCTTAAGAATATATATTTTATATATAAATAGATATATGTTTAACATATGAGTGCAGAGACTTCCTGCAGTGCCTTTATATAGTCCTGGGTAAAAACTCTGAGTTTTATCTCAACACTTGACAGTAGAAAGTGATATTAAAGCCTGGAAATAAAGACATTTTTCATTGTTCGTGAACTTTGTGGTAAATAAGTGTGGTGGAACTACACACCTCGTATAGTCTCCTTTAGATTCCTGTAAAACAAAATATGTAAAGCATGTGCATTCAATACTAAAATAAGTAAAAACATGTCATAATATATAAAAGATCTGATATTTTTACCTGCAATGCATGAGCAGCTAATTTAAAAACCAGCTCACTCTCCACCTCAATGTCACCCTGTGGACAAACAAGCACAATTCATTTTGAATCACTTTTAAAGACGTGCTCTGAATGCTGCAAAATCATTTTCATCATGTCCATTTATTAATGTAATGAGGAAGCAGAAACTATGCATGTCATATTCCTGCCATGGGCATCGATTTGTTTTGGCGAAATGGCTTAGCTCATGAATAATAATTAGGTTACACACAAATAATTGAAAATAATTTTTACTGTTTTCATAAATAAATAGTCTGTCATGTATATGAAATAGTCACTGAACCCACTGCCTTAGAACAGTTTATTATAACATAAATAAATTGCCGCTGTATGTTGGAGACCCATTGTGATTGCACTGGAACGGATAGTGAGCTGTGGAGATTGAGAGAAGTGTGTGTGGGAGAGAACATATAACTGCTGTCGCTTTCTGCCACTGATAACAATCACAACAACCACTCAACAAACACAACACAAATCTATGGAAGCTTGTTTCCACCAAGAAACTCTCGATTATATCTCACAACTCTGACTTTATTTCTCAGAATTGCAAGTTATAAAATCGGAATTGCCAGAAATAAAATTTGAATTGGCGTTGTTTATATATTAAGATATACGAGCTATAAACTTTATAAATTCTATTTTTTATATATTGAGATGTAGCGAGATATATTCTGACTTTTTTCCCCACAATTGCGGGTTTACATCTCACGATATGGACTTTTTTTTTCTCAGAATTGCAAGTTATAAACTCGCAATTGCGAGAAATAAAGTCCGAATTTACTTTATTTGTTTATATAATTAGATATAAATGTGCAATTTTGACTTTTGTTCTGACAATTTAGTTTATATCTTTTAAAAGTTTAAAAGATTTTATACTTTTCAAGTTTATATCTCGCAATTCTGACTTTATTTCCTCGCAATTGCGAGTTATAAAATCTGAATTGCCAGAAATAAAATCTGAATTGACGTTGTTTATATATTAAGATATACGAGCTATAAACTTTATAAATTCTATTTTTTATATATTGAGATGTAGCGAGATATATTCTGACTTTTTTCCCCACAATTGCGAGTTTACATCTCACGATATGGACTTTTTTTTTCTCAGAATTGCAAGTTATAAACTCGCAATTGCGAGAAATAAAGTCCGAATTTACTTTATTTGTTTATATAATTAGATATAAATGTGCAATTTTGACTTTTGTTCTGACAATTTAGTTTATATCTTTTAAAAGTTTAAAAGATTTTATACTTTTCAAGTTTATATCTCGCAATTCTGACTTTATTTCCTCGCAATTGCGAGTTATAAACTAAGAAATGTAAGAAATTAAGTCAGCATTGACTTTATTTTTTATATATATTGAGATATATTGATATAAACTCAATATTCTGACTTTTTACTTCGCAATTGCGAGTTTATATCTCACGATTTTGACTTTATAAACTTTGCGAGAAATAAAGTTTGAACTGACTTTATTTGTTTATATATTTATATATGTTTATATATTTAGATATATTAAAATATAAACACGCAATTCAGATTTGTTCTCGCAATTGTGAGTTTATATCTCGCAATTCAGAATTTATTTCTCCTAACCGCAAGTTATAATCTCAAAATTATGAGAAATAAAGTCAGAATTTACTTCATTTGTTTATATATTTAGATATAAACAAGCAATTCTGACTTTTGTCCTCGCAATTGCGAGTTTAGATCTCACGATTTGGACTTTTTTTTTTTTTTTCTCTCTCTAAAAAATATATATCCTAAAAAAAAGTCTGAATTGTGAGATAAAAAGTCACAATTACCATTTTTATTTTTTTATTCTGTGGCGGAAACAAGCTTCCATACAATTGAAATGCTTCCTCTGTATGACACAATACAGACACAAGCAAAACCAGGACATGGCGAAGAGTGGAAAAAAAATGTTTTGCCCATGCTGCAATGACACAACATAATCCTTATATTGGTCATGATGGTTGTGAAGAATCTAAGAGGAATTGCTCTGTTTTTTTGATTCACAAGCCAATCAGATACACATACTTTCTTCTATGGCCATGGGATGCGATAACTCACATATTACTGCTCTGAGGTCTGTGGCTTTTTAATTGTTTATGGAGGCGAGAAATGAGACAGTGAATCACTTCAGGCGGGTAAACAGGCACAAATGTACTCACGTTATAGATGGCAGACTTAGCATTCAGAAAGAATAACTCCACAGTCGTGTGCTCCTTTAGAAGTGAAATGCTCTCGATGTAGAACCTGCAAATGACAAACCCGTCAGTTAATCGCAA
The DNA here is from genome assembly GCA_021554675.1 of Leuciscus idus. Taxonomy (NCBI): domain Eukaryota; kingdom Metazoa; phylum Chordata; class Actinopteri; order Cypriniformes; family Leuciscidae; genus Leuciscus; species Leuciscus idus. The sequence continues at coordinate 8,300,641 of CM038640.1, forward strand.
TTTCGGAGTAATAAAACGGGGGCGAGTCGTAGCCAAAAGACAAAAGCCTCACTTCAAATCTAAAACAAGGTGCTTCTTTGGAGCGGCACCACAGTGATTGAGTCCAGGAATGTGCTGCATTCTGTGGTCGATGTGGTCATGTGACTTAAGACATCATGAGGTAGCGATCACATACCTCACCAGGAACTGAAGAGCAATAGGCCCTGATTTCTTGGAGAAGTCGTGTTCCAGCACTCTGCGGTCCAGCTGCAACCATTTGCACTGACCACTGGAAGAGGAAAGTTAATCTGGCTGAAATGTGCGATCAGACATTCTTATTCAACCCAGTAAACGCTCTGCAATTTAGCACTAATATATGAAAATCGTCTGCACAGAGACGACTTCAACAGGACTCAACTGAGCAGAACTAGATGAGATTTTGCATTAGTGATGACTGAAACACTGTTAGGCTATGCATTAATAGTTTATTTGAAATGGTCGAACACATTTGTAACTAGTTTGTACAACCTTTAACTGTAAGTTTGGGAGTAAACAGAGAGGTGGATGACATTTTAGAATAATAACAGTAACATAACAGTACCATAGTATTAATGGTTTTTTGATCATGGTACCTTGATAATACTGTACTATGTTTTCCCATTGTACCATATACTGTAAATACCATGGTATATGAATATGGTCAAATGGTATTACCATGTAAAACAATACTATATTAAGGTACCCCAACAGTATTTTTTGTAAGGGAAACTTTGATGCAATCTGTGAAAAACAGCAGTATTACATTTTTTTTTTTTTTTTTTTTTTTTTAGCATTTCCATTTTAATGTACTTTTATCCTTATCTTAAATTTTACATTTAGTTTTTTTGTAGAATTTTTTATTTCATCGGAATGGTACGAAATTTGGTAAAGGTTTTGGCACTTGCTGTGTGAACACAAAGAAAAATCATAGACATGATTTGAAAAAGTTAAATGGCCCTGAAAAAATAGTCACACTTGTATTGTTCACGGTCAAAAACGACCGCATTGGAAATGAATGGGAGACAAATTTCATCTATTGGAAACTTTTGGTACTGCGGCCAAACCAAATCTTACTGAAAGCTATTTTTTTGAGACAGCTTGTTAAGATTTATGGTTTTGATTTTCTCACAGTTTTAGAGTAAAACGTGTTTTGGAAAATATAGATTTCACATAAAAATTTGAAATGGTATAAATAAATGCAAAACTTTTTTCAAGTTCATTTTTAAAAACCTTTTTCACTTCAGCAATACTCTGCCAAGTGACGTCTTTAAAAAGAGACGAAGCTTAAGTCTTTGCTCAAAAGCATTCAAGATCTATGTCCGTTTAAATTGGAAATTCAATGTTCAGGTCTCAGGTATTAGCTACTGCATAAATATAATTTAGAACCATACATTTACAAAATGTATTTACAATCCCCTAAAAATACAAAATATTAAATACAAAATATTATTGAACTAGAATATAGTACAAACAATCATTTATGGAAGAAAAAAAAAAAGGTCATATTTGACCAACGGTAGCCTACCACAGGGTTAAGTGTTGTGCAATCAGTGAATCAACATTTAGAACTGGTTCATTCAAATAAACCATCCAAACCAAGACATTCTGATGCTATTAACTTAAAGGGATAGCTCACTTAAAATAGAAAAATTTGTCATCATTTACTTGTCCTCATGTTGTTCCAAAACCCATATGACTTTTGTCCATCTTGTAATGAAATCTGTAAGATTTCTGTCTCCCCATTGAAAGTCCATTCCACCAAAGACATTGTAAAATTAATCCATATAAATCGAGCAGAGAGTAATTAATGGAAGATTTTTCATTTTTAGGTGATCTATCCCTTTAAATTCAGGTTTGACATATCCTTTCATCCTTTATGTTTTCAAAAAGCTAGATTTTTCCAAATGTTTGATGGGAACAATGCACCTCTGTAGATAACATCATTAAAAAGAGGCACTCACGTGTCATCCACATAGGTGAACCCAAAGTATTCCTTCTCCTTAAGGTTAAAATGCGATGAGACCAAATCCAAGAGTTCACGAGACAACAGCTTCGGCTGCGAGAGAAAATCCATTGATCAATATAATGTGAGACAGGCAGGTTTACTGAGGTCCATTACCCTTGAGTGGGAGGTGTAATAGACTAGAGCTGGGATCAGAACTGTGAGACATTATACCTGAACCAACATCTCCAGCTTTCTGTCGTCCAGGAGCTGCACCTGGCAGAGGCGTCCCTCGGTCATCTGTGGACACAGTTATGACGTCAGATGATCGACACTGCACTGTTGCCACCTTCTCTCCTCAGTATAGTGACACACTGAACATTTCATACATTTTCACATAATAACTGTCATCAAAACCAGAGGTATAAATCACAAGGAATCTCTTTTAACAGCGACAGCCAAAACAAACTTAGAAAGAATCTGTTATGGCAGCAAATTGAGATGGAGATGAGACATTTTTGCGAATGGCTGGTTAATTCTCAAGTGCCTGATGCTGAAATTTCACTAGCACTAATTTCATTTAAGCATTAGTGCTGGACATTGTTTTTTTTATTTATTTTTAATTCAAATGATTAAACTACATTATTAGTAATGTAGTAAACCCAGCCAGCCAGCCAATCTAGCAACCAATCTACCAAACAAACAAACAAAAATAACCAACCAAAACAACAAACAAACAAACAACCAAAAAATCTAAACGACCAACCAACAAACCAATCATCCAACCAACCAAACAAATAAACAACCAGCAGAAGAAAAAAAACAACAACCAAAAAAAAAAAAACCAGACAACCAAAATCTACTGAACAAACAACCAAACAAAGACAAACAAAACAGCCAATCAACCAATCAAACAAATAAACCAGCAAAAAACTAAACAAATAAATAAATAAACAGTTAAACAAACACACAACCAGCCACCCAACCTAGCAAGCAAACAAACAAACCAGAAAACCAACCAAACAAACAAAAACAACCAATCAACAACAAAAAAAACGAACTAACAACCAAACAAATAAACAACCAGAAGAAAACAACAACCAAAAAACAAACCAGACAATCAAAATCTACTGAACAAACAACCAACCAAAGACAAACAAAACAGCCAATCAACCAATCAAACAAATAAACCAGCAAAAAACTAAATAAATAAAAAAATAAATAAACAACTAAACACACAACCAGCCACCCAACCTAGCAAGCAAACAAACAAACCAGAAAACCAACCAATCAAACAAACAAAAACAACCAATCAACAACAACAAAAAACTAACAGCCAAACAAATAAGCAAACAAATAAACAAAACAACCAAACAAAAAACAACCAGCACAAAAACTAATAAATAACCAACCAACCAACCAAACAACTTACCAACCAATTAACTATACAAACAACCAACCAGACAGACAACCAAAAACAAACAAACAGCCAATTAACCAAGCAAGCAAACAAACAAACAAACAAACAAACCAGAAAACCAACCAACCAACCAATAAAATAAAATAAACCAACCCCCCCCCCCCAAAAACAAATTACAAAAATTAATAAACAAACAAACAAATACCCTATAACATTTCTCTTTCAGAACCCTGTTACATTTAGGGCTGAACATTACAGGGATGAAGGTCAGCGCAACAAAGGTCAGCTCTATGTATAATGTCAGTAATATGCATTGTTTGGGGTTTTGGGTGTCGCTGCTAATCCAGGGGCAATTTGGTGACAAATTCAACAAAACTTTAAATCTGTTTTTAATGAGATGCATTTAAACCAGCAGAAATGGTTCATTTTTTCTGAAGAGAAAAAATCTCTTCAGTCTTTCAGGACTGAAGAGATTCCTCATGTCTCTGCATTCTGCACCAGCAGAAGCCATGCACACACAGATTCTTGTGGAAAAACACACATTTGGTGCGCAGAACAAAACAGAAACTAGTTATTTTTCCGTCACTGAAAATAACAACAGGATGTTGGACATTTTAAAATAGATAAAACATCTGTTAACAAACCAGCAGAATCTTATATAACCACAAAAACGACACAAAATTGCCTTGTTTTTCAGCTCAGCACAAAGACTCTGCTATAAACCGACCAATACCAAAAATGTCTGTTTACAATATACTGTGGTGGAGTTGATGTATAATTTCATGTAGCTGTTGAGGTGTTCTTGTAAAAGTCTATTCCAAATGATTCAAAATATGATTTAATCTTTGGTCAGGATAAATGTGGATAATAATACTTCAAGTTTCATTAGTAGACTAGCTTTCTTACTTTAGCACAGATCTTGCGTTTGCACTGCGGAGAGCTAAACCTACGTGCTGTATTTCTTGTGATGAGTTATGGCATTATGAGACTGATATTTTGGAAAAGTTTAAAATGCCCTTTTCCAAGCCTGTAATTTGGGTTTGCATGAGCTGTTTTTTGGAGAAAATAAACTTTTACAATGACATTGCAATGAACAATGTACAGTATCCAAAGATCCTACTAAAAAAGCTTTTATTTGGTATTTTCCAATTCATTGTTTCATTACAAATTATACTATCAGTATATAATGTTTGCTTAGTGACCTAGAAATAGTAGGCCTACAAGTAATAATAGTAAAAATATCAATCTTACATATTTCTCTCTTTATGTAACACCAGAACTTTTCTTAGTTTAAATCCAAAAGCTTCTGATCTCAGATTGTCAGTCTGAATATGACTCATCACGGCCAGAGAAAAAAGGTATTTTAATAAAAAGTAACTCTCACTTAAAGAAGTTCACAGTTGTGTATTAAAGTATCAACATCGTCTCAGATGTTTCTCCTAAAATAACAAGAGAAATAAAAATAGACAAAACAAGACCATTTTGGTCTGAGTATAAAGCTGTAAATATGGACAGATCAGATTATACAGCCTTGAAAAATGTTCAGATCGAGTTTATTATGCGTTTCATTTTGAAATCTTGGTAACACTTTACAATAAGGTTCATTAGTTAATATTATTTAATGTATTAACTAACATGAACTAACAATGAACAATAGATTTATTATAGTATTTATTACTATTTGTTAATGTTAGTTAATAGAAATCCAGCTGTTCATTGTTTGTTCATGTTAGTTCACAGTGCATTAACTAATGTTAACAAATACAAACTTAGATTTTAACTAAGATTAACACTGTGGTAGTATTGTCCATTCTTAGCTAATGTTAACTAAGGTAGTTAACTAATGTTAACTAATGAACCTTATAGTAAAGTGTTACCAACATCTCTGACTTCAGATGGCAGACTTTGAGAAATAAGAAACAAAAGACCAAACAATTATTCTCCATTGTAAAAGATTCAAAGATCCAAAACAGACCATCACAAATGAAACATAATCCAGACTGAAATGATCCCAAAAGTACCAAAGCCACCTCAAGCTGTTAGGAAAGAGCGCCAGTACCTGGTAGACGTGGCCCGGGTAGAAGCAGGTTTGTAGGCACTGTTGACATGACCTCATCCTCTGCAGGAAACACCTCTGGATCATCCACAGGACGATCTGCCATAAGAGACTGAGCAGAGCTTCCACCCCACACACTAAACCCCACGCCATGCCTGTCCCGCCACCGGCTGGTACCCGGGTCGCCCCCGTCTTACGCAACCAGACCTAGTCTGGGTCAAACTCGAGACAGACCGTTCTTTCACCACCTCCTAATCTTTGCTCCCTCGTGCAAGATCGACAACTAGGTGACATGCGTTTCGACTGCATTCCCCATGAGCGGAGACTCGGCTGCGCCCCTGGAGAGGATGGAAGGGAGATTTCTCTTTTCCGTGTGTGCGCTGAGGTTAGAGCCGGAGACTCTGGGAGGCCGGCCAGGCTTAGGAGGAAAGAGCTGAGGTTTGTGGGGAATAAGGGCTGCCCTGCCAGCCACGGTTTTAGCTCACCATTCCACTGGTCCTTTTTCGAGCACACATGGAGACTCAAAGGGCAGATTTGTTTGCACACACACACACACAAAACACAATCCTGCCATTTTGCTTCCAAAAGTAAACCAGGCTCTGCCACATCGATTTCTGCGGCCTGTCCACGTGTCCCAGAAGCTGCTGCGATCCCTCCTACTTCACTGCCTGACACAAAGTGAGAGGATTTACACGGCTATACAGCTTAAAATATACATACCAATCCTATGGGCCCTATTTTAACGATCTAAGCGCATGGTCTAAAGCGCACGGAGCAAATGCACTTGTGTGATGCGTGTCCGAATCCACTTTTGCTAGTTTAACAACGGGGAAAATGGTCGGCGCTTCCGGCGCATGGTCTAAAACGGCCGTTTAAAAGGAATGAAGGTCCCTATTCTCTTAACTCTTTAAAACCGGATGTGTCGTCGACGACACAGCCAACCAAGCTGTATTCATGTCACTGTAACTCTTCAACCGTTTGCACTATCAAAATAATTCAAATAGTTCCTGAAAGTAGACATCATGCGCTTTTCGCCAATATACGGCTTATTACGGTAATGTCATGCTCACGGTAATGACAGCAGCGCGGGATGGAAGGATTTGAACAGAGAGATACGACGCGCGGCAGGTTAGAGTATTTTAGATTGCATAAAATAATAAAAGAAACGAACACGAATACATCTTTTTTTTTGCAAATGACACCTTGCACATGAAGATAGCACATTTTTTTGAATTTTACAGTCAAAAAATCTAATTATGTGAAAAACAACTATTTTAGCTTCAGGTTCTAAAGGGTTAATGAGTAATGGGTGTGTTTTGGGGCGTAACGTGCAATAAACCAATCAGAGTCTCATCTCCCATTCCCTTTAAAAGCCAGTTAAGCTCGCGCCATGGCGGATTCGCTATTTACATGGCGGGATTTGCAAGCAGAAAAACTGAACGCTTCTCCAGAGCCCAAACGGATCTGCTCGTGCGCGAAGTTAAAGCGCAAGCAAACCATCTAAGGGACAAGCCGGATTCACCATATCTTTATGTACACAATAATAATCTTTTACATTGTAATCCTTTTATTTTTAATATTTGGCTAGTTTGTGTGTGGCTGCGCATCCCTGTGTGTGTAATAAGCAGAGTGTGCACGCGTTGTGGACCCACCTATAGACGCACATTACTAACGCGCTCTGTAAATAACAAAAACAATACTGCGCCATTGACTTTAGACCAGGTTTCAGTTGCTCAATGGCGCAGCCGCCCATGGGTGAACAAATGGGCGCAAATGCATTTGCTATTTAAACAGTGTGGCGCAGAACGTGAAAATGATAACTGCGCTGGGCTGGAACTAGCAAAACACACTTGCGTCGCGCCTGGCGCTGCATTGCACCGAGTGTATGAAAGGGCCCTATAGCTCCACAAAAAATGTCTGTGGGGTTCAAACGTCAAATGTTTATAAATGTTTATTTTGTTCAAACGTCAAATGTGTCAAATTTCACACATTTTTCTACTGATAAAAAGTTTCAGAAGTGCAACCACAAAAATCAGTTTCGACTGACATAGCTATTGAGGGACATACTGTAAACATTTACCGAAACATTTGTTTAATTAGCGCTTTCCCAATGACGTGTTTACTGTGTCCACATTTATTTAATGCACTTAACGTGGATATGCTAGAGTAGCAGCGTGTAAAATTAGCTTGGCAGAAATAACGTGAGGCGACTCATTGCCAAAGAACTTTACTGCGATTGGTTGAATTTATCACCTGAGAACATGACACCTTGAACACTTTACCAAAATTAAGTATCCAATTACCCAAATTTAATTACCTAAACTTTATTTTCGGTTTTCGGCTAAATGAAAACTTTAATTTCGTTTTTTGTTGCAGCAAAAAAAAAAAAAAAAAAAAAAAAACATCAGTGCATCACTATTAAAAATGCAATTAAAAAATAAATTCATATGTTTTTAATTTCTGAATTACAATTCATTTTGATATTTTTGGGTGCAAGTATCAGCTGCATGAAATGTCAGCGATACAACTTCCCTGATATAACCCACAAACACCCCCAAAAATGTAAAAGTTAAAAACAAATTGCTTCACTGCCTATTAATGTTAAATAGTTTGACTGCCAAAAGCCATGCCGAGACTAACAAAGTTATGTAATCCAACTAACATACAAAAACATGCAGAAAAAAAACAGGAAATGTCATAGAGGGGACCCCAGCAGACCCTCCGTGTCAATTGTCATATCAGATTGTGGTGCGCCAAAAAAATATATGATGAAAAATATATGATGTTTATGAACGATTAATGATATTTGTAAAAAATAATAATAATATGTCCTTTACATTTTTAAGATAATAATTAAAGGGGCTATATGTATAATTCAGAAACCCCTGTTATTAGCGACGCCGGTGGCTGTTAAGTGAACTGCAACCAGCAGCTTATTGCTTGTGCTCATGCAAATTCTCACTGGCTTTTTCTGAAGTATCAGAGGTGTAAGTGTTTGGGGCTCCCAACATCACTGTCATGTCACTACATCAACACTACGTCAAAGTGAGTGACAGACAGAGAAGAATCTCATATCTCTTTAGCGACTTAGCTAACACTCAATGTGTTTGAGGAATATATTCATAATGCGACTTGATGTTCAGAAGGACATGTTCAATCTGCTTTGTTTTAGCAAATGCATCTCCTAGACTGACTTGACGTGTTATGCCACAATGTCTGTGTGAAAAATGTACAGAAGAGGTTAACCCAGCCTCATGACTCACCATTACCTCATCAGGCCATGGAAAATAAAGAACAACTGCTATATTTCTGAGTATCAGGCCATGCAAGGACCAACTACACCCATTTGATTGCATTTTATTAGCAGATTCTTTTAAACGGAGGGATTTATCATGCTGAGGGGAGTGTGTGGAAAAGTGCAGCATGTTAAATTATAGCCTGTTCTGTTGAGCGACCCATAATGCAGTGCTGTTATTAGGAAGGAACCAGCGGAAAACCAGAAAAACAGTCTCAGACTTTCATCTGGAAACACTACAACATTGTGTTAATGTCTTAAAACATAATGACACTGCTGATTTCTCATAAAAATACCCATTCAAAAATAAATGAAGGTGGGAGTTAGAAATCTGTGAGCAATATGCTTTCAATAATTGGGACTTTTTGTAACTTCTGAAGCACCAAATGTCACATCTGATAACTTTTAGACAAGTGGTTAATGACGGCAATGCTTATTTCTGAATATAAACTGAATCATAAGTTGATAAAAAGGAATAAATATGCCGAACCGCACACACAGGATTGTGGGATATCATAGAGAGTGAGCTTTTCAGAAGGCATTTCAGAAAATAATCGTCAGACTTATTATAAACTATGTTTACAGAAAAAAAAAAAAAGAAGTGCATTGTCATAATTGTTCGTGAGAATAAATCCAATTGCTCGTTGGTTTGTTTACGTTAAAGGAATAGTTCATCCAAAAGGAAAATTGTGTCATCATTTACTCATTTAGTTTTTTTCATCTGTGGAACATTAAAGAAGATATTTTGAGAAATGTCTCAAAACATAAAATCAAAATGAAACTCCTAATATAATATTATATATAATAAATAATAAAATAAAACTATTTCAATAATATAAAAATGTAATGATATTGTTTTATGACAAATATCACAAAATAAATGTCTGTATAATATTAAGTAATATTACATATTTTATCTTAACGTCTGTTCATTTTTTATATATATATATAGCCTATATAGACACACACACAACACACACTAAGACCCGCACATAAAAATAAAAATAAATCATGTGTTCAATTCATGTATTTTTCATTAATTGTCAAATATGAATTAATCGTATTACACAGTAAATAAAAAATAAAACTGAAATTTAAAATATAACTTTTTTGTCATTCAGTTTTCTCCTAAGTAGATCACGGTAAAGAGAGAGTTGGTTTAATATAGCAATACTCACAGACAGTTTCTGTTAATCAAAAAAGTAATCATTTAAGCAGCTTAGTCGTAATTATAGCAGAAATATTCAGATGTCTTGAGTGTGTGTGAGAGAGCCCAGCTAACAGGGAACGTTCTGGCAAGGTTCTCTCAAAGTGATGAACAAACATTATTCCAGTAACGTTAATAGAACGTTTGTTCAAAGTTATCTGCTGGTCTTTAATAATGTTCCCAAAGCATTAGCACAAAAACGTTATTTATGCTTCGTTCATGGAACGTTTAGTTGGATGTTTGTCTAACATGTTGAATAACATTCAAAAGTAACGGTCCCATAATGTTTCCTTAATGCTAAATCTAATGTTCCCTTAAAGCCCCACTGAAGTGCCTTAGAAACGCGCAGCTTTGTTTGATGCGTTGACGTCATTTCCACTGAAACAGGAAGCTAAGGCGGGACATACTGAATGGCTCCTCCCCCTTTTCAAACAGCCAATAGTGTTTAGTTTACCTCACAGACTGCAAGTCGTACTTAATTAGTTCGTTACATTTATATAGCGCTTTTTAAGAGACCTCAAAGCGCTTTACATAGAAGGGGGGAATCTCCTCAACCACCACCAATGTGCAGCATCCACTTGGATGATGCGACGGCAGCCATATTGTGCCAGAACGCCCACCACACACCAGCTTACTGGTGGAGAGGAGACAGAGCGATGAAGCCAATTAGTATATGAGGATGATTAGGAGGCCATGATAGACAGAGGCCAAGGGGCAAATTTGGGATTTTTAATGACCACAGAGAGTCAGGACCTCGGTTTAACGTCTCATCCGAAGGACGGTGCTCTTTTGGCAGTATAGTGTCCCCGTCACTACACTGGGGCATTAGGACCCACACAGACCACAGGGTGAGCGCCCCCTGCTGGCCTCACTAACACCTCTTCCAGCAGCAACCTGGTTTTTCCCAGGAGGTCTCCCATCCAGGTACTAACCAGGCTCAGCCCTGCTTAGCTTCAGTGGGCAACCAGTCTTGGGCTACAGGGTGATATGGCTGCTGGGTAACTACTTGACAGCAACTGAACACACATCTCCAACCCTCGTGTCAACGATCGCTTTTGGCCAAGTCGTATTTCTAGCATAGGGGGTGGAGCTTTAGATTCTAGCGAGCATTTGATTGGACAGAAGCTGAAGTCTGATGTCATAAAAATATGTCATCCATTTTTAGCGGAAGTGAGAGATTGTAAGTTTTGAATGCTTACATCTCCTAAATGTGAATTTTGTCATTGTTTTGGAACACACCAGCTTATTCATAACCTTAAGGCTAACATATTCATACTAAAAGCTAAATAACGTTATTCATAACTTAGTCAGCAAAATGTTCTAGAACATATTTTTGTCAGCTGGGAAGATTACAGATGTTGCTTGTCAGACATAGCCAAGAGAACAGTCTCAGATCAGAGAAACCTGGTTCAACTGATAGATCTCCTCCCAAAAGAGAGCACACACACACACACACACACACACACACACACACACACACTCGCACACCCACACAGATCATGTGACCAGCATTACGCCTCGGCATCAATTAAAACCCCAATAAACATCCATTCAGCGTCCTCATGATCTACACATCAAGCGCTGCACTGACTGTCCTCTACACACTAAAGTATACATTTCATTGTTTGGATTCATTTGAGAAAAAATGGCTCTGGAGTAACCGAGGGGCAAGCAGAAAATCTATTTTGGTGTAATAACTTACATCTCTCCACTTCAGCTATTCCATCTTTATTGGTTTTCGGTAGCATAAGCTTCATAAAAATATGACTGGCTGCGTTTAATACGACAGCTCGAAAGCACTCAACGCATTGCGCACACTCAAATAAAACCTGCTGGCTGTGAAGATAAACCTGTGAGGATTTTGAAAGCGTGGATGATATTTGCCATGGCAGATATTAGATGTTTATCTATGACATTTGTAATTTTCTATTTATATGTGCTTCTGCTGCCATCAGAGCTCATCTCCTGTCAGGCCTCTTTCATGTTGTAATTACACGAGCTTCCAGATGGTGGCAGCGCATTTCACATTCAGTTCACTCCACATCAAAACACGTCAATGCTGTCCGCTCTCCTGCTAATAAATTACAGAATATAAATCATTTTAAATAGATCAATAATATGTTATATTTTATATACACTAATGTTAAAAAAATTGGGGTTGGTAAGATTTTTATAAAGTCTCTTATACTCATAAATGCTCAATTTATTTTGTCAGAAATACAGTAAAAACTGTAATTTTGTGAAATACTATTACAATTGTTTTCTATGTGAATATATAGTAAAGCGTATTTTATTCCTGTGATCAAAGTGTCACATGATCCTTCAGAAATCATTATAATATGCTGATTTGATGCTCAAGAAACATGTATTATTATTATCAGATGACTATATCAGTTGATTATTAACAGTTGTACTGCTTCATATTTTTGTGGAAACTGTCTTTACTGTCACTTTTGATCAATTGAATGCATCGTTGTTGAATACAAGTATTAATTTCTTTAAAAAATGTCTTTCTTTCTTCGTCCTGATTCCAAACATTTGAACGACAGTGTAAATACGCTTCAAGTGATTTCCACTGATTATCAAAGATAATTGCCGCCGGTGACGACTGAATTCAATGAATCACACAGAACGAAAGTAAATAAATAGAAACAAAGCTTTATCTTCTCCTCAGTAGACCACAGTGGAGAGAGAACTGACTAAAAGCAAGATACAATCACATTAGTAACACACTAATGTGAGATGCCAATAAATGTGAATTTAATTTAGAAAATGAAACATGGATTTTTTTATCCTTTAACCCAATAGAGCACAAGAGTAACGCCGCACTTCATCAGCAGCTTTCAAGTATTCAATAATTTCAATCATTTTCTTAATAAGAATTCTTCAACAAAGCCATTAACCAAACTAACCAGCGCCAATATGAATCAAAACATTAAAAAATGTGATAATGCATAATATTTGTGTATGTCGACTTTTACATACACAATAGAATAGCCTATTATATAAAGTATAGGCTATTCATTTACTTTAAAGCACAAACATAACATGAAAACTGCTCAATCGGACAGTCTATGAAATGCCACTGTTACACAGCATGAGTGTGTGTGTGTGTGTGTGATGTCACGAGTGTTGAGTGTCACGGGGAAGGGTACACAAGACAAGACCCTTGGGCTCAGTGAAGTTAAAGGCCACGTTTAAACGGCCTGTCCTGCGTAAGGCAGTCCACCTCCAGACTGCAGTAAATCCATGTAAAGCCTCTAACAAAAACCCTTTGTCCTTTAATCTGCCACACTGAGCAGAGCTCTTCTGCTTATTAACAAAAGAAACCTCATTTAGTTGAATTAACGTACAGTTTCCCCAGCGGAGAAACATCTAAGAACATTAATAGACTGAGAAAACGAGTCACGGACGGGGCAAGCGGCCTTAATGGATGAAGATCCTTAAAAGTACTATTTGGGGTTTGGTCAAATACACAATCTACAGAAAAAAACAGTGAATTGTTTAAGACTCTGCCTTAACAGATGACACAATTACATCGTTTAATGACTAGAACATGGATGTCAGGGATCGAAGCCCCTCTTTTAGAGGCTCTGGATGAGAGGAAGGGTGAAAAGGACTGGAGAGTGTGTGTATTGTTCATCTAATAGCCACCTGTCCACTTCACTGATGTTAGCAAACAAACAACCTGCAGCTGAGGCCCCAGTATCCAACACACTACTATAAAACAGTACAGCCTCTAAAATCTATGGCCTATAACAAAGTAATGATGTCTTTAGGTGCTTGTTGAAGTCCTTATGAGTTTGTAAGTGCGTCTGAGTCGCTTTAAGGCGAGTCGGTTCACTCGGAGGCCATCTTGTAATGTCTCCAGACGGCCGTTTCCTTTGAGCAAACTAATGCAGCTCTATCGACTTGAATGGGCAAAGACCAACATGTATTGTCAAGGTTATGTTTTGATAACATGTTACAGCGGCAATAGCATCTGACAACAACTGTATCATGATGTTTTTATATAGCTAACATCACGCTTAAAAACTGCATATTTCAGGCTGATTCATTTAATGCACATGTACATTCTGTGGTAATCAAACTATAGCCAAAAGTCAATTTTGAGATTTTGGGATATTTGTCTTCAATAACATGTCTTCTTTCAGACTTGTGGTGAAAAAAAGTTCGAAATACACATTTAGGTCTTTATTTTACTACACTTTGTCTGTTTGCGTCTGTAGATTTCTCATAAATTCAACAAAAGTTGGCGTTCTTAATCAACATGCTGCTCCGCGATCTCTGTCTGCTCCCTGTCATCACACACACCGCTGGAAAGCTCTCTCTCTCCTGTACAATGCTGTCGGATCCGAATATGGTCATTTCCTTTTTATCAGCAACCAATCGTGAAAGTAAAAGGGCTGAATGCGCAATCTCATTTGCTGATGCTAAATCTTTAAAGCCCGTTTTCTCAAAATGACTTTTCTCTCATTCTCCAAGTCCGAAATCTCCACTTCAGTAGCACCTCTATTTACACCAACCTTCCCAGTCTTGTACCTAGTTATATTATGAAGACATTTACAGAGGGATTTGTAAATATATTATTCCTAGCCTGATTTATATAAAATTTTATTCCAAAAAACATGGCGGAAATTGTTTTTTTAAAGGCTATTGACAGTATATTCCTGATTTACAGGATAACAAAAGTAGATATCCATAAATCCCTCTGTAATTTTTTTCCCATCTAATATGTGAACACAATCAAAAAATCAATTTTAACCTGGCTTTATCCAATACTCAGATTTCGTTTTTTAAAATATATGCAAATGTAATAAGGGATCCACTGGAGGCAAGTTGAGAAATGAGAACCCAAGTGCAGTTTATTGTAACTAAAATAAAACATGAAACAAAAACATGACGTGGCATGAAAACAAAAACATGACGTGGCATGAACATGAAACTTAGACTACAGCAGGATTACAGGAAACAATACTTGACAAAGACACATGGCAAACATGAGGGCTTAAATACACAGACTAATGACAAAACAAGGGACACCTGTGAACAATGATCAGACAATTAACCAATAACAAGACATGGCAGGATCACATGACAAACAGGGAATCACATGACAGACATGGAAACAAGACATGAACAAACCCAAAACGTGACAGAATCCCCCCCTCTAAGGGCGTCTCCCGACGCCCAACAAAACCGAAACACAACATAAGACCAGGAGGGTGGTGGAGTGGAGGAGGTCATGGGGGAGGGATGGTGGGCCAGGCCCGTGCAGGGGGACAGGACATGGGACGTGGCATGGCGTGGACGGGCCTGGGTCGTGGCATGGCGTGGGCGGACCTGGGCCGTGGCAAGGCGTGGGCGGACCTGGGCCGTGGCAAGGCGTGGGCGGACCTGGACAGTGGCATGGCGTGGGCGGACCTGGACCGTGGCAAGGCGTGGGCGGACCTGGACCGTGGCAAGGCGTGGGCGGATCCGGCAGTGCAGGAAGCCAGGGCGGATCCGGCAGTGCAGGAAGCCAGGGCGGATCCGGCAGTGCAGGAAGCCAGGGTGGATCCGGCAGTGCAGGAAGCCAGGGCGGATCCGGCAGTGCAGGAAGCCAGGGCGGATCCGGCAGTGCAGGAAGCCAGGGCGGATCCGGCTGTGCTGGAGGCCAGGGCGGACCAGACAGTTCAGGCGGCCAAGGTGGACCAGACAGTTCAGGCGGCCAGGGTGGACCAGACAGTTCAGGTGACCATGGCGGCGCGGCCTCCATGGTCCTATCAAGGACCCTACTGCCCCCCCCCAAAATTTTCCTGGGGACAGCTATGGGGTTATGGGCTGGAACAGACCACAACTCCAGAACAGAAATGACGTGAAAAGTCTCAGCAGTCGTGACGTGAACAGGCTCTGGCTCGGCAGACGTGACGTGAACAGGCTCTGGCTCGGCAGACGTGACGTGAACAGGCTCTGGCTCGGCAGACGTGACGTGAAGCTCAGTCTCTGGCTCGGCAGACGTGACGTGAAGCTCAGTCTCTGGCTCGGCAGACGTGACGTGAAGCTCAGTCTCTGGCTCGGCAGACGTGACGTGAAGCTCAGTCTCTGGCTCGGCAGACGTGACGTGAAGCTCAGTCTCTGGCTCGGCAGACGTGACGTGAAGCTCAGTCTCTGGCTCGGCAGACGTGACGTGAAGCTCAGTCTCTGGCTCGGCAGACGTGACGTGAAGCTCAGTCTCTGGCTCGGCAGACGTGACGTGAAGCTCAGTCTCTGGCTCGGCAGACGTGACGTGACGTGAAGCTCAGTCTCTGGCTCGGCAGACGTGACGTGAAGCTCAGTCTCTGGCTCGGCAGACGTGACGTGAAGCTCAGTCTCTGGCTCGGCAGACGTGACGTGAAGCTCAGCCTCTGGCTCGGCAGACGTGACGTGAAGCTCAGCCTCTGGCTCGGCAGACGTGACGTGAAGCTCAGTCTCTGGCTCGGCAGACGTGACGTGAAGCTCAGTCTCTGGCTCGGCAGACGTGACGTGAAGCTCAAATGTGTGCACAGACCACACACACCATATGGCTGTGGCCATAATTGTTAGTGTAGCCCTAACTGAGGGCTCAGGTTCAGGCGTGGCGGCGGCCATCTTGTCAGGAGACACAGGCTCGGTGGCGGCCATCTTTTCAGGAGACACAGGCTCGGCGGCGGCCATCTTGTCAGGAGACACAGGCTCGGCGGCGGCCATCTTTTCAGGAGACACAGGCTCGGCGGCGGCCATCGTGTCAGGAGACACAGGCTCGGCGGCGGCCATCGTGTCAGGAGACACCGGCTCGGCGGCGGCCATCTTGTCAGGAGACACAGGCTCTGCGGCCGACGTGGCGTGAACAGACTCGGACTTGGCAGGCGTGACGTGAAGAGACCCAGACATGGCAGACATGACGTGAAGAGATTCAGGCTTGGCAGACATGACGTGAAGAGATTCAGGCTTGGCAGACATGACGTGAAGAGATTCAGGCTTGGCAGACATGACATGAAGAGATTCAGGCTTGGCAGGCATGACATGAAGAAATTCAGGCTTGGCAGACATGACGTGAAGAGATTCAGGCTTGGCAGACATGACATGAAGAGATTCAGGCTTGGCAGGCATGACATGAAGAAATTCAGGCTTGGCAGGCTTGGCAGACATGACGTGAAGTGGCTCAGGCTTGGCAGGCATGACGTGAAGTGGCTCAGGCTTGGCAGGCATGACGTGAAGTGGCTCAGGCTTGGCAGGCACGACGTGAAGTGGCTCAGGCTTGGCAGATGCTGTGGGTTTGTGGGGCTTCTCCTCAAAACCCACAGTAAATGAGGAACCACTCAATAATAGGGCATAGTCAATATATTGGGCCAAGGACCAGTGGATTTTTCCCCCAGGAAGCTGGGAGCGAATGGGCTCATTCAAATTCACTCTAAATATGTCCTTGAGGGCCACGTCATTAAAATCCAACTGGTGAGAGAGTTCACAAAATTCAGCCACATACGTTTCAATGGGAAAATTTCCCTGGCGTAGGTTCAGGAGGGCAACCGCTGGGTTCATTGTTGTAGGTCAAGTATTCTGTAATAAGGGATCCACTGGACGCAAGTTGAGAAATGAGAACCCAAGTGCAGTTTATTGTAACTAAAATAAAACATGAAACAAAAACATGACGTGGCATGAAAACAAAAACATGACGTGGCATGAAAACAAAAACCGTGGCATGAACATGAAACTTAGACTACAGCAGGATTACAGGAAACAATACTTGACAAAGACACATGGCAAACATGAGGGCTTAAATACACAGACTAATGACAAAACAAGGGACACCTGTGAACAATGATCAGACAATTAACCAATGACAAGACACATGGCAGGATCACATGACAAACAGGGAATCACATGACAGACATGGAAACAAGACATGAACAAACCCAAAACGTGACAGCAAATTAGCACATATTTAATTAGATATTGCCTAATTTGCATATTTAAACATTAAATTACAGAAAACTTGTAATACATTTTTTTTTTCATCTTAATGTAGGTAATCAACTGGGAAAGTTTCATGGTGATATCTGCTAGTTAAACATTTTACCCTATTCACCTGTAGTGTCTCGCCTTAATGACATAAAGGTCACTTAAGTGGACTCAAAGAGAGTACCTTTTCATGACTGTTTCTTTACACGTTTAAGTACACTTTCAAAAATGCACTTTGCAATACTATATCAAATCAAAAGTTTTGGTTACACTTTATTTTAGTGACCTTGTTGTTACAGTGTAATTATACATTTCAGCAGTGTTGGGGAGTAGCTAACTACAAGTAACAATGCTACTAACTTAACTACATTTTTCTTGACAGAAGCTCAGTTGCTTTTAAAACAGTAGCTTTTCCAGTAGCGGACTACTTTTATCAGCAAGTAGCAGTGTAGCGCGACCAAAAGCTACATATCGTTTAGAGTTTTGACGAGCCAGCAATGCACTGAATCGTCTTCTGATTAGATCACAAACTAAAATCGTGTGTTACCAGCATCTATAGTTTCATCACACATCTTACGTTCACAGTTCACTGAGAAGAGATCGTCTGATGATTATATAAAGGACGTACAGTTGAGAGTTCATATGAATCGATTAGTAAAGTTTACACTTTTGTATGTAATTTATGCAAGTTGTCGCTACATCAAAGACTTTAAACTTGAATAATAGCCATTTTAAATTTTATGTCCTGCTTTATTGCACTCTATATCAAATGTCTACTTCTGATTTTATGATGACCCGTCATAGTTTAACTTTCCCGCCACAGCTTTATAATGAACCTAAAAGACACAAGCGTTGTGTTTAGCGCCATTGCTTTGGCAAAGCATCTGTCAATCGAAAAGAAACTCAAAACATTCTTCATTAACAATTTTTCTGTTATTTGTTATATACTATGTCATTGTAAAAAAGTAAAAAATAAAATCAAAGTAGTTTTCGATGAATGTAACTAGCTACTTTTTGATAGTAATGAGTACTTTTTTAACTTATGAGTAACTTGCAGCTTGTCAAACTACAGTTTCAGAGCTTCTCCAACACTGCAACTTATGTCTGAGACTCTGAGTAATATATTAATTAACTGTGTTCTTACTATAGGGTAAGGATTAGGGTCTGGTTTATGCTTAATTTATAGTTACTACTACAGTAACGTGTAACAAGGACAATGCAAAAAGTGTTACCAAAGTTTTACTATTTATTTTACTAGTTTCTAGTTTTACTTTATATTAAATCATCATGTTTTAGTAGAAGTTCACCTTATTGATGAGTTGACTAACATTTTAAAGCACATGTAAATTTCTTGATTATAATTTTAACTGTAGTGTTATTCAATATTGCATTTAAAGGTCCCATGACATGCTACTTTTTGTAGGCTTTAATATAGTCCTTAGTGGTCCCTTAGTACTGTATCTGAAATTTCTTTCCAAAAATTCAGCCTCGGTGCAGAATTATAGCCACTACAAGCCAGTCCCAGAATGAGCTTCCTTCAGACGGGCCGTTTCGGTGTCTGTAGCTTTAAATACTAATGAGGAGGAGAAAGGCAGCGCAAGGTGGAGGGTGGGTGTGGCCTTGGCCATCTTGCGCAACGGTACCATGCATGTTTGTTTATGTTGGATATATTGCAATGGCACGAAGACACGCAGTCGTTTAAGCATTTCAGTTTGACCCAGAATCTGATCCAGATGGAGAAGCAACGGATGAAGAAGTTGCAACTCAGCGGCTCCAGCAGGACGTTTCCGAATGGTTAGTTTAAAATATTATGTCTGGATACGGTACTTTATTCGGATGGTTTACAGTTATCATCATGTAGCTAACGCGAACCTACTGTTGCCTTTTCATGAGAGATCTGTAACGTCTGTATTTATCTTATTACAATTACATCAAGCTCTGCGATCTTGAAATGCGGATATCGCGCGCGCCATATAACCAAGAGGAAAACGGTTATCCAAATAACAAAGAAATGTACAACACTCGCGTTACAGTGTGTGTAACTTGATGCTGTCTACCTTTACATTAGCATAAGTAACTGCATAGCTGCATAGCTAATGTGACAGGGAGACACAGCCTACGTGTAAAAAGCTAGGTAACCATAAACAGTAAAGCAACACACTTATATATAATTTGTTGACTTACTTGTCCGACGTTCAGCAAGCCCAGCTCTGTATTGACCATTCGATGTTCATTTGTACAGCCAATTATTGAGCAATTATTATGCTTCGCTCGCTCAAAAGCCATGATATCTCTCGTGGACAAACTAAAATCGCACGCGCGCGTTCTACTTCCTAGCTCATTTTCTCATGGGCGAGAAATATTCTCTGGGCGGGCAAAGCAGAGAAAGGGGAGGTAACATTTCTCCTTATGACGTCATAAGGAGGAGATTCAAGATCAGCCCGGTTGAGCTTCCATTTTCACCGATCAAGCTCGATTTACACCGATTAAAATTTTTAGAAACTTGGGGACCATATACAGGCTAGGGGAACTCATATTAATGTTAAAAAACCTCAGAAAGTGGAAATTTCATGTCATGGGACCTTTAATATATATATATAATTTTTTTTCGTTTAGTTTTTTTATGTACTAAATTGCAACTTCATCGTTACAATAACAATTACATCATTTGTGATGTGATGAAACATACGTTTACTTCTTTAAAGCAAAAATGACAAAAGATTTTTAAAGCATAATGATTTAAAATGTACTTTAACATACAACTTTGAATTTGACATTACTCTTTCCCCGCCATTGACAGAAATTTCAGAAATTTGTTTTCACTGTTATACGGTAGGGGGCGCTATTACACATCATCTCCTGATCAAAACACAGGGGAAGAAGAAGCAGAAACAAGGGACAGAATATATAAACAGATGCATATTTAAAATAACGCGATCATCAACATTAAACAGTATATAAATCAAAACTGCCTAATGTTACTGAATGAAATGTGGACCCAGGACGAGTTACAGGACTGTGAAGCTTTAGGGGTGTTGATGGACTCGATCTACTCCATCCGAGACTCAAATCCCATCCGGACATTGTCCATTGAGTACATTTAAGTGGGTTTTATTTAATTAATATTATATTATCTGCAAGTACAGTTTTGTTTTTGTTTTTAAACAAGTACAATGAAGTAGTGTAGAAGAAGTGCACATTCAATCCAGTTATATGCACTTGTTTTTCACAAGGGATGATGGCCCTCGAATCTATGAATGGAGCAAATACAGCTAAACTTGTCAATATAATGTCTCCGCAAAACAGAATTTCACAGTCAAAAAGCTTCAGCAAATCAGGACTTTGGTCACCATTGGCTGCATTAATGTACATATCTAGGATATTGCCTGTTTATATGGCCATGCGAGGAACGCTTGGCAAACAGTATGAAATGACTGTGGCACACCCATGTTTGCATGAGAAGCCACGCTGAATATGTTTCCACATTCTTAATGGCTTGAATCATGCTCTTATATGCCTTACCACGACAAAACCGATTAAAAACCAACACAATTCATCACCTCACCACAAGACTGTACTCTGTTGCATGCTGTTTGTAATTCATTCAGACCGATTCCAGGAATCTGCCGGGACAGAGATGTATCTCTCCAGGCCTAGAGTCAGATGTGCCGTGGATATCATGTCTGCGAGTGAACCCAAGCGGGAGCCTTTATCAAACTCCGTCCCAGTCTGTGTTCAGCTTATCTCTGTTTACTCCATGTGATGAATAATTGAACAGCACTCGTGTCACAGTCTATCCGGGTATGAGCGCTCTGTCACACTGACTGAACGTACCCTTCTTTAGTCAAAAGCAATCTAAAAGATCAAGGCTAAATGTGCCACTGCATATCTGACACTGTCAATTCCACTGTCCACTGTTTTTTTTTTTTTTTACATCTAACTGTAACATGACTGTAAAGGCCCTGATATACTCACAGTGAATTTCTTTTAGTCCTTTAAACCAAACAGATTCACAGTATTAAACATGAAAATACAGCGTCAGTGTTGCTTTCGATTAGAATAACACTCCAGTGTCTATGTTTTCACTCGCAGACGCCGGATCTCGACGGACTGAATGAGGAAATGAACTGAAGAAGATTTCGAACTCTTAAAATTAACTTAATTTTGGCCTGATTTTGTTCAAAATGACGCCATACTAGTTCGTTCTTCGATTTCGCTTCAAGTATATTGGGGCCTTTAATCAACATGCATGAAAATTCAAGATTACGAGATTCAAGAAATTATGTAGAAAGTTACTACGTCATGTACTAAACACAAAAGAGTTACTATATCTATGTATATGGAGGTGGAATTGCACGATTCTGATTCCGATTAATGATTGTGGTTCATTAACAATTCCACTATATTATACTTTTAGTTCTTAACTAAACGATATACTAAACTAAACATTTAAACTATATACTAAACTACTTTTTTTTTTTTTTACTCAAAATTTTTTATTAAAACAGGAAATATAAAAATCAAATATGAATAAAAATTATGATACTATCTCAATAACACAGGTACTTATTGAATCACTAGTAGAAGCGAATATCATACAAAAACGTGTTTCCTTCAGTTTAAAAATATACCTGACGCTAGAGATCATTCCAGCTTTTCACGGGTGGTTTCTCCAGGCCATGAACTCAAAGCAGAGACGCACGTGCTGACGGGCCGTTTCAAGGGTTATCAAGACCCTGCTTTGAAACAAAGCAAAACTTTCCTTCTGGCCAAAATAATGTCTTCCTGTCAGTCTACATCCCTGTAAACATTCCCATCCACGCAGGATACTCTCTCTCTCAAACACTCAAGTACTTGTCACACACATTTACTGCAACTCAAGTTTACCGCAATACCAATTCTGAAGAGGATCTCTCTCACAGAGCTGCTGTTGTGTTAAATCCTCTCTCTCTGTGTGCATGTGTGTGTGTGTGTGTGTGTGTGTGTGTGTGTGTGTGTGTGTGTGTGTGTGTCTCCACAAAGATATTTTGCGACATTTGAAATCCATTTTTTGGTCCCAATGACAGCTTATAAATCATACTAAGTGATGTTTTCTGAAAATTTAAAAATGCAGATAGTTTTGTGTGATGGGTTTAGGGGACTCGTTTAGGAGTTAGTAAGAGGAGAGAATATACAGTTTGGACAGTTGAAAAATCATTATGCCAATGGAGAGTACCCGTAAACCACATAAACAAGTGTGTGTGTGCGTGTGTGTGTGTGTGTGTGCAACACTCTACGCAAACCTTGGCAATAGTATCGCCATTGGCTTGTAATTTTTTTAGATTACTTGCCAGAATATGATGTATGAATGAAAATGTATGAATGCATATTTGTCATTTTAACAGAACTTAGTGCTTGAGTCATTGTTGGTCATTCAGTGTTTCTGAAAAAATAAAAAAATTAAATAACAGTAATACTGATTTAATATTAATACTACTACTAATTCTAACTAATAACGGTTTCACTTTATTTTGATGGTCCCTCTAACACAGGGGTGGGGAACGTTGGTCCAGGCACTGTCCTGCAGAGTTTACCCTGAAAAATAAAATAAAATAAATAAAACTCCCCTGATTGTAGCCTTAGTGACCCCGAAGACATTGATTAGCTTGTTCAGGTGTGTTTGATTAGGGTTGGAACTAAACTCTGCAGGACAGTGGCCCTCCAGGACCAACGTTCCCCACCCCTGCTCTAACACGTTCTGTTGACTATAAGTAACGTTTCACCCACTACATAAGAAACCGGCAGTGGCTTCTTAAGGTTTTTAAAGGCTGAACTACATGGTGTGTTAGACTCTCTCTCACTCTCACTCTCTCTCTCTCTCTCTCTCTCTCTCTGTGTGTGAGAGAAACACTGAGCGCTCTCAGCTAAGCGGCGGCGAGTCGGGCGCCTTCACACTAGAGTTTAACGGTGCGTCAAATACGCTGCACATTGAGATGAACTGGAATAGTATGAAACTCTCAAATAATCAGTCAGTGTGTAAAATATATCTGTGCTTACTGCTAATCTTAACTTTACTTAGCCTCTAAACACTGGCGAGTGAAATCTAACAATTTATTAGCCAATGGCTAAAGATAGACATTATTTAGTCAACTAGCATGTGTGTGTGTCACTCCTTTCTCTTCAGCTGATATTGCACCTCTTTGCCTTCCTCAGGTGCTCAGTCATGACCCCTGACCCTCCATTCAGTGATGGCCTAAACACTCTAGACTGTGGATGGTGTGAAGAATTTCGCTGGATCTTAATTCAGTTCAATAGTCAATTGATGTTGGAATTGATACAGGGGGAAAAACGACTACATCCTTACTGCTCGTATCACAGTGTATCAATTGCTGAGGAAGATCCAGAGCTGAAATTTAGACAATGGCCGTTTCATTTTCGACAAGCCCTGTAAGCAGTAGACCAATCACAACAGACTGGACCATCTGACCAATCAGAGCACAGTAGACCTATCACAACAGACTGGAGCATCTGACCAATCAGAGCACAGTAGACCTATCACAACAGACTGGAGCATCTGACCAATCAGAGCAGAGTAGACCAATCACAACAGACTGAGCCATCTGACCAATCAGAACAGAGTAGACCAATCACAACAGACCGGGCCATCTGACCAATCAGAGCAGAGTAGACCAATCACAACAGACTGGGCCATCTGACCAATCAGAGCAGAGTAGACCAATCACAACAGACTGGGCCATCTGACCAATCAGAGCAGAGTAGACCAATCACAACAGACTGTTTAATAGTATTTTTAAAGATTAATTTAAAGTGAGAGAAGATGACGGCACATGTAATATAAATGTAAAAGGAACGATGAACATGAGCAAATGAGCATAGAAATGAGCATGCACAATTATATATCCAATAATGAACAATGTAAATCGTAAAAGTACGAAAAGTGGAATAAGATAGCCAAAGATCACGTCACCACTACACCAAGGGTAAAAATGACTCTGGATGAAGTGAAATGAAACCTTAATAGTTTCCACAAAATACCAAATCAGTTATTCTTGAGGATTGCTATAAAATCATAATAACATTATATCATCTTCAAACAGTTAAGTAAGTCAGAATTTTTATTCAATTTTGAATACCAAGTTAACACTGTTTTACCATAGTAAGTGGGAATTTCCACGGTAATTTAGCATCTCAAATGTCTTGCATGGTTAAACTAAAATTAGTGGTGGTGCTGATGATGTGTTTCAGTAGCTGGTTTCGCATCAGAGCAGAACTGCTCCACAGCAGCATCAGAGAGAAACTGCACTAGTTCTGCAGCTGGACTGCAGTCTCCCCTGTCCCGGCCGAGGGGGAGAAGCTGTCTCTGTACACATGTCTGAGCTGCTACACAAACATGCATCTAATAACATTCATCTGCTCTGCGCTCAGTCCTAGTGCTCAAGCTTTTCACGGGTTTGAATCATTTCGGCTGACATTTAGAAAGTTAATGTGCTTCGAAACCTAGTGAGCCCTAGTGACTACCTAGATAACATTTGTAGGAGTGCAGGTGCAACCCTTGTGGGAAAAGAACACTTAGCATACTTATAAAAAGAGCACTTGCACTATACAAAAATAATAGACTTTACTTTACAACAATATACTTAAGTGCGAACTGAATGTAATGTTCTTAAACAATGAAATGCATGTTAATTGGATTAACTGAAAATAGATTATACAGTCCTATAGTTTAAATTTATATTAAATGCAATTAGCTGAACTTAAGAGCGTTTGTGTCCCACTTAAGTAAGACTTAAGTGTATCTTTATATATAATAATTTCATGATTATTTCTATTTATAGGGTATTGCCAAATGACAAGCATTTATTGTAAACTAAAATATGCTTTAATGTAATTTCTCTTCAAACTTGTATGTAATGTATTTAAATATATTTGCAATTATTATACATTAAATGAACTTTATATGCAATATTGAATGACACACTATAGTTAATTAAGTACTTTACATGTGCTTTAGTATGTTAGTAAACATCTGAATAAGCTGACTTCATTAAAGCACGAAAAACGATTATGAAACCATAATGATTTTAAATGTACTTTAAAGTAAAACTTTAAACTTTAAAAGTGTACTTAAGTGTGTTATAGTCATGAAATGTTCTCTCTTTAACACGTAAGTGGCCTTTTATTTCATTAAAATGTTATAACTGCAGTTATTTACAAGTATGCTTTTAGGATTTTAAGTTCACATTCAATACAATTACGTGAACTTCTTTTTTTTTACAATGGAAAGGATGTTAAAAATGGCTAATGATGCCTGCCGTTCATCTCAAGCCCGTCATGAACGATCCCACAGAAAGTGTGGCTTACTGAAGAAGACTGCTACTACTTCAATAATCCATGTTTTTTTCCACCTGGCAGATGATTCAGCGGCAAATAAATAAATCCCATAGACGTACACTGAGCGAGGAACCCGAGCCATATCTACAGACCAAAATATCACAGAGACTTGGGGGAGAGCCAGTAAACAACACCCTAGCAACTGCCCACAACACCCTAGCAACCACATAGCAATGCACTGGCAACCACCCACAACATTGTGATAGTGATTTCGGTACAGGCAAACAAAAATCTAGGTATATGTTAAAAGAAGCTTAAATATCAAGACCTATCCAGATAATTATGGATCCTGCACTTTTCAAATCACCCACCTACGTGGTTTGATTTAATGTCAGTGTAGACAGCTGGCCATGCAGGCAGGAGACGTCAAGTCAGTTCATTATACATTGACACGGAGCCAGTGCTTTGACAGGATTTCTTTCTGGCACACTGCTGGTGTTGTGGTGTGGCTACAGGCGCTGAGTTATGACATCCCTTAAAGAGGCTGTGTAGGGGTTAAGTGGCTCAATCAAGGGCGCAACAGATGTACTTTTCAGCAGGACTCTTTGAACTTGCACGTTTAATATTTCATTATTGCAATGGGCCACCGTGCCATTGTTCGGGAATAAAGGCAGCAGCACCCCTGGAAATATGCCAAAACACTGCACTGCCGCTACATCTATGAAACCTGTGATTGGTGGATGAATGTATAAGTTTGTAGTACTGATTTTACAGCATTGTATAGCCTATTTCATTATTAGCATTAGTTAATCACATAATTCTCTATAGGGCACAGCTGATTGGTTCCTGCTGTAGCCAATGAAATCGCTGCTCAACCTTCAAATACTTGGTTAGCATTTGCTTAGCAGCGCAGCGCACTTTCAGAAACCCTCTGAAATTTCTGAGGGGGTATTGTAATGTGTATGATCTGTTTTGGTTTAGATTCATTGTGTTTTGGTTCTGTTTTCCCTGTTCTTGTTTCCCTGTGTTCACTGTCATTGCAAGTTGACCTAGTTTCCTAGTGTGTGCCAGTTTGTTCCCTTAGGTACTGATTACGTATCACCTGTTGTTCATTTAGCTACCTCATTATCTCTTCTTGTGCATTTAAGCCCTTAGTTCTCTCCAGTGTTTAGTCTTGCGATGATGTTGCATGTTTGGTTAGTGTTTATTATTCTGTTCCTGTATTCTCCTGAGAATCAGTTAATAAAATAAAATAAAATTATACATACTGTCTTCAGATGAAGTGGCTCTGATTGACTCCAAATAAATCTCAGCTGTTTATCTTGGTTGCTGCTGCTACTACAAGATCCATGGGCCACAAAAAGCGTATGAAGTATCAAGAGAATCTTGTTGTTTAAAGGTATAGCTCAGGCAAGGGCTACAAAAACATTTCCAAGATATTAGATATACCATGGGTCTCACCTCAGGGTGAACCTGATTACACCAATTACATGTTTCTGGATCACCATCTTTGTTTATCCTGGAACAACATTCCAATCAACCAAACAGATTTGAGGGACAAGTTTACAGTTTATGTCAAGTTTTGGCTTACAACCAGGGTTTGGTGCTTCTACATCAGTGTTATTCATCTTTTCCCTCTGGTTTTAGGGATAACGTATGGGTAGGGGTTAGGTTATAGGGATAGGGTTCAAACTAAATTTTCAGACAGGAATCTTGTTCCAGGATCAACAAAATATGTTGACTCAGGAACATGTCTTACATGGCAGTCATAAACAAGTAGAGAAAGTATGGCACAACAGTGACATTATCAAGAACTGGGCGTCCCTCCAAAATTGACAAGAATACAAAGTGAAAACTGGTCAGGGAGGCTACAAAGAGGCCAACAGCAACATTAAAAGATTTGCAGATTTTCTGGCAAGTACTGATTGTGACAACTCTCTCCCATATTCTCCATCTATCTAAGCTATTGGGCCGGGTGGCAAGACTTAAGCCTTTTCTGACTAAATAAAACATCCAAGCACAGAACCTTCTGACATTCTGCTAGAAAATGAAGAGAACTTTCACCTTTCAGCATGACAATGATCCAAAACAAGCATCTAAATCCACAAAAGAATGGCATTAGCAAAGAAGGATGAATGTTTTGGAACAGAGCCCAGGCCTGAATCTGTGAGGGACCTGAAGAGCGCCGGGCCCAGGAGATGCTCTCGCAGTTTAACAGGTCTGGAACGTTTTTGCAAAGAAGAGTGAGAAAATATTCCCAAGTCAAAATGTGCCAAGCTGAATAAAATCAAAGCAGTAAAATCAAAAGGGTGCTTCAACAAAGTATTAGTTGGGGGGGTGAACACTTATGCAGTTAGTTATTCCACTTTTTTTTTTCTCTCTCTCTGAAATGTGTAACTTTCGTTTTCAGATAATATTCACTGTAGATCTGAGAGGTAAAATGGGATCACTAGGGAATCCAAAATTGTTGGCTAATCTGAGAAATGAATACTTTTCCTGTATCCCACATGCAAACACATTTTTTGGCGCTTTTCCACTGCATGGTACGGCTCGCTTAAATAGAACAACCTCAGTTGAGGTTCCAAGCGTGCCGTACCAATACTAAAATGTGACGTGTAAACACTGCAAATCACTGATTGGTTAGAGAGAATCGTCACTACCAGCGTCATTGGATTTGCGACACGAGACAGCCGAGCTCGTTGGTAGCCAAGGAGCGGATCCAGCGAGAGCTGGATGGGGCGACCAGGAATGAAAACATTTTTCAGCAACTATAATGATCAGTCTATAATCCCACCCACTTTGAAGCGGTACTAAACTGCAGTGGAAAAGCAAACCAAGCCAAGGCGAGCCGAGCCGAATCGTACCATGCAGTGGAAAAGTGCCATTTGTTTAAGTTCAACTCAACACAGTACTCATCTCAACTCAAGTGCCTCAAACAAAATGCATGATGTCTTAAAGTTTCTATGCCATGGACTTCACAAACTTTTTTTTCATCTAGCATTTAGTTGCCCCTCTATTGCTTCAGTATCAGAACTTTTACACATGGCTTTGTTTCCTGGCGGACTGTTAAAGATCATCTCACACTAGGCTTCTGGAAAAACTGTAGAAGTCAGCCAATCAGATTCAGATGTTTGTCTTCGCGAAAGTGTTTTTTTTGTGCCATATGCATCAGATGTTCAGTGTGTGGGCGTGATGTGTGAGGCTGAGACTATAATCATTGTGACAAGAACGCTACTGAAAGGATCAAAAACATGCAGCCAGCTGGAGCCTGAAACACGCCTTCGCTGGTCCTGTGTGTTTTGCACGTCACGCCCATCAGCCTCCCAAAGAGAAGCACGTGGAGGTGAGCGCGGCTGATCGTAGGACAGGCCTAAATGCGGACCCACTCACAAACCCAGATAGCATGATCATATACTGTAACGCTAACCGAAGAATGCCAGGAAGGGAGAAAACAGATTCTGCATTAATTTGACTACAGTTAAAGTCCACTGTACAGGTCCTCATTCAGATATGGGAGGGTAGGCCACTGTCTTTGGTCGATATCATGCCACAGGATCCAGCTCTAGACTGATTACACACTCCTCTTACACACACACACACACACACACACACACACACACACACACACTGTCCCACCGGCAGCTCATATCCTATGGGTGATTAGAGTTGTGTGTCTGTCTGCCAGCTGCTTGGGCAAGAGATTACATATGTTTGCAGCCCTCGGGGACTTCAATAAATCCACCTGCAGCTCATAGTCTAAACAGAAGCTGCAAGACATGTAGTTCATTCTGTATTCTGAAGGTCAGTGGTGCTTCTACAATCAGTTAAAACCAGCAAACTCAGATCCGATGGCCAGATGTTTCTTCAAAACACCATCCTTCTCTTCTGAGGTCATCCACGATTGTGAGAACTTGGTCAGTTTGTTATTCACAAGGGAACTGGGAACAAAATGCTTTGATTTCAATTGATTTAAGCTCTGTTAAATGGTGATTATCATGTCGGTAATGTAAAAAATATATATAAAAAAGTTACAAAAATACCAAAAAATGTAGCCTTTTTTAAGGCCATTAAATTTGTTTCGCAATAGTTTCATTATAATTATTCACATTTCCCTCCAAAGTTGTAAATACTGTAATGCAAATAATCTCATTGTCATTACAACATAAAATGTCCTTAATTGTCAAGAAACTATGGTGTCACAATGCAATCTTATGTCTTTTATTCTCCTGCTTTGTTCTATTCATCAAAGAATCCATAAAAATATTAATCAGCACAACTAATTTCAACATTGATAATAATCAGAAATGTTTCTTGAGCATCAAATCATCATATTAGAATGATTTCTGAAGGATCATGTGACACTGAAGACTGGAGTAACGATGCTAAAAATTCAGCTTCGATCACAGGAATAACTTACTTTTTATAATATATTCACAGTTATTTTAAATTGTAATTATATTTCACATTATTATTGTTTGTACTGTATTTGCAGCCTTGATGAGACTTCTTTCATGTCATACCAAACCTGAATCAATCAACTTAAAACAACTTCAAACCAGTTTTGTGAACTGGATCAACAGACTGATTGTAAAGAACGGACTCAAAATCATGTTCAAATTCATATGGGTAACAATATTTATATGAGTAAACAATGCCAGACTTTTCATTTATAGGTCAACAATTCCTTTCATGGTCCTTTGTTTTCTTTGTGTATAATATAACTTTTTTTTTTATTTTGTTTCTTTCTTGGCCGTTTGGTGAAAATACATCCCCCCCTGTGTGTTGAATCTGCCTTTCTTGAGGATTATCAGTGGAGATACTGTACCTGCCAGCTATGAAGCTCAGAGGCATCAAACAGCCTGTTAACAAGAGAAGAGTTGAGAGAAGCAGAGCCTTCAAGAAGCTTTCATAAGATGGAAAAGAGAAATGACACTGAACTAAAAATAGCTAAGCTCAGACGCTAGGTCATCTAACTAAACTTGAACATAAAAGCACCTTGAACGTAATCGGTGCGAAACGTTTTACAGAAAGTAATGTGCTACTAGTGAAAAGGATGTGATAATGTATTGTCATGGAAAAACACTGTCACTTCCACTGACTTGCTGTTATCAGAGGGCCAACCAATGCAGAAACAAGGAGCGATATGTCTTCTTAATTAGCGTTTAAAGTGCCCGTATTATGGATTTTTTGAAAATTACCTTTCATGCAGTGTGTAATGTAGCTGTATCATGTGAATGTAAACAGTCTGCAAAGTTATAAAGCTGAAAGTGCTTCATAAATAAAGTTAGTTTATCTCAAAAGAAAGAGTCGACTCTGAACCGCTCAAACGAATCGTTTGGAGTTCAAGTCTATTTTCACACGTCACAACTATCTACATCTGCACAATGCCCGCCTACATTTCGCGTGGACAGGACATCTTGCTGTAGCTCGTTCATGTGGATATCATGTCGTCAAGACGCTGTGCTCTCCGTCGGAAAAGTAAATTCGGTTTATTTTCACTTCCAAAGTATGAGGCTGTGAAGAATCAGTGGTTAAAATTCATCTTTACCACGAAACCACAGCAGTGTAATCCCAAACTTTTGTTGTGTTCCCTTCATTTTACTGAAGACTGCTTCTCAAATCTCGGAGTTCAATGCAGGATTTGCAAAACACTTGCTCTAGAAAGATGGGTCAGTACCCAGTTAATTTGGACCAATTTGCTCCTCAGAATCACAACCTAAGAGTATGACTAATTATTGATGTATATATTTTCTACCGGTGTTCAAAATACTTAGTTTTGTGTTTTATATTGTGTACATTTTTATTTGTTTTACTGAAATACTTCAGTTGTGGGCCACTATAACCTAAAACTGTCTATTAATGCAGAGTGTCTGTCATTCTCACTACTTTGAGTAAAGATAAAGGATGGAGCAAGATTTGTTTTACCAACGTTTTTGTTACATCAGTCATTCATGCTAGAGCTCGGCTAACGTACAGCATGTGCCGTTATGATACAGTTCCTGCATGAGCACCGCAATAAATTAGAAATGTACACATGGGTTTGTTGATGGACATACTGTACTCTTGTTAATGCTGATGGTGAGGAATTACAGTAGCAACATCTCATATAATGTACCTCAAACTGAGTAGTGGTTCGGGTTGAATAACTAGTTCTTCCAATGTTTCATCATCGGACTCGCGCTCAGATTGATATGGTAAATTCGACGTCATTGTTCGTTACTGTCTTTAGTTTACAGTGTCCAATCGCTGAGCTGTAGGAAGCCTCCGGATGGAGCTGACGTTCAGTTATGGCAATGGGCATTTTTGTTTTCCACACGCGCTGTACGCGGTAAACCAATCACAACACACTGAGCTGTCTGGCCAATCAGAGCAGAGCAGCTCGCAGAAAGGAGGGATTTAAAGAGACTGATTCATCCATCGAGTCGTTTGAGAATCATTGAAAAATGTGGTGATGTGCAAATGTATTATGAGAAAATGAAACAGTTTTTTGACCTTAGATGCATGTAAACATGTTGTAAAAGTTTAGAATAGACTTTAAATAGCGTAAAAGGGCACTTTAAAATGAGTTGATGTCTGTTTGTGACAGGACTTCCTGAACATGAGTTCCTGCAGTTGCTTCTCACAGAAAAGACGGTGGAAGATGCTGGCAGCTTATTTCCACCTCCAAAGACTGTCCTTTAACTACCAGTTCCTGTTTACAAGGCTAGCTGTACGTCAAAGAGTCTTTTCCTGAGAGAGATAAGAGGAAAACAAAAAAGCAATAAAAACATGTGAAGGGGCTCGAATGAGATTCGAAGGAGAATTTTTGTTTATGTTCAGTTTCAAGGTCGTCAAAATGCTATTGAATTCCTAAAAGTTAACTTTTTTAACTGCTTTATTTACAGCCTTTCAATTACATGAAAACAGACATAAAATATTGATGACATCATGTTGCACTCACGGGCGTGTCCAAATTGTTGTCCAATAAAATACTTTCTACGTCTCCTCCCGATAACAATGGCATGCCTCTGACTGGCATCAGCAAACAGCAAACCATGGATCATAGCTGTGATTTAAACTAAAGTGTGTTGGCTATTTAAAAAAGTGAGGGATGAGGCCAAACTTAAAACCCTCATTAGGTTTGTGCAATGCTATTGGTACAGCTGTTAGTTTTACAGTCAATGTTTGTTGTATTTGCCAAATTCTAATTAAACACACTTTAACAGGATGATTTCAAACGTATGCTTTTAGCAAGCATAAACCCTTTTTGGAGCACCTACAGCATGGCATGCAAATACAGGGATGCAAATATTCCTTCAGCTGCATGACCTTATTTTACTTTCAGGTAAAACTTCGAATATGAATGAGCTGGAGTCCTGCAAACATCAGTGCCCTGTCTGCTCCCCAAAAAATATATCAAAATCCTGAAGCCAATAAACAAAAATTGGTAGTAAAATAGTAAAAGGTAAAGAAAGTGTATAGACTGTACATAACAACAGGACACTGCAAATGCAACCTTAGAAATAACAAGACCGCCAATGGTTATTGTAAAAGTAAGAGTTCACAAACTATGGAAGCTTGTTTCTGCCAAGGAATTAAACAATTTAAAAGATAATTGTGACTTTATCTTGCAATGCTGACTTTATAATTGCTATTCTGACTTCTTTTCTCAGAATTGTGAGATATAAACTTGCTATTGCGAGTTATAAAGTCCAATTCTGAGGTAAAAAAGACTGACTTTTTTTCTCAGAATTGCGAGTTTTTATCTCAAAATTCTGACTTCATAACTTGCAATTTTGCAAGATTTAAATTCAGAGAAAATAAGTAAAAAATGTGAGATAAAAAGTCACAACTACCTTTTTTACTTTTTATTCAGTGGCAGAAAACAATCTTCCATAAACAAACAAACAAGCAAACAAAAAAACAATACAGGCTCATTGGTGAAACGTGCCTCTACCTGCAAAACTCCAAAAATGCTGAACCAATACATTCAATTCACTGCAGTTTCCAGCTGAAATGAACACTAGTGGCAGTAAAACACCAACACATTTTATTCCAGTCAACACAAATTATGAATACATGGGCAGATTATCGATTTATAATTTTCTTATTTTCATTGGTTAATTGCACAATACTACGTTATCATTTTGCAATATTTATAAACGAATAAATGTTGATGTATGAGTCACATAACCAGCACCATATGTTGGGCTTTTTAGTATTAGTAAACTTCGGTGGCTCACCTGGTAGCACTTGCAATGTGGACAGGTACGAATCCAGTGAACCACGAGTCACGATAAAAAGCTCAAAGGCTTGCAGAAGCAAGCTAAAATGGCATGGTGGCTTTCATCAAATGCGTTTTTATCTCACGTTTGCTTTTGTTAACACTGTGTAGTGTAGGGTTTAGTTTAAGTGGTACATTATTTTCAAAAGCAATAGAGCATTAACCTCTTGGTGCCACTCACTGCCCTGACACGTACAACAAGCAGCGTAATAAAACATTGCCTGATCAACGTTCATCTGTTTCAGATAAAACTGAACGTGCTTTTATAGTGCCAGTCACTCATTAGACATATTACTTCAAAAGTGTTGAGAAACATGCAAGTAGCAAAATAATATAATTTGGCAGAAATGTCACCATAGGCATGCCTTTCCAATGAGAAAAATACAAATTCTGTCTTAATTTACTAAACTTGCACCAAGCATTATTGTGTCACGGACAAAATTTAAAAACACCATGATATAGATGATTATTATCAGCAAATAACAAGTTGAATTTCAGTCAATTCAAAGCTATTGAGCATATCAGCAACCGACACACATATCTGACAACCTCAGTTTGATTGTAGTTTAAGTGATTTGATTGTAGAGTAATATAATATAAATCACACTCTAGCCTATTGCACAAGTAGAAACCATATAAATATGCTTATATGTGTGCATTTATATTTATTTAATGATATTTGCAAAAAAATATCATGACATATTCTCATGTAATTTATGTCCTCATCAAAGAGGAAATATACATTTTGCAATCCTCTATGTCTGTGATGTCTATCTTCAGAAATGACTAGAAAAGAACTGGACACATTGACCAAGAGCTTGTGAAAACCTGGCTGCCTGCCTACATTGTCAATAATGTAGAAATTGTACCTCACAGTTCACAAAGATGCTTCAACAGGATAGTGGCCATATGAGATTCATTATTCTTCTCTTATCAATGCTGAGATGAATGGTCAATTACAGATCCCACCTTTCTATTGCCTTTAAAATAAAAAATAAATAAACATGTGCTGGCTCAAAATCTTTGTCATTTTGCAGAATAAATGCGAAAATCTGCGTAAACCCTCTTAATTTAGAAATATCAAATGAGCAATGTCCGGTTAATCCATCGTGTTTCACGTGCTCTGATGCAGCCTGTTGTCAAAGCCGAGTAACAGACGAAAAAGCGACAAATAATACAAAAGCGACTCATTTGAGCGATACATGAGCGAATAAATCTTACCTCGGTCTATAAGGGCGTTTCCGTTCAGTTCACACGCTCGCTGTCGGGTGTACCGCCGCACATCTGCTTCTTTCCCTCATCAGTTCGTTCAGTGATCAGACACTCACCACGCCTTCCCTTCACCGGCTACAAAGACACGGGCCGGGGCCATGCCGTTATCTGCGCGCACACGGGCCAGCGCGCGCACACGCTCGCTCATACTATACCCACGGTAGTGTGTGTGTGTGTGTGTGTGTGTGTGAGAGAGACATACACACTACACAGCCTCCGCTCACTGACAATACATACCGTATTATCGCTATCATGCTGCAGGGAAATATTGGGAATTTGAATACATTCATTGTTCATTAATCATATTGTTATAGCAGTTAGGCTAATAATTGATAATTAATGCAAAAAATAATTTAGCCTAAATTCAATGACTCGATTCGACGATTCAGACTAGGCTATTAGTGCTATAAAAGTGACGGTTGCTCGACGAAATTTCGAGGGTAAAACCCAGAATCTGTGTGTTTGGGAGTTTCGTGTGTCTCCATTACAGCGGCAAAACTCCGCTCAGTGCCGCTGACAACGCTATGCTTTCGGGTGTAGGCTACCGTGTGTCTGTAGCAAGTGTGTTTAATCTATGTTTATGTTTGTTTTTTTGTTTTTTTTGCACGATCCAGAAAGCACACGTACGTCTGCAAGATGTCTGTTAAAGATCTCTTCATCTGGAAAGCATCTGCTGTTTACTAACATCTGATAGACGTCTTAAAGATGTCAGTTTTACATACATTCTAAATTACAAGAAACGTTCTATAGACGTGTTGCAGATAAGCTAACACTCTAAAAAATACGTCTTCCAGATGTAAACACGCACATCAAATAGACGTCTCTGTGATGTACGTGTGCTAGAGATGCACACAATTTGGAAATAGGCAAACTTTGTGTCCAAATGCCTCACAGCCATTGGCTGCCCACCTCCATTTTTCACGAAGAGCCTCCCGATTTTAGAATCGGGAACTGCCTAAACTTTTGCCGCTCTCGGCCGCTCTCAACGCTTACTCCAGTCCGCTGTCAATCCCACAATGCACCGCACGAGCGTAAAGCTCAACTTCCATAAGAATCACCAGTGGACAATTCTACGCGAACTGCAAGCGCTGTGATTGGTCTGCTAGAACCCCTCCCTCGGGTTTCACATGCTCCCTCTGCACGTGTAATTGCACCTCAACGCGGACAACGATGCAGAAGTATAAATGGAAACCGATGCGTAGAGGCTACGGCGTAGGTCCGACGCAGAAGTATAAATCAACCTTAAGGGCGAACAAGTTCCCCACTCAGATTTAGCTCATTTTCAAGTTGGCCACGCGTGGTTCTGTTTGAGCAGTGCTTCATACATCACTATACACTGCTAATGAACAATGACCTTTTTTTGGTATCAAAATTCGCTGAAATAGGCTATCGCTAATGCTATATGACCAAACCATAAGAAATAGAAAGACAACAGATATAATGTTCTCAAAATGTTGCCACAAAAACGTTATTTATACATTGTTTATGGAACTTTTTCTGAAACGTTTTAGTTGTACATTCCTCTAATGTTTTTTAAATGTTACTACTATCATATCGTGCAGAGAACATTCAATAGTATAATGTTCCTGTGAATGTTACATGAAAACATTTAAAAGAAACTGGACGTTTTGATCGATCAGAGAACATTCAGAAACAACGTCTTCATAACATTCTTAGAACATATTTTAGCTGGAATGAATGCCTTAGTATGTGCTAATTAATTCAATTAGCTATAGTGCCTCAAATTCAATTAATCGTTTAATTAATCATTCTTTGAATAGAAAAGAGGTGGTATTAACTTCGGATATGTGCGGATTAATTAGCACAATCGTTCAAACAACACTTTTACATGTTAACATTACATAAGTAAGACTACTGAGTAATATTACTGAACTAGCATATTAACTAGCCTATTTTGTTGATGTATTTACATATTATTAGGCAGTAATTATACATGATATGTGTAACATGCCTAAACTTTTCGATCGACTTGAAGTAAAGTCGTGATTAGAAAATCTTTTTCATGCTAATTAAATCAAACCCAGGCAGACACTAGGTGAAGATACATTAGCATTATTGAACCTGTAGTCAAGGCGCCTCCTCTACAAATGTGATGTCTCGGCTCTTCTGTGAGCGACTGTAATTCAAAGTCATTACTCTTCATGTATACAGTAGATTATGCAGCACAACTGCTGAAAGGTTCTTTAAAGGTTCGTCCATGTACAGCAAAACTGGATTGAACAGAGGCTCAGGCTCTGGGGCTTGACAGTAATATCCCAAACATCTGAACAAAGGGCCTGGTTTATTTGCATTCATCTTCTCAGTGCCCACTGTGTGAACGCCCATGGGGTCCCCCCTTCACCCTCCACGCAAAACACACACAAACACCATCTGCACTGAAGGAGAAGCTCATGTTCATTCCAACCGGAAGAATTATACCCACACTGTATAATCCCGGCGAACAAAAATGTGTTCTAAGCAAGTTCTGTTATCGTTCCCATTAAGTTATGAAAACGTTATATCTCAATGTTCTCAAAACATTCAAATGTCCCGTTTTTAAAATGTTTTTTTATTGTTGAATATGTGAATGTTAGAGAAAACATTAAGGAAATGTTTTTCCTATTTTATCATTTTGCAAGTACTATGGGTGTATTATAGTAGTATATGGGTTTTACCTTTGTTTTGGTTTCGTTTTAATATTATTTACACGACAACTGCATTTTGGGGCCCTGAAAACGCAAACTTTTAAAAATGGGTTTCAAAGTGCAAGTTTTTGAAAACGACACTTATCGTCTCCTTGTAAACTACAAAAACATGAATTTGTGAAAATGGTGACGTCATGCGCATGCGTATTATGTGTTCAGTCTGTGCAGTGTTTCTTTAGAAAGTGACATCGCCAACTACTGGCCTGGCATGAATAATACAGCATTTTTTATTGTTTTTCGCGGATCCGTGTGAACGGGGATCAGTTTGACGTTGTCTGTAATCGAATACGAAGAGAAAAAAATAATCTGTTTTTAGCACATGTTGTCGTGTAAAACCACCCTGAGTTTGCTTCTCCTTGTTCCTATGTTCCTGCTCTTCATTTGTCACCATCGTTTTGGATTTAGTTCTCACACCTGTTTAATATCGAGTTTGTTATCTTGTCTATGTGTCCTCTTTTTCAGTTCCTCATTGTCTAGTGTTGTTCGTCTTTGAGTACACAATATGTTGAAACTTTCTTTTGTTTTGTTGAATTAAAGCTAACGCTACTAGGCCTATTTGAACTTTCACATTTCTCCTCGTCATCCTTTGTGGAGAATGTGAAAGTTACTCACTCTAATGTTTCTCATTTCAAGTCATTTAATTTCCACCCTGATAGTCTGACTCTGAACTGAAACCAGCCTACAGTAGATCCTTGCTGTAAATCTTCTGAGAAATGACTATTTTTCCACTTGAAGAACAACACTTTTACTTTTCATTGTGTTACAAATGTTGTTCATGTATAAGATGCACAAAGCTAAAGTAAAATAAAACTCTGATTCAGGTAGAATAATGAGACTGATATAAGACCAAAAACGTATTAAATATTTTCCAAGTGCCAGTTATCAGACTGTATGAAGTAAAATACTTGCGTTGAAGTTGAAATGTGACGATGTTATTTCATTGA
Source organism: Leuciscus idus (assembly GCA_021554675.1). Taxonomy (NCBI): domain Eukaryota; kingdom Metazoa; phylum Chordata; class Actinopteri; order Cypriniformes; family Leuciscidae; genus Leuciscus; species Leuciscus idus. Next base: position 8,340,053 of record CM038640.1, read on the forward strand.
TTTGATTATACTGCCATCGCGCGGGCATTGATTGTACTGTAAGTAAACTACGTTTATTTATTTATTTTAAAGATAAAAGGCAGTTTATCTGCGGTGAATGAAAACAAATCTAATGAAAGGTAAATGATAATTTAGCAAGTAAAATGTTACTGTTCATAAAAATTATTAAAAAAAAATATTTATGGACAAGTCAAAAACGTTGCTGTATCTTGCTGTACGCCCCCTTTTCGCGCGCCAGCCAATGAAAAGATGCTGACACAAGGCTGTCGTCGACTCTTCATTCCTGGGATTTGTAGTTCCACGCTTAATTTGGCTGCATTCGCAGTTAACCAGTCGAGTGAGTTAACGGACTACATAGCGCAACTAGCGGACTACTGGAGCGCGCGAGGGACTGACTCTGGGTGACTGACAGCTTGACATCACGGTGGCTGGCAGTGGCACTTCGTGCGTCTGAAAGCACGGCTCTGAACTGACGTATTATTTTCCACCTGGGAGCGGACGAAAGTTGACAACTTTGAAAATGCAGTCGGAATCGGGGATCGTGGCCGACTTTGAAGTCGAAGATGAATTTCACGAAGAGCCTAAAACGTATTACGAGCTGAAGAGTCAACCGCTGAAAAACAGGTCTGTGAATGGAGCGTTTGACAGCTTCTGAAATAATGCAGATTCTCTAATGCATGCTTTACAAAGTCTGGTAAGCTCAGAGAAGACTGTGACTGTTTTCTTTTGTACCGTTTTATTATTTATTCTATTAGTCCTTCTAATGAGAATCAGCTGCGCTCACTCCATCCACGCTGCAAGCGACGCGACGCGACAGGATTTACAGCCGCGATGTAGTCGCGTCGCGTTTCGTGCCGCGTATATGGTGTGTTACAGTAGACAACGCCTTAGGATACAGCATCATCATCAAATATTTACTCATGTAGCCCGTGTCTGTGTGTGAAGATCTCACTGGTGAAACTGTTTAAATATGTGCAATGAACTTTTGGTAACACTTTCAAATGACTTTCAAACCATTATGCAATGCAGATCAGTGGGCTAGTTCTTCCCGAGGCTAGTTTTTATTCCAGGGTGGATTATTTTTGGAAGTTAATTTAATAGTTAATAGCAGTGAATGTATGCCTTGCAGCAAAACTGAAATAGTAATTTTGAAGCACAAAACAATGAGTGACAACAGCTAATACCCAGACAGCAAGAGTGTGTGTTCACTTGTTACCAACACACCTATTGCAAAATAAGATGATACTGGATTTTTTGTTTGAAGGATAAAACAAAAAAAAACAAAAACATTTTTTATTATCCAACATATAAAAAAAAACAAAAAAAACAAAAAAAAAACCTTTTGTGCATTTAGACTTTTGACACAAAACGTTTTAGTTACTGAAATAGACATCCTGTGACAACTAGCCCCGGTCTCACCTATATGAACATATTTGGATCAAAGTTTCAAACCTTTGCAACTAAAATAATTGCGTAATGATCTGCATTATATAACGTAATGGAAGTTGTTGTGTAAAGTGCTCCCAGCAGAGAGTTTCGGATGAGATCTTGAAATGAGAACACTTTCACAGCAGTGTATTTACATATTCATGAAATCTAAAAAATTAAAAGTTTATAATAAATTATCATTATATGGGCAGTTATAAGTGACAGGTGTACCGGATGCTTATTTATTTTATTTTATTTTATTTTGTTATATTTCAATCTGCAGCATGAAGAAAAGCCACTGAAATGAATGTACAGTGAGAACTGAACAAAGATGTAAGAGGTTTAACTGACAAAATATTGTATATTGACTTAAATGCTGCTTAGCTTATCACATTCAGGCAAACGTTTAAACGGATCAGAGATCGCAACAAGATCCTTGTTTCTATCAACTTCTATATGAATTCTGAACTGAATTAGATGTAAACAGTGGACATGTCATGCTTTGTTCACACATGCTTGTGCGACTGCAGTGAACTCAGTGTGTTAACTGTTCGCTGATGTGATTTTGATATACAGTATGTGCACATGCAGACACACACTGAAGCTTTAGCACTAGACTGTTTCACCGTGACAGAGATCCGTGAAGCTTCATTGGCAGACGGAGAGATCTTAATTTAGACGAGGCAGACGCTCAGGCCGCCGTGAGGTGAAAATTAACAACATAAATTTAGAAGTGCAGGCTAATACCTCAGATGCAGCGCTTGGATTTTGGGGGTTATTTTGGTTTGCTGCTAAAATATTGAGTGTAATAACTGGTGTTGGATCACAATATGCAAAATTTTACACTAAAGTTCTGTTATTTAGCATTTGTTTGGACTAAAGTTTTGTAAAGTTTTGGTTTGTTGCTAAAATATTGAGTGTAATAACTGGTGTTGGATCACAATATGCAAAATTTTACACTAAAGTTCTGTTATTTAGCATTTGTTTGGACTAAAGTTCTGTAAAGTTTTGGTTTGTTGCTAAAATATTGAGTGTAATAACCAAGGGGCAACATTCTAATCTGAAAAATGAAGCCTACCCGGAAGTGCGAAAAACTGCAATACATTAAAAATCCGCTAGGGGAAGGTCCCAAAAGGGAGCAAATGTCCATAGACCCCCATGTTAAAATGTCCGTTTTCACAGCATAAATACATGTTTTTACAGGTTGGTCCCATGGACTTTTATTGTATTTTTCGATAGGTTCCGAGTGCCTGACAACTGTGAGGGGGGTGAATTTTTTCGTATTAGATCGTATTTAGATATAAAATGTATGACAAATAAGGGCGTGGTTAACTTTGATTGACAGCTTGATTGACAGCTGATAACGAGCATAGGCTGCGCCAAGGAGAATGACAACATAAGAAGCGCCATTTTTTTAATTTACAGTTGACATATAATACTACTGTTTTTGTATCATGAAATGTAGTTTTAAGAGTTTTTCAGGCGAGAATGTAGTTGTTTAAAGCTCAAATCTGTGGTTTATTTATAAAGATTTATGAAAATTGTATCCAGGTTGTGAGATCCAGACAATCACCGGGCGCTCGGCGCTCATGTACCCCGCCTGGAACAGCCTTTCCTCGGCTAGTCGTTCTGACGTTTGCCGCTGACTCTGACGTCTCTGTAGTGGTTAAACATGAGATGTAATTTGTCTTGTGTATATCTAACGGGCGATCTTTGGTTTTGTGAATCTATAATTTGTTCCCTGGCCAATCGGTTTGGCTGAGGGGAAGTTTCATAAGTTTATAAGCTATTTAACTTTACCGTTGTATGGTTAGACTAGAGCGCTGACTTTGTATGTTTGACTGAATTGTTTGCTTTATTTGTATAGCTTCTTGTACCTTTCACTTCTACTTTTATAATGGCTAATATTGATAAAACTGAAATTTAACAAAAAGAGACTGGGTTGAGTTTTGTCATTTTAAATTGTAATACAATGAAGATGATCTGTTGTTTAGTACAAATGCACATATTGCCTGGACCATTTTAAAATGTTTAATATGTTTATATTATATTTAAACGAAAAGAGGCAGGTTTGTGTTTTATATTTCGTTTTGTTATAAATAGGCTAACGTTATGCTGTGAATATAATCAATACGCGTTGCCTGAACCACATTTGTGTGGCTATAATGTTTAAGATTTCTTTAAATTAAAACGAAAAGAGGCAGTGTGGTGTTTTATAACATATTTCGTTTTATTGTTGCCTAAAATATACATACAGAGAGAACCGGAGTAGCAGAGCGAGCTGAGTGACGCAGAATAACCAGACTCGCGTCCTCGGGAGTCATTCTCCTGAGTCGGACTTGGTAATTAAGTCCGAACTTTGCGTACTTGCTATCGAGAAACGCCTAGCTTGGCTTCTTGTGACAAACACGCCGGGAAGCAAGAACAAGATATGCTGTATGTAATCCATTGTTGTTTATGTTGCTTTCTTCACGCGAAAATGACATCGTTCCAGTCTCACACAAAGCCCGCCCTTTTACCCATATATGGATTGGCCAGAAGGTGGGCGGGGTTAGGATTTCCCGAGATTTTCCAAGATGGCGCCGCCCATACCCCCCATAAACGGCTTCAAACCCGTTCTTCAGAAAGTCTATGGGTGACGTCACAGACGCTTTGTCCATATTTTTTACAGTCTATGGTAATAACTGGTGTTGGATCACAATATGCAAAATTTTACACTAAAGTTCTGTTATTTAGCATTTGTTTGGACTAAAGTTTTGGTTTGTTGCTAAAATATTGAGTGTAATAACTGGTGTTGGATCACAATATGCAAAATTTTACACTAAAGTTCTTTTATTTAGCATTTGTTTGGACTAAAGTTTTGTAAAGTTTTGGTTTGTTGCTAAAATATTGAGTGTAATAACTGGTGTTGGATCACAATATGCAAAATTTTACACTAAAGTTCTGTTATTTAGCATTTGTTTGGACTAAAGTTTTGGTTTGTTGCTAAAATATTGAGTGTAATAACTGGTATTGGATCACAATATGCACAATTTTACACTAAAGTTCTGTTATTTAGCATTTGTTTGGAAATGTGTTTTTATAGGGTTCTCGTGATCATGGGATTTTTGTGATTTTCAGGCAAGAAATAGCTTTTTGTGAGTACAAAATCATGATCCACTGAAAATGACTGGAAATGTCGTGGAAATTCATTAGTCAAAAGCTGTGGGAACCTAAAAAATCTATTCTTGCTATTCAGGCTTGCATTTATGTGTCAATGACTGTGCTTGAAATGTTTTAGCACAATTCATAATACTTGATGCATGTTTAATGCTGCTGCAAGTGCCGTTGTATCCGGCATTATATCATCTTTTTCTACCACTGAGGGTCCCAAACTTTTTACTACAAAGACCCAAAAATGCAAACTTGTTTTGATTCTCGAGGCCCGAGAATACATGTTGCATTAACTATATTATTTTAAAATATTTGAAAATTAAATTCACAGTTGTAAAGTAAAATTAAAGTTATTATAACTATTATTTTCTTAAATATATATTTTTTTTTATTTCACAGTGAAATATTTCAATTGTAACAAAAATATATTTGTTCTTATTTAGAATTCATATTTTATTTATTTTTGTTGTTATGATTGTTTTAGAGCCAGATTTATACATAATTACAAATGCTGGCCTACAAGAAAACTTTTTTTTTTTTAAATCGCATTTTAAATCACACTTTAAATTTCTTTTTTAATCAGAAAAATCACAATTAGACTTTTCCCCAAATCATTCAGCCATAGTTTCTGCTAATGCTTTACAGTTGCAATGTAACATAAAATAATTATTATATATTTTTTCTTAAGTATGAGTACTTACTTATTTCTTAATTATGAGTACTTAAAGTATTTTTTATTTCTACAGTGAGATATTACAATTGTAATATTTATGAATAAATTTTAATTTTTATATTTTATATTTTAATTTAATAATAGTAATAATTATTGTTGTTGTTGTTGTTGTTATTATTAGAGACCGAAGTATCAGCCAATAATTATTTAAATTATTTTCACTATCGCCCGATTGTTTAAAAACAGCCAATGAGGGTGCAAAAACGTGTCAGATTGCAACTCATAATGTGCATAAAGAAAATCTCTCCCGTGTTGAATTTAGGGCAAGTTTATGACGCCGTTTTTAGCCGGCGTTCTGATGTATAAAAGTGCTGCACTGTGTAAGTAGAAATGAGAACACGGATAAGAAGAAATTCTGCAATAAAGTCATTGTATTTGTTTGTTTTTTTGTGCACAAAAGGTATTCTCGTCGCTTCATAACTTTAAGGTTGAACCACTGTAGTCACATGGACTATTTTAACGATGTCTTTACTACCTTTCTGGGCCTTGAAAGTGGTCGTTGTGTAGCTGTCTGAATGGGTCAGAAAGCTCTCAGATTTCATCAAAAAGATCTTAATTTGTGTTCCGAAGATGAACGAAAGTCTTACGGGTTTGGGACGACATCAGGGTGAGTAGTTAATGACAGAATTGTCATTTTGGGGTGAACTAACCCTTTAAAAGCCCTGGCATGAATTGCCGCCTGTAGCCATTGGCATTTCTGACTGGTGTAGTTTTGCGTTCTTGATATTGATGGCAGGAACAGGTGTTTGCATGTACCATGCTGACCGTCATTGAGAACATCCTCACATCCCTGACTCTCTCACTGGATGAAGTCCAACGCTCCTCACAATCCTCTCTTTCCTTGAAACTCCTATTTTCATTCATGAACCTTTTTTTTTATTATTATGAAGGCGTTCAACAGATACTTCTCCTCTTATAAGGGCAGAGACGGAAGATGATTGTTCTCAGCGGTTGATTCGTTGCATAATAACAGATAAGGACGTGCAAGGTGGTTAGATTTTTTTCATAGTTTTGTCGATTACAAGGCCACTGTGGTTGGGAGTTTGACGCAAGACACCGGAACGGTGGAGTGTATTTTTAGGTGGTCATAAACGCAACTCCTTAGTCAGATTTCAAGAGTTCCTGTTTTGTTTTTCTTTGACCCTCCCAAAACTCCCAAAAAAAGATTCAGGCGTGAATCTTCAAACGTGCATTCATACCTCGCTCTGGTGTGCAGATTTGATTTGTCATGCAGTTTGCCTTAAAAAAATACTTTTTTTCAGCAAGGATTTATTAAATTGATCAAAAGTGACAGCAAAGACATTTATAATGTAATAAAAGTATTTTATTTAAAATAAATACTGTTTAAAAAAAAAAAAATTTATCCTGATTTTTGGAAATCAGCTCAAACGTGCTGCGTAACACTTGAACGAACCTCATTGGTTCTTGCAGAAGCTCAAACGTGCTGCGTAACACAAGAATGAACCTCATTGCTTCTTGCTGAAGCTCAAACGAGCTGCGTAACATGAGAATGAACCTCACTGGTTCTTGCAGAAGTTCAAACGTGCTGCGTAACACGAGAATGAACCTCATTGCTTCTTGCTGAAGCTCAAATGTGCTGCGTAACACGAGAATGAACCTCATTGGTTCTTGCTGAAGCTCAAACGTGCTGCGTAACACGAGAATGAACCTCATTGGTTCTTGCAGAAGCTCAAACGTGCTGCGTAACACGAGAATGAACCTCATTGGTTCTTGCTGAAGCTCAAACGTGCTGCGTAACACGAGAATGAACCTCATTGGTTCTTGCAGAAGCTCAAACGTGCTGCGTAACACGAGAATGAACCTCACTGGTTCTTGCAGAAGCTCAAACGTGCTGCGTAACACGAGAATGAACCTCATTGGTTCTTGCTGAAGCTCAAATGTGCTGCGTAACACGAGAATGAACCTCACTGGTTCTTGCAGAAGCTCAAACGTGATGCGTAACACGAGAATGAACCTCATTGGTTCTTGCTGAAGCTCAAACGTGCTGCGTAACACGAGAATGAACCTCATTGGTTCTTGCAGAAGCTCAAACGTGCTGCGTAACACGAGAATGAACCTCATTGGTTTTTGCAGAAGCTCAAACGTGCTGCGTAACATGAGAATGAACCTCACTGGTTCTTGCAGAAGTTCAAACGTGCTGCGTAACACGAGAATGAACCTCATTGGTTCTTGCAGAAGCTCAAACGTGCTGCGTAACACGAGAATGAACCTCATTGGTTCTTGCAGAAGCTCAAACGTGCTGCGTAACACGAGAATGAACCTCATTGGTTTTTGCAGAAGCTCAAACGTGCTGCGTAACATGAGAATGAACCTCACTGGTTCTTGCAGAAGTTCAAACGTGCTGCGTAACACGAGAATGAACCTCATTGCTTCTTGCTGAAGCTCAAACGTGCTGCGTAACACGAGAATGAACCTCATTGGTTCTTGCAGAAGCTGAAACGTGCTGCGTAACACGAGAATGAACCTCATTGGTTCTTGCTGAAGCTCAAACGTGCTGCGTAACATGAGAATGAACCTCATTGGTTCTTGCAGAAGCTGAAACGTGCTGCGTAACACGAGAATGAACCTCATTGGTTCTTGCTGAAGCTCAAACGTGCTGCGTAACGTGAGAATGAACCTCATTGGTTGCAAGCCTTTGTGAGCATTAGGGACTTTATTTATTCTAGATGTAGAGGCTTTTTTTTTTTTTTACATTAGAAAATCTTCCCAACTTTTGAATGGTAGTGTAACTTTAAAACCTTAGTAAGCATAAATGCCTTGAAACGGGCTGAGCAGAGCAGACTCCTGAGTCAGTGTAAGATGTAACATATTCCACTAAATACAGGAAGCAGAAGATAGTTCAAGTCTACAGCATACAGTATTCATGACCACCAACTGGATATAGTAAGTGAGCTGCACTTGTTTTCCAGTAAAAGTTCTTAAAACAAGATGAATTTACTTGAAAAGCAAATTACAGAAGTTATTAAGACTTGTTTAGATACTTAAAACCAGAAAACATAAACATAGTCTTCATTCAAGATACAATTTGTCCAGTGTTTTTTTTTTTGGTGTGAGATGCATCACTTCGAGCTCTTCGGTTGTGAAATCAGTGTTGTGTCATCGGGGTTATGGGACACGGAGAACATTGGAGACTGAAAACCTTTACTAGAGCCTTTAGCATGATGTAAACAACAGTAAACTTATTGCACATTTCTTCTTTGAGCCTTATTGTGGTCATATAATATAGATATCTGTTTGTGCTGGCATTTTCGTATGTTCTGTTATGAATTCATTTAATATACAGTGTACAACAACATGACTGAGTGCTAGTTTTCTTTATTTACTGGAAAACATACAAATTATCGCTTCAGAAAAGTATATTTTGCAGTTTAATAGGACAATGAACTGGTGTCGTATTGTATGGCGTTTCTCAGGCCACGTCCAGCTGTTCCAATCAAGTTGTTTGTATATGTTATGTCAGATAAAAAAAGGTATTCTGCTAACGTTCCCGTTAAGTTATGAAAATGTTTTCCTTTCTGGATGTTCTCTGAATGTCCAAAACATGAAATGTTTTAAATGTTTTTTTGTTTTTTTGGTTAAACAAACGTTATTTTGCAAACATGGTAATGCTACTTTTGAATGTTCTCTGAACGTTCCGTAACAAGTAGTAACATTTAAAAAATGTTGGAAAAACTTTGTTTCAGGAAGAAAAGAAAAATATTCCATGAGCGATTTATAAATAATGTTTTGTGCTAATGTTTTGAGAACATTATTAAAGACCAGATCACTCCGAACGAATATTATATTAACGTTACTGGAAGAACGTTTGTTCATAACTTTGAGAGAATCTTTCTGCATAAATGTATTTGTTTTAATTATTTTGTGGTGTTAATTATTATAAATTATTCCCAAAAATAACCGATTGTCATAATGCTTTAAAACACTCAGTAAGCAGAGGCTTGAAACAATAGATGACGCATGAATGAATCAATGAAGAGCAATGCTGTAAATCAGATAAAATCTTTGCATTTACCCAAAATGTTCCCTAGTCGTCACCTTATTCTGTGAAGTGTGAGTGTGTCAGTGTTTCCAGCAGAGTTGATAAAAGTTGAGTGTTGAGTGACTGATCATAAATACAGAGAAGAGTAGATTGAGTCATTATCATTAGCTTTGAAGCATAAATGCAGTGTTAACGGTGTCAGTGTGAACATTACAGCAGTCAGTAACTGGAGTAAAGAAGACCTCGGGTGAATGACACAAGCCAGGAGGTACGGTAGGAATTCTCTCTTTTATACTGAATAAACGTCTGTTTTGTTAGAGATCTGAGATGATTAGCACAACAAAGAGATGTTTGTATTTGCTTCAGAGAAAATATCATGCCCATTCCCATTAGAGATCTTAAATGCTAAAGTGCTTGATGAAACTTTTCGGTTCAGCTTTGTTCTCGCAGCACATTTCAAATTCATGTTTTTAGTTTGTGAACCTTTGGAAATTTCCTGAAGCTTTGCAGTTCTGACAGACCAACAATTGATCCAATAGTTGTTCTGGTTTGACTTGAATAGTTAGGCGTACTTCCTAATTCTGTTACTCTTTCAGGCCCCGTTTACACGTAACGTTACATGGTTATTGTGTAAAACGGAGATATTTCCCTTCGTTTGTGCCCATCGTTACACGCAAACGGAGAATTCGCATATGAAAGTGATTCTTTCTAAAAACTCCGGCCAGAGTGGAGATTTTGGAAAACTTCGTTTGCATGTAAACTGAGAAAAACTGAGTTTTAGGGAGCCGACGTCACAGTATGTGACTATTTTCGGGATTCTGATTGGCTAACGTGAGCTTGAGCTTCTCGTTACACTGCTCTTGACGGCATATATTCACGGGTTCGTGTAAACTAACACTTTTCTGAAAACTGACAGGTGTGCACGATGTTATTTCTGAAAACGGAGAGGGGTGAAATGTCCGTTTATGAAAATAGCCGGCCACGTGTAAACGTAGCGTCAGAGGATGTGTAATAGCGCCCCCTACCGTATAACAGTGAAAACACGGAAAGCCGGAAATTTCCATCAGCGGCGGCGAAGCGTTGTGTCATAAATGACGGAAGATTTTGTCAATAACGGGGAAAGAGTGACATCAAATTACAATTACAACAGAAGTATTTTCTTGACCTTTTTACTTTCTTACATGCTTGTGGTCTTATTATGAACAATTCATCTGCACGTGTTATATTATTATATTTTAAAGGAACCGTATGTAAGAAATGTATTTCAATTAATCATAAAATGGCCCTGATATGTCACTAGACATTAAGAAATCATGTTCATTTCAAATACTTATATCACTGACAACAGTAGTCCGGCCAGGATATTGTCATTTAAAAGTGAAGTTGCAGCCCTCAACTGATGTTGATGTTGATGTTGTCATGTTGTGTTTTGGCCTGAAGCTCCACCCTCCACCTATCTACCAATCACGAAGTCAGTAGTGTTTCGGCATCCGGGTTGCCAGCTCTGCTCTAGTTACCACAGCTGCAGCTACAAACGTGTCGGATAAAAAATGTCTAACGTTACGAAGCCTAAAAGACCTCGTTGTGAATCCGAAATACGTCGTGACAAAGTCAGAAAAAAAAAGTACTGTGTAGGACTCGTCACTTGCCATTGGAAGCTCCTTGTAGCAACCGACGTTCCTGCTGGATCCTGCAGCCTAACTGGGAACCTGGAGTCAGGGGGGAGGGGGAGGGGATACACCGCTCTACAGTCATTTGAAAGTGATTGCAGTACCAGTTTTGGCCACAATCTTACATACGGTTCCTTTAAAAATTGCAATTGTAAACTTTAATCAAAATATGATGACTAACTCCACTCCTTGAACAGCTATTCGGCTGAGGTCACCAAGCCCTTGTGGTTAAAATCAAGTTCTAGCTAAAATGGGTTGTACACATTTTGCATTATGTACAGTATATCAGCAGCATTATATTGGCAATCTGAATTTAGATATTTGCAATGGACATTGAAATCTGATACTTTAACCTGTACTTGTTGAATTGACTGGCCTATAGTTCCAGTAGAAAATGTATAATGTGTCCGTCTATACATTTTAAGTTAGGTCTACTTAGGACCTTAGGACAGCACACTTCAATCTGATGCAAGGGATGATGAAGATCTCTTCCAGTAGCAAAACTAGTTGTGTTTTCTCAGCTCAAGTGTTGTCTTGGCCTCGCTAGCCTGAGCTAAAGGAGAGAGTTCAAGCTCAGCAAACAAGTGAGGAGAGAATGAATACAACTTAATTATGGGAATAGGAGGCAACAAGTTGAAATCGAATGAAGTGGTCCCCACCCATCCTGTAAATATTACAACAAAGAGCCCCACTATATGTCAGCTGTGATGGCTAACAACAGACTGTGAACATTACTGGAAAGAGCTTCTTCCTCTTTTAACGTTTGCTTCACTTGTCAACACACAGCAAAGTCTTTTTTACGTTTTCGCAGAAACTATATTTGTGTGGGAAAGATTTATTTTTAGTCGTTTTGTTTTTGCAGTACTTCTGAAACAAAGGAAATGTTAGCATTCGTAGGCTCCTCTACACACACTACTTTTAACATATACACGTTTTTAACATCTACATTTTGGCACTTTATTTGATTGTACTGCTAATCCGGCTAACGGGGAACGCTCTAGGAACTTTAGCTAATGTTCTGGCAAAGACATTCATTATACATTGTTCATGGAACTTTTTCAGTGGGATGTTCATTTAATGTTTTTAAACAGAGAACATTCAAAAGTTAATGTTTGCAAAATTAAACATGGAATGTTTACTTGACGTTCGCATAACCAAGAAAAAAACTTGAAAATGTTCAGACAACATTTAGAAATATCTTAGGGTTGTAAAACGTACATATTTGTGGTATCATTTTCAATCAATCATTCATTTCTTTATTACTCATTTTTCTTGCTAATATAAAATTAAGCAACATTACCATTAGTATCATCACTCAAAAATTTCCCCTCATGACATTTGTTATTAGTTTTAGTTTTAGTTGTTTTAGTTAGGAAAATGTGTTGCATATATAAGTGACAATTAGTAAAGTATGCCTTTCACTTAATTTACTTAGAATTCTTTCATTAGAAATTTTCTTGCAACAATAATTCTTTGTCCAAATGATGGTTCTTACTCTTTTAAGCCATTTCAGAAGAGATACACAAGTACATGCAGTAAGCAGTATGCTAATATTACATTCTGAACATAAGCCAAAATCTTGCTCATGTCTTTATGCTCTTGTGTGTGTGTGTGTGTGTGTGTGTGTGTGTGTGCGTGCGTGCGTGCGCGTGTGTGTGTGTGTGTGTGTGTGTGTGTGTGTGTGTGTGTGTGGTGGAGGCCCGTCGAGCTTTGAAAGGAAAGCGTGCCATCAAACATGCTTTGTTATAATTAACACAACACTGTTTGCCCGGAGCGAGAGAGAGAGAGCATGTGTGAATGTGCAGAAAGTTGGCAGCTTCACCTGTTCCCCTCCTCCCGCACCACCTGTAATGAATGACCTGCGCCTCTCAGGGAAGGTGACTGTGAAGGTGACCGAGAAAGCGCCCTCTAGTGTGCAGGGCATGCCTGTGTTCAGAAAGAAAACCTCAGAAACATGACAAGACTGCTTTATCAGGGGTATAAACACGGCCAGGATCTGAGATATTGTTTTGTTATCCTTTTGATGATGTTATTAGTCATTATAATGATTTTAACATATCATCAGGTCATGTTGTTTAGTAGTGAATCTCATGAAAACATGTCCATATTTTACTCTAAACCAAAAAGAAATATATATATATTATAAGTTGGATATTAAAACAAAGATTATTGAAGCATATTTGACAAGAATATGCTATTTTAGTCTTTCTACTTAAAAATGTCATAATTAAATGTATTACTTGCTATTTCTTTGTAATTAATTGTGAAATTGACTTGCAATTTCTTGGGCCTCCTTCATTAAAATTTGTACTTTTGTATTGAGACACTGTGACATTTCAGTATTTTAAACTGTAAATATATTTCCTATTATTTTCAAAGGTGATTCTCCTGGTATTATATAATACATGCCAAATCAAATCAAAAACACAAAAGTTTTGCGGGGCAAATACAAAGCATGTGCGAAAGAACACAAAAGTTGATCCTGTTATTATGCAACGCATGCCAAATCAAGTCATTTTATACATTCATGTTATATATAGTAAAACATTTACAATAAAAAAAAAAACTGAATGGCTAGTAATACAGTAAAATATTAATAGATAAAATGATTTATTACAGTAGAAAATATCTATTATAATACAATATTATATAAATGATCAATTCTAGGAATTAAATGAAAAAATACAAAAAGAAATTAAAATAAAACAAAATCTACCATGATTTGTTACCATGAATGTTTTATCATTTAAATTATGGTATTATAGCAATATTAATGTATTACAGTAGAAATAACTATAATGGAATGAGTTACATCACTATTAAAATTAAAATGAAAGACTTTACAAAAGTACAAAAAAAGAAAATGCAGCATGATATACATATTTTATAATTTGAATAATATTAATTGAATTAAATATATGAAATCTAATATATATATATATTTGCATTAAAGTAATGACAAAGATATTTTTGCATGATGTTAATGATAATTTGGAGGGAATATATAAAAATGCAATGTCAGTGCAAATTTTTTTTAAATAAATAAAAAACTCCTAATGTTCTGGACATTGACATTGTCTTGAGTGTTTTGATGAGATTCACCCTTCCACTCCCTGTGCCGTCATGTGCAGCAGTGTAGTGTGTTTAGCGCTGTGGGCTGGTGTGTGTCTCTCCCCGTGTGCCCCTGTGTACTGGCTGTTGGTGCCTCCCCTTTTGACACGCTCCCAGCGCAGCCGGCCCAGCGTGACTCTCAGAGCTGTCCAAGGGCGCGCAGTGCACCTTCAGCACAGGAAAGAAAGATGGAGGCTCTGGGTGTCCAAGTGCAAAGTCCCTGCGTCTTCCATTGCAGCCACTTGTGAGTACCTGTGGAGGAGTGTGTGTGTGTGTTTGGGGGGTGTACGGGGAGGGATGGAGAGTTTGTTTGGGTGTAGTATAAATAAATCTGTGACTATAAATATCCCTGTGCTGTGTGTCCTGTAACTTAGGGATAGAATAAGCATGCGGTGAGCATCAGAGTACACTTGATGGGGTTTTAATATAAATCATCAATATTAGTTTTGCTTTTGTCATTTGAGTAAGCTGAGAGCATTTTGTCGCCAGCTGAGAGTATAATTACTTGACTTTCCCAGAAAGCAATGCTGTTGCTGCATCATATAAATCTCCTTTTTGACATGTGTTGTTTTTATTTAGTATCATGGGACATGACTGGCCTCAAATGAGCAGTATATACTACTTAGACAGCACATGGCAGCGCTCTGAGGTGAGTGGAGGAGGTCAGCCTCCTCCTGATGCAGATCTCTGATTGGCCAGGGCAATCTGGGGGTGTGGCCACAAAAGACTGTGAACTCATTGTTTTTCCTGACACACATACACACATCGGAGCGGAGATGGTCCACTCATGCCGCACACACCAAAATGGAAAATTACCCCGAGCATTGCAAACACACACACACAGACACACACACACACACACACATTCTTTTTATAATGACAACAGAAAATGTGCTTGGAGTGGCCAGTTCAGCGGCAGAGATTTCGTTAGGATTGATAAGGACTGTTGTGTGGAAGTGGTTCTGGCTTTTGCTCTACAAGCCCTTAAAGTGTAAGGGTGTATTCGCACCAGGAAAGTCCGCTAGTTCACTTGCTTTGGTCCGGGCCAAATACAATGTTGATTTTTTGTTTGTTTGTTTGTTGTGGTTCGCTTTCACACTGCCCTTTTTGCAAGTGAGCCAAAATTTGTGAACAAGGTCATCCATTCATTGGACAGAAACTCTCAAGCAGGGAAAAGCAGGAAGTGCATAAACAGGCTAATCATGGAGATCTTTTGTAATGCAATTTTTATGGTGTTATCAGATACTAACGCAATATGAAGAAACTTATGAGCGTCATATGATCATATGGGGGAATGTAACTTTGCTTATTACTTAAAGCTCACTTGAAGTTCTTCGATACCGAAAAAAGTGAGAAACATGGTTTCTTTCTCAACTGTCCACTTGTGACATAACCGAAAGAATACTTGCCGAGACGGTAAAAGTTTTTTAATATAGTTTTGTGTGCATGTGTGCGTTCAAGAGCAAGGAAACGCAAAAGAGGAATCAATTCGGTGTTTGAGCACCTCTGCCCCTCTCTCTCTCTCTCTCTCTCTCTCTCTCTCTCTCGCGCTTCGGGTGAAGATAACACGCGAGTCCCGATTTTTTACGCCTCTTCTGCGTTTAAAATTGTTTGAATGTGTAAATTGGCAAGACAATGCACGTCCAAATTATAAACTTTCACTCTATGATGGTTAAATTTAGCAGTTAATCTGCAAATCACATGCTTGCCGAATTGTGTGGCAGCTGGCCCGTACGGATCACGGATCAACTGCTACTAGAAGTACATTAGGCCCCTAATGTATAGGCATTTCATCACCCCAAATTACATAGTAAAAATCTGACCCTGTATTCACTAGGGATGAGTCGCGATCTTCGAATAGTCGAACTGTGTGCGAAATTCGATCATAAAATAGCTTTTTCGAATATTGTTATATTTTTGCGCAATTCCAATGTGTTCTACATAATTGAGGCCGCGCCGACTGTCACAGATCGCACAGCAGGGTATTTACCTGTCAGAGACACCTGCGTTGTGTACATAGTTTAAACAAACAACAGAAGATGAGCATTGTCGTGACCGTTAACTCTGCGACCAACCATGCAACAACCAAGAAGCTCCATGTGGGGCTCGTTAAAAAAAGTGTAAGTGTAAATTATGCCAAGCATAATAAAAACAACGATGCATAGCCACCTGAGATCAAAGCACCCGGGAGCAGCTTCATCCTCAGGCCGCATCCAGCAGTCAATGGCTAGTTCCTTGGGTAGACGTAAGTTAGCAATCTCCTACTTGAGTGTGCCTGTGACTTCTGTGCCATCCGAGTGGTTGTTCTCTGCGACTGGACTAATTGTTAATAGGTTGCGCTCGCGTCTCCTCCAAGAACATGTTGACATGCTAATTTTTTTGAACAAGAATATGACATATGCCTAAGCGTTAGGCTATGAATAGTTACATTGATTGAAAACTATTGCCGCAACAAACAAAACTTTAGCGAGAGAGTGCAAATATAATATACTTCTAAGGGGAATACAAAAGTTGTCTGAGCACATGCAAATTTTCAAGGTGGAACAATACAGTTTTGCAAGCAAATACAATGTTTCACAGAGGACTGCAAACGTTTTGCGAGCAAATCCAACATTTGTCAGCTGAACGCAAAGAATTTGCGAAATAATATAAAAGTTTCATGAGAAAATCCAAAGTTTGTCAGCTGAACGCAAAGCATTTGCGAACAAACCCAAAAGTTTTGCAAAAAACAATCCAAAGTTTCTCGGCTGAACGCAAAGCATTTGTGAAGTTTCTAGGAGGAGCGCCAAAACTTTCGCGAGAGTGCAAAGGTTTCGCGAGGTAATGCAGAGTTTCACGGGGGACGCAACACTTTTTGAGAGAACACAAAAGTTTTCCGAGCCCATGCTCGTTTTGCAAGGGAATCCAAAGCATTTGCGTAAGAACACAAAAGTTTTTCGATCAAAAGCAAAGTTTCTAAGGGGAATGCAAAAGTTGTATAAGCCAATGCGAAGTGGATCGCATAACTTTTGTGTAGAGAGCAAAGTTAAAAAAATTTAAGCAAATGCTGTTATTGTATAATAATACAGTGGATTTAAATTCTTTGCAATGAAAGGCACTTCAGATCATTTTAATATTTTCTTTTTTCTTGATAGATAAATTGGTGGATTCAAATCCAAAATTAAGATTATTCAATAAGTTTATTATTTATATACTTTTAACAATGCACCTGTTACACTGACTATGTATTAAAAGCTAAAAGGGAATCATGTCCATTATTGGTCTCAATTACTACAAGAGGAAGACCATCATGTAAAGGATTTGTTAAAGAGATTGCATAATTAGGTTTCATAATTCTGGACTTTATTAACATGATCATTGATTGGTTGATGTGTTTTATGAAGTTGGCTTTAGTAAAGCAAATTAGCACTTGCATGATCATTAGAGAAACGAATTTTAAAGTCCCATCAGTAAAGTGTGTTAAGAGTGATCCACAACAGTTTAGTCATGTGTGAGTCAGTCCATTGCCTTTGATTCAGTAGTCATGATTCAGTCGTGCCAGACAAACCATGATCAGTTTTTAAACTGAGGAACTATGATGCATCTAAAACACGCGTGTTAGCCACTCCTGACCCAGAATCAATGTCCCTGCATTTCTTCTTTCGCTCCTTTCTTCTTATGTGTCTTCCCCAATTTTTGTAACTGTTTCATAAGTTTGATTGTATAAAGATGTTTAGTCAGGGTGACTGATTATTCAGTCGAAGCTGTGAGGGACTGAAGTAAATGGGTTGAGCTTTTGTTTAATATGGTGTTGATCGTTCAGTCAACCAAACATTGAAAATATGACTTTTTAGAAAATTTCCAGTTGACCAAAAGCACTGGAAAAAGTACAATTAGACATAAGTTGTGACATAAGACGTTAATGAAAAAGTCAAAAAGTTTGGTAGTTTAACAAATTAAGACTATTTAAAAGTAATATCACAATATTAGTATTGTAATTTTACAGTTGTAAAAATTGTAAATCAAAATGATTAATATTATTATATTTTTCTTGATATAAGGTGGTGGTGGAAAAAATATGAGATGGGAGGGAAAATAATAAGCCAATGCTTTTGCATTCTCTCGCAAATGTTTTGCGTTCCCCTGAGAAACTTTGTATTCGCTCGCATTTCATTTTTTCATAAGTTTCTTCTTAAAAAAGAAATGGCAAAACAAATGCTTTTAGTTTGATTCAAATAAAATCATTTTTATGATGCTTGCAGTGCAGCTTTCATGAACAACGGCCCTTAATATGTCTTGTCAGAACCAGAAATGTAAAGTTGTAGACAATGAGATTACACATGTTTAAACCACAATGCTAGGCAAGTGCTGTAGACTAGCGTTTGACAGGGCCAGACGAGCTAATTAGAGCGATTACTGCACAGCTGGATTGGCTGGCCGCTTGGCAGAGGCGCATCAAAAGGATCAGCGGCGAGGAGAAGGCCTCATCTCGACAGCACGTCGTCTGGGTTTCTGGGTGGAAAAACGTGCGGCGTTCGGAGCCAGCAGTTCCTCTACTGAATCATGAAGAGAACTGAAAGTGCGTGAGGGAACACGTTGTGTAAGTTCCTCAGCTGGACTGGGATGTATTGGGGCACTGTAGAAGAAACCGATGGCGAAATAGTGGGAGAAAAGCTGTGGGAGAAAGAAAACATAAACAGCCGCAAAACTGAAAACATCAGCTGATGTAGAGGAAGTAGAGCCTGCTTTTGTTGCATTACATGGGTTTTCACCTTCAGATCTAGTTTTTCTCGGGAGAGAGAGAGAGAGAGAGAGAGATTTGCTTGAGTCGTTCTTGCGAGTCGTCGCATTGAATCAGTGTCCGGAAGGTTCTGGGATTATGCCACAGACATCAACCACTCACTGTGTGTTAACAAGGACACTGTTAGACTTTAGTGTTAGAGGTAGTAGTTAAGGCCTTAAATGCTTAAAGTTTATAACTAATTATATTTGATGATGATCGGTCACTTTCGTTATGTTTGTATGATGATGCTAAACTATTTATATTGTCTGTGTCCGATATCTTTTGCTAGTTTCATGCTGCTCTTTCTTCTGCCATCATTTTATTTTTAATTTTGTAATCTATTACTGTGTGTTTTGATATAGCAAGTTACCAAATCTTCTTAGTCTTGTCCAATTAAAGACGAAAAGCCCGTAAAATGTAAACCTTTTTGGAGCCTTAGTCTAGCGGTTAGCATGCTTGTTCCAACATATTGAGTGTCCCATGGTACATATGTGAAGCCATCTTGGATCATTTCCCAATTCCATTTCCTCCTCTTTTCTCTGTAATTTCTACTATGAATAAAAGGGCCAGAAAATGTGTATTAATTTTGTGGAGAAAATGTCAGTGATGTTTGCATGATGCGAGGGAGATTGTTACCCTTGCTAAAAAGATGTGCACTTAATCGTATTGAATGTGCACTTGTTGTGCACTTCAACTCTTGAAAGTACATTTTCAAAAGCATTTTACTTGCTGATAATATAAAGTCCACTTTCATGGTGTTCCTTAACACTTAAGTACACTTTTAAATGTGAACTTAGTTTGTAATAATGTCAAATTAAAAGTTTTAAAGTACATTTTAAATCATGTTTTATTAATCTTTTGTCATGTTTTAAAGTGCACTTATTTTAATAGCTTGACTAACTCACTGAATCAAATGTAAAGTACTTGATTATAGTTTTAACTGTAGTGTGTTATTTGATATTATATAAAGTTGATATATTTTAATTGTACTAAATTGCAACTTCATCATTTACATATGTGTAATATATATATTGAAAAACATGACAATGGAAATTATTTTAGTTTATCATAAATTCTTGTCAGTACATTAGGCAGTACATTTTCAAACCATATTTCAAAGACAATAAAAGTAATTATGAAATTGCATATATAAAGATGTACATAAGTTGTATTGAAGCTTGTTTGCGCCATGGAATAATTATGACTTTTTATCTCAAAATTCGGACTTGTTTGTGAGATAAAAAGTCACAATTACCTGTTTTTAATTTTTTTATTCAGTTACGAAACAAGATTTCATAAAGTCGTACTTAAGTGGGTCAAAAAAGCACTTAAAAGATTAGCCAATTGTGTTTATTATAAATTTAAACTATAATACATATTCATGTCATTGCAATAAATATACAGTTAAGTGTCTGAAAACAATACACTCGGTTCACACTTAAAGGGATACTCCACTTTTTTTGGAAATAGGCTCATTTTACAACTCCCCCAGAGTTAAACAGTTGAGTTTTACCGTTTTCGAATCCATTCAGCCGATCTCCGGGTCTGGCGGTACCACTTTTAGCATAGCTTAGCATAGATCATTGAACCGGACAAGACCATTAGCATCTCTCTCAAAAAAATGACCAAAGAGTTTCGATATTTTTCCTATTTAAAACTTGACTCTTCTGCAGTTACATCGTGTACTAAGACCGACGGAAAATGTAAAGTTGCGATTTTCTAGGCTGATATGGCTAGGAACTATACTCTCATTCCTGCGTAATAATCAAACTTTGCTGCCGTACCATGAGTCCAGCAGGCGTAATGATATGACGCAGCGCCTGAAAATAGTCCCCAGCTCGGTAACTTCCAACGTGACCGGGACTAAGTTTGTCTAACCTATTAGACCTATTTTCAGGCGCTGCGTCATATCATTACGCCTGCTGGACTCATGGTACGGCAGCAAAGTTTGATTATTACGCAGGAATGACAGTATAGTTCCTAGCCATATCAGCCTAGAAAATCACAACTTTACATTTTCCGTCGGTCTTAGTACACGATGTAACTGCAGAAGAGTCAAGTTTTAAATAGGAAAAATATCGAAACTCTTTGGTCATTTTTTTGAGAGAGATGCTAATGGTCCTGTCCGATTCAATGATCTATGCTAAGCTATGCTAAAAGTGGTACCGCCAGACCCGGAGATCGGCTGAATGGATTCGAAAACGGTAAAACTCAACTGTTTAACTCTGGGGGAGTTGTAAAATGAGCCTATTTCCAAAAAAAGTGGAGTATCCCTTTAAGGATACAGTATTCTTTTAAAGTATAATATTTCTAGTGTGTCGTATAGGGTGTTGTGGGAGGTTTGCGAGGTGGTTTCTTACTGGCCTTTTTTGTGCATGTGCAATGCATTTTTTCCACCGCTTTTATTGTCCACTATGGGTAAAAAAAAGGTCCAATAATAATTCCAAAACTCCTCAACAAACCGCATGCTTTTGTATATCATGTCAGCAGAACATTTGTGGTCTAAGTTATGCAAGTTTAATACTTAAGGGTTTGTTCAAACTCATAACCGTATAGTAGTGATGCTTAGCTTAGCTTTCCAGTCAGTTTCCATATTTCCAATCCAACTCGATCCCTGTGGTTCACATAATTATGCTTCCTAATTAACTACCAGGATCTCAAAATAATTCAATTATCCAGCACCTAGTGTAGCAAACACGGTCCCTCTACAGAGCCCCGCTTCTCAACTCTCTCTCTGTCTGTGTGTCTGTCTGCCTGCAGTAATCCCTCTGAGCATCAGCATGGCTCCTGTAAGCCCCCGCTGGGCTCGTCGGCCGTGACCTCTCGGATCCTGCTCCGCCAGCAGCTGATGCGCGAGCAGCTCCAAGAGCAGGAGCGGCGGGAGCGACAGAGACGGCAGAGTTCAGCGTACGTCACCCAGAGCCCCGCCATCAACGTCAGCGCTCCCCCCGGCCCGCCCAGTGCCACACAGGTGCCCGTGGAGGTGCTGAAGGTACCCACCGCAATCAGACTCATTCATCAAGCACGTTTTTGAAATGCAACCGTTTACTGAAACTGTAGACAATGTTTTATATTTTATATATAAATAATACATTTTTCTTAAATATATACTTGCATATGTGTGTATTAATATATGCAAAATAATTATACACAGTACACACACATATATATTATGTAAACACAAACTTTTATTTTGGATGCGAGTTCATTAATCGTGATTAATCGTTGCCCAGCACAAATATATACAAATATTTTTTATGTTTTGTGTCGTATTTGATGCATCAGGCTTGATATATCGTGAGAATATGGAGCTCACACTCCAGGAGGAAAACTATGATTTAATTCAGAGACTCAAACTGAGCAAAAACATGCAGTTTCAGTTGCTGATATTTCTATGGCCAGGAAGGAAGATGAAATTCTGATAATTAGGAATGTAAATCTTTATAACGTTATAGCAGATTACTCGTATAAAATGCTTATAAATATCAGTTGTCACTCTATATCTCCCAATAATATGTCATTAAGTAAGATGACATTTAAACTTTTAGCTTTATGATCAAAGCTGAGTAGTTTTAAAACATAATGCACTGCAAGACAAACTATGATTGAGAGATGAACAAATAAACATTTGAAAAAAGTTTAATCTTGAAATATTACTAACATTAAGATTTTACAGCAAAAAGATGCATGAACTACGACCTGAAAAGAGTCGTTTTACTCATAAACTGTCAATCATGTAGAAGAATGTAGGACAGGTTTTTAAGTTTTGAGCATGTTGATGATTTAGAGGCCTTAGAAATGTGTGTATCAAATATGAAAGAGTAGGCTTTCTAGGGATAAGATTTAATGGCAGTGTTTTTACAATTTAGTGCATGTTGTGTTAATATTATCGGTGCTTCACTTTCCTGGCATGTCGGCTAAGAATGTCTCAAAATGCAACTGAGGTTATGAAGTGAATTCATCACATTTTCATAAAAAAAAATGACAGGCTGCACGCAAAAACAAACATACAACATGAACCGTATAGTCCGATTCATGAAACAAATGGCTCATTTGTGCCAGTTAAAATGTACAGCATGACCAGCGAAGCACAATTTCCGAATTCTCTGAGGAATTTATTTTTTTATGAAAATGTGAAAAAGATTTGAATCAGTTCGAAACACTTCCCTATATCACAGAAAAATTATTTCTTATATATATTTATGCTAAATTGTTCAACATTATAACATTATATATAATTTACTGAAATATGCCCAATTAAAGTAAATGTGAATAAAATTAATATCTTGTAAATTGGAATCAAAATGAATCTTATCCTGCATCACAAAATAATAATCGGATAACAAAAAATTGTTTAATAATGCTACTGTTTCACTTTAATTGACAAATATAATGAAATGTATATTTGTACTAAAGGCATGAAATGCTGGCAAATGTGCAGTTGAAACGGGTGAATGGCTGGCATGTCTAACTTGAGCTGCCAGATTCAGTGCTGCCAACTATTTTCAATGGAAAGTTGCTAAAGCCAACTCAAAAGTCTCTAGATGTCGCTAGATGACGTAATGCGCCAACTGTCGGCACTTTACCTCTGTTTTCTCTCCTAATCCATTCTCAGATACTGCATTTTAATATAATATACAGCCGAATGTCCATTAAAGCTGTTTTAATTTACATATTTTCGGTCAGACAGCGGGAAGAGTATGACATAGTGACTGACTACTAGCTATAAATTTGTCGCTAGTCGCTTTTTTGGAAAAAAACGCCACTAATCTACCTAGCAACTAAGTTGGCAACACTGGCAAGATTGTCTTTAAACTGTTGTTTCGCGATGACACTAGTTGACCTTAAAGAGAAAACTGAGCATAGCAAAAGATCGTTCAGGGTAATGTTCGCTATAGCGCCCCTTGTGGCGACTCCGAGAATGCAGCACATACTCTCACTGAATTCTGACACACACTCTGGAATGTAACAACATGTGAAATCAAAGAATTGGACAGGATTTCACAGTAAAGCCTCAGTTGACCATGTCATAGCTGGTTGTCCATGGTTTCGTTCTCCATGACTTTTCATGGTTTGTCTGCGCTGGCATTAGCATATCATGCATTTGTTCTTCTGCTTTGACCGCTCAGTTCAACTTGAGCTCGAGTCTTTATCAGCCCATGCGTGTCTGATTATGATACTGTCCGTAAGGAAGGGGAGGGGACGGGGTGGGCAGGGGACAGTGAAGTGTGTTAAAACGCATATGGGGATTATCTTTCCCCAGAGAATTCCTCTTTAATGCATGCTGTGCTCCAGCCTCTTGGAATTAGCCATCTTTAATCCTATTTGCTCAGCTACATTCAAAATCTTTTCATAGCTTTGATTCCTTGTTAGTCTGCGGAACTATAGACTGTTACTGATTTCTGTGCTATTGTGCACAGACTGTGATAAATGCAACAAAATCTGCTGCATCCCGAAGGACTCAGGCTGCTAATGTCACTCGGTAAGAGCTGTTATGTTACATTTGCTCAGTTTTTTCGGGGAAAAATTATTGTGACGCTATTAACTGTTTGTGATTGGGTCATAGGGATGGGAAACAGTCATGTGTGTTAATTGTTGTTTTATTCTATAACTAAAACTATATTCAGTTCTATGTATATGAATGTTCGAATGTGCATCGGCAATAGTGATATTTCATATTTCATATTTTCTTTTTTTTTTTTTTGGTCTAGTTCAGTTTCTACCCATGTTAAGGTCTGGTCTAGTTAATGTGCTCTGGTTATTTTCAAGTTCAGATATCAAGTTTAAGGACAATATTATTCTTTCTTACTGTTCTATTCAATTATTCTTTAGTAGTTTTTTTCTATGATTTATCTGTTTCTTTTTATATTTTCAGTTTAATTAACTATTTTTATCTGCTTCATCGCCGTAAAGGAAACCTAATTTTAGATCAACTTTATTAATATGAATATTATATGAATATTAACTAATATTCTTGCTGAATTTAAACCAGTTTAAAATTGGACAGATTTAGGACAGGGTTGTTATTATAACTATAATTTTTTTAATAAAAAAAACCCATTTTCATTACATATGATAAAATAAACATTAATTGAAATAAATACAATATAAAAACCTAAACGTATTTTATTTCAGCTAGTCGCCAAAAACTTTTCTCGTTTTCATTTAGTTTAATTTGATGTACTAAAACTGAAATTAAAATGAATAAAAAAAATATTTTATTTTTCACAAAAAAAGCAAAAACTTATAAAAATGACAAAAACGCACAACAAAAGTACTAAAACTTTAACTGAAATGAAAAATATAAACATTAAATCTAATACAAATATTAATAAAAACTACAATAACATCTCAATGATATTAAATAACACTAATTTAGGAGTAGGTTCTACTCATGTGTCACTTATTCTTTGCAACATTTCTATTTGTACATACTTTGTTGAAACACCTTAGGGATATTTATGAAGCAATTAATTCTCCCATATTTTGATTCTCACACAACAGGTTTTGAAAGACGTGTGAAATGTACTATATTTATGCGTGGCGCTCCCCTGTCAACAGAAGCTGATTACACAAATCAAGACCACCCAGCATGCAAACGGCCAGTCTGATCCAAATACTGTATAACGAATGAAATGTTTTTAAAATGAAGGAAAAGTGCATGATACTTTTGATATTTTATGAATATTTTAGGATAAAGCATAATTTGTTTTTGTAAATACTGATTTCTAAATTTCACCGTGCATTAATTGAACGATAAGACAGAATATAAATGTATAAAAAAATTAGCAATGTTTTAAACATATGGCATACGGAGAGAAAGTATGTGGTTGAATGTTGACACTGTGAGGAATCACCGTAGTCGTGTTTGAAAACGACTGATTTAGAGTGGCTCATATCAAAGGATAAAAAGGGCATGGCATGTACTCCTTAACGTAGTATTTATGTTCAGTCAGTCGTTACTTATGCTAAGCTGATGATGTGCTGGTCATTCAATCCATTGAACGGCTGTCAACAATTTAAACACACTGCCTTCCATGCAAACACATGCAAACACATGCGCAGATTTTATTTGACTACAAACACAGTGTTTTGGTTGTAACCGCAATATAAACAACACAGACCGGAACATTGAAGTTTTTCATTGTACCTCTAAAATGTGAATTCATTAGTACGACTTACTGACTGTAACATTATAGGCAAAAGCAGAAGTATTTGAAAAATGGTTTTTAATTTCTATTCATTCATATATGAGGGGAGTTTAGTTTTTTTAGTTTAGATTTATGGACCTAACCTTGAAATCCACTGTTTATATTTTATCCATGATACATTTTATTAACATTAGAAATTAGAGATATATATATTGGAATCTATGCATGACAGGTTTAGTCCAGGTAAGATTTCTTTATCAAGGAATTAACTTGGCAGTTGCGGAAACTGAAATCCAATAAGAAATATAAAAGGTGGGGTTACACTTTATTTGAGTTAATTATCTTAAATTATACATTTAATTACTGATTAATATTACACTGTAAAAATAATTTTTCAAAGCGGCAAATACATCAAATGTTAGTGGAGAACGTTTTACAAGAAAATACTATTTCAGTCTTTCTGCTTAAACATGTGATGTTTAATTCAGTGTGTTACTTGCTGTTACTTGCTGTTACTTGCTGTTACTTGCAAAATTTGCTAACAATTTTAAAGTGAAAATTGTTTCTACACCAATTTTCTTTCAGTGTAATTAACAACATGAACTTTCTGTAGAGTTAAAGTTAGGATTAGGGTTTGGTTCACGGTTAGTTGCATGTACTTTTGCATGCTGTTATTACTATAGTAAATACATGTAACTTGATATATAATATACATTACATAATAATGGATTCAGACAGCACCTTTTTTTTGTCTGTTACAATATTTTTGTCGATTACGATAGTTACGATCTGTGTCAGATTAGCGATTTTTGACTCCTATATTCGTCGTGTCGTGGACGAGAAACATGTCAGACTACATGTTGCTTCCCGACCAATCATTGTTTGCCGTCTTTAACGATATACGTGATGTCAACTAGGAACTAGGACTGACTTCTGGAAACAAGAACGTAAACAAACAGTGGTTGGACTAGCCTAATGCTAATTCCAGCACTCACCGGGTTGCTGAAGTGCCTCCACTATCGTTCTCCATCATTTATCTTTTTCACATGGGTAGAAGTATTGTTGCACATAGGTAGAAGTATTGTTGTAGAAGTATTGTTGCATATAGGTAGAAGTATTGTTGTAGAAGTATTGTTGCACATAGGTAGAAGTATTGTTGTAGAAGTATTGTTGCACATAGGTAGAAGTATTGTAGAAGTATTGTTGCACATAGGTAGAAGTATTGTAGAAGTATTGTTGCATATAGGTAGAAGTATTGTTGTAGAAGTATTGTTGCACATAGGTAGAAGTATTGTTGTAGAAGTATTGTTGCACATAGGTAGAAGTATTGTTGTAGAAGTATTGTTGCATATAGGTAGAAGTATTGTTGTAGAAGTATTGTTGCACATAGGTAGAAGTATTGTTGTAGAAGTATTGTTGCACATAGGTAGAAGTATTGTTGTAGAAGTATTGTTGCATATAGGTAGAAGTATTGTTGTTGAAGTATTGTTGCACATAGGTAGAAGTATTGTTGTAGAAGTATTGTTGCATATAGGTAGAAGTATTGTTGTAGAAGTATTGTTGCATATAGGTAGAAGTATTGTTGTAGAAGTATTGTTGCATATAGGTAGAAGTATTGTTGTAGAAGTATTGTTGCATATAGGTAGAAGTATTGTTGTAGAAGTATTGTTGCATATAGGTAGAAGTATTGTTGTAGAAGTATTGTTGCATATAGGTAGAAGTATTGTTGTTGAAGTATTGTTGCATATAGGTAGAAGTATTGTTGTTGAAGTATTGTTGCACATAGGTAGAAGTATTGTAGAAGTATTGTTGCATATAGGTAGAAGTATTGTTGTAGAAGTATTGTTGCACATAGGTAGAAGTATTGTTGTAGAAGTATTGTTGCATATAGGTAGAAGTATTGTTGTTGAAGTATTGTTGCACATAGGTAGAAGTATTGTTGTAGAAGTATTGTTGCACATAGGTAGAAGTATTGTTGTAGAAGTATTGTTGCATATAGGTAGAAGTATTGTTGTTGAAGTATTGTTGCACATAGGTAGAAGTATTGTTGTAGAAGTATTGTTGCATATAGGTAGAAGTATTGTTGTTGAAGTATTGTTGCACATAGGTAGAAGTATTGTTGTTGAAGTATTGTTGCACATAGGTAGAAGTATTGTTGTAGAAGTATTGTTGCACATAGGTAGAAGTATTGTTGTAGAAGTATTGTTGCATATAGGTAGAAGTATTGTTGTAGAAGTATTGTTGCACATAGGTAGAAGTATTGTTGTAGAAGTATTGTTGCATATAGGTAGAAGTATTGTTGTAGAAGTATTGTTGCATATAGGTAGAAGTATTGTTGTAGAAGTATTGTTGCACATAGGTAGAAGTATTGTTGTAGAAGTATTGTTGCATATAGGTAGAAGTATTGTTGTTGAAGTATTGTTGCACATAGGTAGAAGTATTGTTGTAGAAGTATTGTTGCATATAGGTAGAAGTATTGTTGTAGAAGTATTGTTGCACATAGGTAGAAGTATTGTTGTAGAAGTATTGTTGCATATAGGTAGAAGTATTGTTGTAGAAGTATTGTTGCATATAGGTAGAAGTATTGTTGTAGAAGTATTGTTGCATATAGGTAGAAGTATTGTTGTAGAAGTATTGTTGCATATAGGTAGAAGTATTGTTGTAGAAGTATTGTTGTAGAAGTATTGTTGCATATAGGTAGAAGTATTGTTGTAGAAGTATTGTTGCATATAGGTAGAAGTATTGTTGTAGAAGTATTGTTGCACATAGGTAGAAGTATTGTTGTAGAAGTATTGTTGCATATAGGTAGAAGTATTGTTGTAGAAGTATTGTTGCACATAGGTAGAAGTATTGTTGTAGAAGTATTGTTGCATATAGGTAGAAGTATTGTAAGCTCCACAAACCTTTCCTCCATTGCATAATTCCACCTAGCAGCACCAATACCATCGTCTCTCTCTTTAATTTCATGTTTAAAAGCTGTTTACAGAAGAGCTTCTGTGCTCTTATTGGTCAATATCGGCTGGTATCATGTAGTCTGAACCCGGCACAACAAGGACACTGTCAAATAAAGTGTTACCAGGTGGACTTTAAATACTTAATTACAAAAAGTTATAAATAAATATAATGAGAATGAGTCGAAACTTAGACATATAATAAAAGTATTTAGAAAAGTATAGTGAAAAATATTAGAAAATTAGAGAACATGAAATTGATTGTG
This sequence comes from Leuciscus idus, assembly GCA_021554675.1. Taxonomy (NCBI): domain Eukaryota; kingdom Metazoa; phylum Chordata; class Actinopteri; order Cypriniformes; family Leuciscidae; genus Leuciscus; species Leuciscus idus. The sequence goes on from CM038640.1 coordinate 8,369,278, forward strand.
AATAAAATGGTTGAACCCATTTTAAACTAAGCTCTGATTGTGTCTTTGACAGACTTTAACCGTTTAAATCATTTCCCACTGAAACCCATAAATGACAGATTTTAGAAGTTCCAGTAATACAAGAGGGGATGAAAGCTTTTCCTTTCTTTTTTCTTTTTTTTAATGAGAATAAAAATGAGCAAACGATCAAAAGAAAGAAGAAAAAAAGAAAGCGCAAAAGCTTTGAGACTGCCCGTCTCTGACTAGCTTAGTCGCCCCTTTCCCAAAGCGACGCAGAGGTGTACCAGGCAGAGCCGCTGGACTTGAAAAGTGAAAACATTAAGCTCAGATGAGTTTGTCTAAAGACTGATTGGCCCCTAATTAGCCAAGTGACCTTTGATCTTTTCAGAAATAAGTACGGGATCAGGTTTAGGAGGGAGACAAAGGCAGGAACAGTCTTAGCACACACCAAACGCTAATTCAGCAAAGAATGCCTGTAATTAGGAGCGACTGTTTCATTCCACGGCATATTTAACATTGGGAAAAGGGAAAATAAGCTGAAAAAGTGGGATCATAGTCGAGGGATCAATTTCACCATTGGCTGTTCACAATATTCCAAAGGGGGGGGGGGAAATAACAAAACACAGGAAAAATGTTTAGCGACACAGCTTATGGATTTGACTTTTGGCATTGCCTAATAGTCTTCTTAAACGTATGGTTTGTAGTTCGTGAAATGTACTAGTTTTCTTTGTTGCCAGTTGCTTGCCATTGTATCGAAATCCAAATCTGCGAAGTCTTCTCATAATATCCTCAACAGTAGTGCTCTGTTGTTGAGAGCTGTGATGGGAAGATTTTCAGTTAATCTTTGTTTAATTTTGATCTATTCTTCAAATAAAGCTATCGTATGGTTTCATAAGACTTAATATAGCACTCATGTCAGTATGAATGCTGCTCATTTTTTTAAACTTGAAGTGAACCCCGGGTATTAAGACTTGTATGGCCTAATATAACGTAAATGATGTCTCTTACTGAAATATGTATTCGAAAACCCATGAAAGATTTAAGTTATTTAAAAAATCAAAATTGTTTTATATTATTTTGGACAATGGTGCATTTTAGGTGCGCAGTGCATTCTGCGTCGATGACGTCAAATGGTTGCACTCAGTGAGCTACTGACGTGTTGCTGTTGCTGTTTTTACCAAAAAAAAAAAAAAAAAAAAATTGATACGATGCCTCATTGTGTGGCTTTTGGTTGTAATTTTCAGTCGAAGGGCAACAAGAGAAGCGATGTAAGTCTTCACTGCTTTCCTAGCGATAAGAAGAGGAGAAAAGAACAGGAAGAAGCCTTGGACGAATAAAACTTCCTAAAGACTTGCGTCTTTGTTCTCTCCACTTTAGCCCTGATGCATCTGAGGCTTTTAGTAGACCACAACTACTGAAAGAGCTTACAGGTGACGATGGATATAAGCGTATATAATAATAATAATTAATAATTTGTTACATTTATATAGCGCTTTTCTAAGTACTCAAAGCGCTTTACATGAAAGGGGGAATCTCCTCAACCACCACCAATGTGCAGCATCCACCTGGATGATGTGACGGCAGCTTAAACCATAAGTATATAAGCTTAAACCAAATGCCATAACATCGATTTTTCCCCACAATGAGTTAAACGCCCCCGGATATCGAGTGAAATCTGCGCTGGGCAGCGGCAGAGGATAAGAAATGCTAGATGCCATTCTGGAAACATGTTAAAATGCCGCCGCAGCCACTGAAGGAGAAAGTTCAAGCTTATTTGCGGACCTGGTGATACCGACCCTAAATATAATGTGTATATAATGTGTGTGTTTGTGTTTCATCAGCTATCACCCACTGAAAAAAATAAAAATAAATACCCCTAGAGCACAAACCAATCAATGAGAGTCTTGTCCATGTTAAGCAAAAACATTTTTATATCGTTCATCACTGCACTAGTGCAAGAGTTTGGTCATATTGTAAAACCCCAAACAATGCGTCTCATTCTTGGAGTCTCAGCATTGAGAAGGATGTTCTTGTGGCAGTATCTGGCCTGAGGCAAAGACCGCCACACAAGTCAAGCAAAGACGAGACCATGAAGACAAATCTTTGTTAGTTGCCTTTTGCCCTCTCAATTGCTAAATTTGATTGAGAAACTTTCAGCTGCAGGAACTGGTTTGTTATTGAACTTTAGATCTGCCACTTTATTGGGCACATAATCCATTGTTTCATTTAATGTAATTAGTGTAAATAGTAAGAATGTGGTTACTATGTAATGTAAATAGTAACGTTCAAACAGGAAATGCATAATTTACTCAGCTTTATGTGATTCCAAACTTGCACAAGTTTAGCAGAGTATCTGAGCTGATATTTTTCCATACATTGAAACTGTCAAGCACCAAAAATAACCAAAAAAAAGAGAATATCTAATTTGTTAACAATAAAATATGGCATGTGAAGTAGTGTTTCTCCAGGCTCGATGTCAGTGACAAGACAACATTGTGCGTGCTATTGTCATCAAACCCGACGAGACACCTCTTAATGTGTATTTGCAAATTTGGAGATGTGCAGATGAGTCATATCGGCAGTCGGCTACACTTATTCTAAGTAAATAATAACAGATTTTTCCTTTTTTTAAAGGACTGATTTTACATTCAAAGTCCAAGTTCTTACAATAACCTTTAAGTAATCTTAAAAAACCTGTAACTCTCAATTTTACTTTGCAAGTGCTAAGCTTTATTAGCACTACAGACATTAAACCACATGGTTAATGGTGTCATTTGGACTCAAGTGGTTTCATTCTTAAGGTCTCATGATTGTTTATGGATCCCATTCAAATGTATGCATATGTAGCATAACACATAGATTTCCTTTGAATAGATAGATATATAGAGACACATATACATAGATAGTCCTTTGAATGTGCTCCACTTCATTCTCGCCTTAGGGTAGAATTTTTATAGCTTTATGGTTGAAACTTTGACATCCACAACCTCCTTAACTTCCAGTCTATCCCCTCAGGCCATGCTGAGAACAGTCCCCTCTTAGTTAAAGGAAAGTCTGCTACTACCCCAACATACATTACGATTTAAATGTTTGGGGACGGTCAGATAAACGGAGGCACTTATACTCGCCGTTGAACTATTCTTTGAAACGACGGGGCGACTTTGAGTAAATTGTCTTCTAAACCATCCAGCATCGTTGAGAAGTCGTCAGGTACTCAAAACTTGTAACTTAAGCCTTAAAACTTAAAGGCATGTACAAATCCAAAGTTAGCTTCACTTCCTGTCTCCTGAGATGCCTTCATCTGATACATTTTTGAATATCCCACAATCCTCTGCTTTCATTCTGAGACAGTTGAGCTAAAAAATAATGATGTCATCTGAAAGTTGCTGGTCAGTTTGTGTGTAAATGTACGTATTTGACCAATGTTTTCCACTTTTGATGTTATTTATAGTGAGAAATTAATAATGTAGTAATTAAAAATGTTCTTGGTTATCACCAAAACTCTCTCTATTTTGCTATAGATCAGTAAAATGTTACGGTTTTTCGTGAGGTACCTTTGAGCGCAAACGCTGCCCACAAAGTAATTGTCTGATAGGTCAGCGGGGTAACAAGACAATGTGATGACGTCATTTTTCCGCGTGCACATTCATGCTCGTTCAGATGCAGCGAGTATAAACCAGGCTACTCTCCGTCTCGCGCACAGACGTGAATGCGCTCGACATGTGCAGTTTTTTATACCCTACCAGAAACCAGAAGGCAGCGCTGAGTCGTGTCATTTACAGGACATTCGCTCGCAAGGATAGAACAAGAAAAGTAGCGGATCTGCCATTGCATGCAAAGTTTAGAACAAGCACCCGAACAAAACCGATGAAGAAGGATATCACTTTTGCCTCGATAACCAATCACATTACAGCCTTGACGTCAATAAATTTCATTTAGAGTTGTCCGACAGATAGATCAATCCAAAACAAACGTTTAATGGCAAACATGTTGAAGATTAGCCGATGGGCTGTCGATTCATTAAATGATAAGCTATTTCCTCACAAAAGCGGTTTATTCAGTGGAGTGAAGCCTCTCCTCTTTTGACATCCATTAAAAAATGGCCTCTTGTCTCCTTCACTGCGTACCACAGTGTTAGCAGGTGTAACGCTTTTTCCGGCTAAGGTTACAGGTTTGCCTTCAAGTGGCTTCGTGTGGACGGCCGAAGTATACTTTGGGCTTTAGAATTCATTCATTATGTTACAATAGCCCCTTTCACACAGCAATCCCGGTAAATTACCCTAAAATGACCAGAATAACTTTACCGGTAAATACACATATTTGCTGTTCACACAAGCAACGGCGTCCCGGCTTTTTACCGGTAAGAGACCATTCGCACATCAGCACTAAAATACCAGTAAATTCTGTGATGTCAGTCATCAGAAATGATCTTTAAACGCTGTGCCGTTGTCTTTATGAGGAGAAGCGCTTTAGTTTCACTCTCTGTTCAATTTGACAAAAAAATTTGACGTCTGAGTGAAAGGCATATGATCAAACAGAACGCGTTTTTGCTCTTGAAAACACGAGACGCGCATAATAATATCCAACTGCAGATCCGCAGCGCTGATGAAAGGAAAAGAAGAATGGGTCTCGAGTGCGAAACGCTGAGAAAGCTGCGAGACGTGGCCAAACGGTCAACGATTCCTACGCATATTTACATAGAAAACTATTAAAAAGCTTACTGTAAACAGCGCAGACGCAGAGTAATCACGTCATCTTCATAAGAACTACAGTATGATTGGCCCAAAACAGACTTCTTACGTCAGCGTGTCCTGACCTCGTAGGTGATCATACCGCTAATCTTCATGATGCGTTCACACAGCGCACATTACCGGTAATTTACTGGTAATGTTACAACTTCCCTTACAAAAAAACTTCCCAGTATTTTTGAAAAGTTCTTGTTCACACATGATCTCTTACCAGTAATTTACCAGTGAAGACTGTATGTGTGAAAGGGACTATTGTTAAACAAATAGTTAAGCATCTAGATTTTGCCAGTTCCAAACTCACCACCACAATGCTACGTTGTTCTGAATGATTTTCATTACAAGGTCTTCTGGGCAGTTTTGCTATGTGTTTACTAATGGGTTTGGGTCGATTTAAGCACATTGCTGTGTGGTCACTAGTGATTTGAGTGGTTGCTAGGTGGTCTCTGACTGTCCCAATTAAGACTGACACACTTAACGACTGGCTGAAACATTCGAAGACTGAACTGAACACACTTACAGACTGTTTCCAATGACTGGAGCAGATTTTAAACACCAACTGAACGCAACTGTCTCTGACTCGGCACGTTTGGGCATGATCAGTCGTAAGTATCAAATTACATTCATAATCGGCCTAACAGTCGTTAAGTGTGTCCCCGGCTTAAGTCTCTATGATATTCTGATTTCTAGATAAATTTGTTGAATCATAAGTAAAATAAATGAAGGACTCAACAATAAGGACCCGGGGTCAGCGGAAACAGCGCTCGGGACAGTAGAGGGATCGGTCACTTACCCGATCGGGCCATTCGCCACAAAAGTTTATTATTAACACGTGTTTTTAAGTGCAAGAAGACGTGAACTCTATACTCACGGTTTGAGAAGTTTTGTGAAAGCCGCGTCTCAGAAAGCATGCAAATACTGAAATGGTTCGTCTTTCACATTTTCTTGCGCTTGAACCGACACCTTCACACACAATTTATTTTCATCACGCCTGGACATCTTTCAGTTTACAGACATTTCCTTTAACCCTAACACTTACATCAACACAATTTTAGAGTGAGTGTTGTTATTAACGTTCAGTTTAGTCATGCATACTTTACCATTCCTCAGAGAACAGCTGGAAATGTGACGGTTTAGCTGTCAAAGATAGATTGCACGTGTGTTTCGTCAGCCTTTCTGACGTTTATAGCGCTGAGATGTGAATTACCCCGCTCTGGCTTGAATTAGACAGGCAAAGACTCTCTTCTGTAAATAGGATGGAGGTGGGAGACGTTTGTTGCTCTGGATCTGCAGAAAGACTCCATTGTTTTAACCTGACGCTGACGTCAAAGTTGCTTCATAAAAAGCAGAAAGCCATATTTTGACAAAAAACAGCACAACAGTTTTGTTGTGTCTTGCACTAATTGTTCAACAGGCAAAACTAATCAGTTATTCGCCCCTTTTTAGGCACAACCATCTGCAATCATTATCGGTCAAGTCAATTTAGTCGATAGTAGCTTCAGTTGGTCAAACAGTGTTTGTTCAAGCTCAAGGATTCGTTCACAGCACATCGCTCTTTCTGGAGAACGTCATGCATAATGTGCCATTACTAAGCGTTCAGTGAACTGTGATTCTAACTCTTCCTCTCTCTCTCTCTCTCTCTCTGTGTCTTAAGGTTCAAACGCATCTTGAAAATCCCACTAAGTATCACATCCAGCAGGCTCAGAGGCAGCAGGTGAAGGCGTATCTGTCCACCACACTGGGAGGAAAGCTCGGGTCACAGGCGTTGAGCTTGCCGTGTCCCAGCCAGGCCAGCGATCACGGGGGAATGCCTCCGGGGCCGGGCAACAGCGCCCCCAACAGTCCTATGGCCTTACTGACACTCAACCCCAACTGCGAGAAAGAGGTAACGACACCGTTTCAATTACTATAAAGAATACTGAAATATTTTACTTCAACCCTTTCTGAATATAATGGGTAACACTTTAGTTAACAGTAATTTCAACATTTACTAATACATTATTAAAATCAAAACTTGTACTTGCACTGTGAACTAACATGAACAAACAATGAACAGCTGTAGTTTTATTAAATAACGTTAGCAAAGATTAATAAATACTGTAACAAATGTATTGTTCATGGTTAGTTCATGCTAGTTAATACTTTAACTATGGCTAACAGATGAAACCTTAATGTAAAGTGTTACCATATTATTTAATGGATGGGCAGGTTAACATTTATTAACTAACGTTAACAATGATTAATAAACTGAAAGAAATGTTATATTAACTTTATTATGATCAGAATTTGGCGTAAATAACGTGAAAGCTGGATCCATCCTGCCTTGTATCAGCGGTTCAGGCTGCTGGTGGTGTAATGGTGTGTAAGGTTTTATCTTGGCACACTTTGGGCCTCTCAGTACTAACTGAGCATCAATTAAACACCACAGTCTACCTGAGGATTGTTGCGGACCATGTCTATCCTTTTATGACCTGTTTATGTCTTTTTTATTTTGTTGATGAGAGTTGAAAACTCTTTAACTTTTGGTAAAACGCTGCATTCATCATTGTCACTTTTTACCCAGCCGTCCAATCACAGTGGAGGAAGGGCGGGACAAATACCACACCGACCAGCCGTCCGCCTTGTTCAATGACTGAACAACAATGGAGAAGTTAATATTGCTGGTTACTGCATTTTTATGTTCAGTAATATTATTAATAACATATACTGTTAACATATTACTGCCTGGCATTTTCCTTATCATAGTACCCAGCTGCTCCTCCAAAGCGCTCTCAAGTGCCACTAGCTGGACATTTTCAGAAGAGCGCCTGGCTTTTTTTTGCTGGCTAAAAATGTTTTGGTGGACACACGATCATTTATATTTATTATTAGGCATAAGGCCTATTGGTCTCTTTTGCATTTATGCAATATACTGGAGTCAAACCTGAGAAGGAATTCCGGAAGATTCCACAGCGTTCCTGGACACGTCATTTATGTAGTTGTAACTCATGGGCGGGATTATGCTAATTGTGGATGAGTGTTCACGCGCGCCATATTTACGAATGATTGGAATTCTCTAACATACACATTTTAGGCTAACTATCAAATCGGATTAAACATGATAAATATGTGATTTGAACCCTTGAATAGTCTTGAAAATAAAGTCATAATTGAATGACGGTACAAAACAGGCTTAACTTTTTTTTCTCCCATTTACATTTACCATTTCCTTTTCCTTTTAAATTTGTGGTGACATATTTTCCGGAGGTTCTGTCAGGGTTTAAGATGAAAACATGGATGTCGGGATCCTGAGACTGAAAACCTATAAACAAGCCTAGACAGAGGTGACAGGATCCTGACAGGTTCACGTGACAAACTCACAAATCCATCAACATCTGGAAATGATGTATAAATAGATAGTGACATCATGAAGATGTTAATCAATAAAACTGATTTCAGTGAAGGAGCAAAGCCAACAGCTCTGTGAAGTGTCTCTGAAACAGCTGGTGTGGACTGCGTCACTGCTCACGGTGTGATCGAGAGAGAGAGAGAGCGCTAAAATATGTGTTAATAGATTAGAGAGAGCTTGGCACTGGCAGGTTGAGTGGCTTTGGGATGTGCTTCAGTACATCGGATTCATCCGAGTGATTTTCAGCATAGGAAATGGATGGATTTGAACTGTTGTGTTATTTCCAGCACACTAGATACTTCACAATGTTACACTGTACCTCAGCGGATGACCTCTGACAACTGTTGACCTGATTGCCTTTGATTTCTCTCAGATGGATGATGTCATTGATGACATAATAAGTCTGGAATCCAGTTACAATGATGATATCATGGGACTCTCCTTGGACCCTGGACTTCAGATGGCCAACACGGTACACTTTATTTATTCGTTTTTACATCTTCAGCTCTTGTAAATACTAATGTGAGTATGTGGAAGGACATCAAGATTTTGTGTAATAGTGCTGATTGATTGATGCACAAACACATGGATTGGGTTTTTAAGAGCCCTATAAAACAGTAGTGATAAAATTATTTATTTTATTTTATGTAATAATACAATGAAATATGTATTTCTTTTTTTGCTTTGTTAATAGTGAGAATTGGACCCTAAACTAAAGTGTGACCTGAATTTATTTATTTATTTTTTGCCTAAAATAGTAGTAATATAAAAGTAATGCATGTTTTTATTTAATTTTGCCTGCAAAAAGCAATTCATATAATAAAATATTTATTTAATTTGATCTTATTTAAATTTTATTTTGCCAAAAAAAAAAAAAAATAGCAGTAATATAATAGTAATAAGTATGCATTTATTCAATTTAGCCTGCAAAGAAACAGTTAATATAATGTATATATTAAGACTGACTGTAATAATGTATATATTTATTATTTTATTTTGTTTTATTTTACTTTTAATTATTTTGCTTGCAAAAAAAGTAAACTGTTAATATAATAAATAAAAAAATCATTGTATATTATTTTGCCTCCAAAAAAATAGTAGTAATATAATAGTAATACATATATTCATTTAATTTTGCTTGCAAAAATTTGTTAATATAATCAAATATTTGTAGCCTACTTTTATTTCTAATTTGATTTTGCCTCCAAAAAACAAAATTTACGACATCTACCTGAAGGGGGCTAACAGTGCTAACCAGCCAAACCCTGATCTCTTGCTCCAAAAGTTACTCAAGTATGTATTCAAATTAGCAGTGAATTTCATGAGACTTTTTTTCTTTCTGTCTTCTCACACAATCAGAGCTGTTGTTGGTGTCGGTATTGTAGAAAGTAGTGTGATCCAGCTGTCATCACCTGGTCTAATGTCTGTCAATGAAATAGTGAAGTATAGTGATGAACATTCTATCATTTACTCACTCTCATGTCCTTCCAAACCCATAGGACTTTTTTGTAGTTCAAGCTGTTTTTTTCCACGCAAATGACAGTTAAGGCGAGACACTACAGGTGAATTGGGTAAAAATTTTAACTAGCAGATATCACCATGAAACTTTCCCAGTTGATTACCTACATTAAGATGAGAAAAAAATTTATTACAAGTTTTCTGTAAGTTAATGTTTAAATATGCAAATTAGGCAATATCTAATTAAATATGCGCTAATTTGTATACATTTAAAAAAACGAAATCTGAGTATTGGATAAAGCCAGGTTAAAAATCTTTTTTTCATTGTGTTCACATATTAGATGGGAAAAAAATTACAGAGGGATTTATGGATATTTACTTTTGTTATCCTGTAAATCAGAATATACTGTCAATAGCCTTAAAAAAAATTATTTTCGCCATGTTTTTTGGAATAAAATGTTATATAAATCAGGCTAGGAATAATATATTTACAAATCCCCCTGTAAATGTCTTCATAATATAACTAGGTACAAGACTGGAAAGTTTGGTGTATAAAGGTGCTACTGAAGTGGAGATTTCGGACTTGGAGTGTGAGAGAAAGGTCATTTTGAGAAAACGGGCTTTAAAGATTTATCATCAGCCAATGGGATTGCGCATTCAGCCCTTTTACTTTCACGATTGGTTGCTGATAAAAAGGAAATGACCATATTTGGATCCGACAGCATTGTACAGTGAAGAGAGAGCTTTCCAGCGGTGCCTGTGATGACAGGGAGCAGACAGAGATCGCGGATCGGCGGGATGATTTACAACGACAACTTTTGTTGAATTTATGCGAAATCTACTGACGCAAACAGACAAAGTGTAGGAAAATAAAGACCTAAATGTGTATTTCTGACTTTTTTTCACCACAGTCTGAAAGAAGACATGTTATTGAAGACAAATATCCAAAAATCTCAAAATTGACCAGTAAAAAAAAAAGATGTTTTTGCCTGCCGTGTCTCGCCTTAATGGGGATTGAGAATGTCAAGCTTCAAAAAGGACAAGAAGAGTCTTGTGAAGCCATTGTGAAGCTTCACAATATGATACACTTCAGTAAAATGAGACTATGATATGTATATGGTTTTGTGTTTCTAGATTCCTGTGTCGGGGAACCTCTTGGACCTGTACAGTAACCCAGGGATGCCTCCGCCTGGACTCTCTATTAGTAACTCGTGCCCTGCTAACCTGCCCAACATTAAAAGGGAATTCTCTGGTAAGTGTCGTTTATTTAACAACGGATGAGTCGGTTAATGCCATTCTGTAGAGTCGATATTTTGACGATGTGCTGGGTTGTGTTTCACCTGTTAATGTCATGTGAATGATGATAAGACTTATGCTCGTATACTTCACAGTTACTCCATCTCCAGCGATGATGCACATGATGGACAAGCCCAGCTCCTGTAGCAACTTTGAGAACTATCAAAGGCCTGAAGGGTTTCCTGTGGGTACGTTCAAAGATTCCTCTCCTTTCCTGCATGACTGTGTCCTCTCTGAAACTTAGTAACAATTTAATGGATTTGATTTACACATGAACATGCTCATATAGGTACATAAGGGGCCCTATTTTAACGATCTGAAACGCAAGTATCAAGCGTGAAACGCAAGTAACTTTGTGGGCGGGTCTTGGGCGCTGTTGCTATTATACCGCCGGGATAAATGACTCTTGCGCCCGAAGCAAATCTAAAATGGGTTGGTCTGAAGTAGCTTCATTACTCATAGGTGTGGTTTGGGCGTAACGTGAAATAAACCAATCAGAGCGACATCTCACTTTCCCTTTAAGAGCAGGCGCGCTTGTTCCATGGCGGATTCCTATTATAACGGCGGATTTGCCAGGCGCGCGCCAGGAGCGGTTCACAGCCGAGGAGACCGACCATCTCGTCAGGGCCGTAAAACACAGAGAAGTGACATTGTATGGGGATGGAGAAACCCACCCAAATTAGCTTCGGTTAAACAGGCATATGATAATTTGGGTAAATGTGTAAGCTAGATTTATGCCTATTTTTTCACATCTTCATGGACACAACAATGATTTCCCTCGTGTGTTAATATTGTTCCTTGTAATAATGTATGGTTTTCTAAAAATGGGAACTGCTGCGTCTGTGTGTAGATGAGAGAAACAAAGTGCATGCGTGTTGTGCACACACTACGCTACATTATGGCCAAGCATGCGCCCTTAAAATAGCATATGAATAACATGCGAATGCAATGGAATTGTTTTCTAAACCTGCAAAATAGCACCAGGGAACGTTTGCGCCGGAACATGCCTCCTCTTCTCGCTGAACCGCCCCCGGGAGCGCAAGTTCATTTCCTAATTTACCGACGTGCGTCTGTGGAGGGAAAAGTCCGCTGTGCGCGGGTGCAAAATAGGAACGATACATGCGTCGCTGTACAAAGTAAATTGCGCTGGGTGCAAGATAGGGGCCAAGATGTGTCAAATTAAATGTGTGTGTATATATATTTAATTACATGATCGAATCTAATTAATTACATGATATGCCAATTAAATAATCACACATTAAATTTGGCTGAGAAATTACCCCCAAAAGATAATTTAAAGTCATTATTGTTTTAAATGAGAAAAGCATCAAATATTTGATTCATCAATTAATTTATTACACATAAACTTTTAGGCAACAACGGCCATGATTTTGAATTGGTATTTAGATATATTTACAGACAAAACAGTTTTGGTTACCAACATTATAAATATCTTCTATGTTTCGCAAAAGAAAGAAAGTCATACAGGTTTGAAATGACATGAGGATGAGTAAATGTAAATAAACCATTTTCATTTCAACTATCCCCAAAATATGACTTTTTTAAAAATGAAGTGATACTCTAAATAAGAAAGTAAAACTGCCAGTAGGTGGCGGTAAATGTCTAAATGAGTAAGTCATTGAATCATTCATTTGATTCGTTCAGGAATGAAGTAAATGGCTCTCTTTATGAATGGGTCATTAAATCAGTGGTTCACCTGATTGATTTGCTGAAAACACTGATTGATTCATAAAGCTCTGGCTTTACAGGTGGTATTTTTGTTGGAAAAATTAAGCAAAAACTGGCAATATTGTGACTTATGGCTCATTTCCACCAGCGGTACGGTACAGTGCGATTCGGGACGGTAAACCCTGATCCGGCTTGCGTTTCCACCGCCAACAGTACCATTACTTGATAGGCATGGTGTATGCCGGAAAGTAGCGACCAACGTCATTCTCGCGCGAAGAAGAAAGTGACACAGTAAACAATGGAGGACAAACCGCAGATCTTGTTCTTGCTTCTCGGCATGAGGCTGTTTGTCACAACAAGACAAAAAAAACTCTAGCTCCACCCTTTAGGTACTGGACTACTGTGATAGGCACCCCAACGGAAGGGTCCCAAAAAAGTGGTACGGTTCGGTATTTTGGTACCATTCCCAACTTCTGACAATGGAAACGGAAATGATTGCGTACCGTACTGTACTGTACCGTTCCGCTCGGTGGAAACAGGCCGTAAAATATATCACAATATTGACGACTTATTTATTGAACTGTTATTAAATCAATGTCAAATAAGAAACACCATGGCAGGTTTCAGTTTAAAGCCAGCGAACCACTGAGAGCGCGGGACAATTATGACGATACATAAGAGCATAGGCGCCAAAGCTGCTGTGGATCCGCTTACCAAAACCCTCTGTAACTTGCAGATTGGAAGAAAATGACTGTCATTTGTCAAATAAATTAATGACGGACAGTTGCATACATAATACCAACATTTGTATCATGTAAGCTTTATGGTACGCCTCAAACGAGGGAATTTATAGCAATTTATAATGTTAATATTAAGTAGAGAGTCTACAAATGGCTTGGGTATGCAGAGCATTCATGGTACTGTATTTTATTCCAAGTGCAGCCAAAAAGAAAATCTTTGGTCATATTCTGTAGAAGAAGTGATCTAGATTTTGTGGAAAAGAGATTTGGGTTGGAGAAAATAAACTACAAAAGTCGACTGCAGTGACATTTCAAGGGTGCCAATTTGACATCTGTGAAATAAATAAACGTCCTGCTTTCAGTTTCTCCTCTCACCTCCCTTTGTCTTTTTTAGGGGCAGAAGTTCGCGCTCTTGCAAAGGAAAGGCAAAAAAAGGACAACCATAACTTAAGTGAGTTTCAAAACAAGACGGGAGTCTGCTTCCAATTACCAAAGACAGTCATTTTGAATCGTCCCTCAGTTTGTAAAAATAAGAAAAAATTGTTACGTTTTTGTCTGTGTCCCACATACTTTGTAAGTAGAGTGCCTTAAATGAGATTTGTGTAGTATAACATGAATGTTTCATCTGTTTCAGTTGAGAGGCGACGAAGATTCAACATTAACGATCGAATCAAAGAACTGGGGACTCTGATTCCGAGATCAAATGACCCGTAAGGACAACGATAGATACGCAGTTACACATAAACCAGATGAATACATGCTATTATTGCTGCAGATGCTGATGCTGTTCATAGAGAGCTCTATCAGATGTGCTGTTGTCAGCTGAGGACGTGCTTGTGTTCCTCAGGGACATGCGTTGGAACAAGGGCACTATTCTTAAGGCCTCTGTGGATTACATCAGGAAACTTCAGAGAGAGCAGCAGCGCAGCAAAGAGCTGGAGAACCGTCAGAAGAAGCTGGAGCACGCCAACCGTCACCTGATACTCAGGATACAGGTCAGTTCAGACAGACCCCAGTCTGGCCAACACCTCGGCCAGTGCGTGCAATGGCATCTAAATCTAGAGAAACAGCACAGTGACCATAATTACCCTTGCGGAAAAGAAGTACGATTTTGCCTACTTTTAAAAAGAGCACTTATTATATACTTTAAAAGAATATACTTAACCCTTGAGCTTCAATTTCAAAAAGTTACACACAGGTCCATCGAGGACAAAAATGCCTGTGTCAAAAAACGGTCATGAAAATTTGAAGCTTGGGAGCACAGACTTAAGTTTGGTCTAATTTTAAAGAAGACCCTTGGCAGGATAAAAAAGTTAAACCAATTTTTAAGTTTATGAAAATGATTCATGCCTATATAAAATATATATTTTATAAAACGTGTTAAACTTTAAAACTGCTTGAAAATCAAAGCCATAAATCTAAACAAGTCGTGTTCCAAATTTGAGAAAGCCTTGCCAACAGAATGAAAGCCTATTAACAAAGATTGCATCATTTTATAGTTAAATGGCCCTGGAATTTAAAAATGCAGTTTTAATGGGATTCAGTGGAGACATTTTTGTCCTTAAGGTCCTGAGTGGAACTATTTTGTGTACCTAGTGCAAAATTTTATTTTATTTTTGTAAAAGAAATGAAGGTGAAATAGTAAAATTCCAATAAAAATACACACCTGTGCCAAAATGTGTGCAGTTGGCATTAACACAGGCAAAATGATAAAAAATCTAAACTGAAAAAGACACAAATGTCCATAAGGTCCCTTGTGTTAAATGTTCCTAAATGCAAGTTATTTACAATATAATGACAATGTATTATAGTTTAATATTAAATTAAATGAAATTAGCTGAACTTAAGAGAGCTTTTTTAACACAATTAAGTACATCTTTATTTCATAATTCTATTTTTTTTTTAAATATGGTTAAAGTGTACTGCCGAATGTACTGACAAGCATTTATGGTAAACTAAAATATACTTTAATGTAATTTCTATTGAAACTTGTGTGACATGTATTAAAATCATGTATATTTTTTTATTACATGGGCTGCCAATTTAATACGTTCATTTAATTAATTAGTTACGGAAAAACTAACACACATTTAGAGCACCTGTCTTTCATTCAGGCAACGACTCACTGTGTGATGGAGCCTATAGAATTCAGTTAGAATGACTCTAGAATTCAAGATATCAGTGCAAAAATTCCCCTTTCTGAGTTTTTGTCTCATATTTACTGTATATCATCTGACATAGTTAAGCAATATCACACGAGTAACGAGCACAATATCACAAGAGTATTCTATTCCGAATAGCACAAATGCAAATTTTATACATTTCATTCATTCATTCATCCTTATGTGACCTTCTTGGGTCATAGGGCTGGAGCCTATCCCAGTTTCTTAGTCCAGAGGCAGGGGAAAGCACCCTGGACAGATGGACAGTCCATCACAGGGAAATCACACACTCACACACAAGCAATTTTAACCAGCATGTCCTCGGACTGTGGGGGAAACCGGAGCACCCGGAGAAAAAACTCCTGGCTCGAACCGGGGATCTTCTTGTTGTGAGGCAACTGCGCCAACACTGAGCCACCGTTCTTCAATGATTTTATACAACAGTTCAATAAATAAGAAGTTAATATTATGTTATATTTTAGACACAATACTGTCAGTTTTTTCCAACAAAAATATTGCCTATAAAGCCAGAGCTGAACTGTCGTGCGTCTAGCAGTTGTCGAGCAACACACAGCGGTGTTTCGTTTCTGAATTAATCTGCGTTTTGAGCGAATCAGTTGGCTGAACCAATGATTCAATGGCCCATTCATGAAGAGAGCCACTAAGTGTGTTCAACTTGAAATGGTGCTGTGCAGAGCGAACGGTATGTGACATCGAACTACCGCGAGAGAGCGATTCGAAAGCATAAAGAGCCTCCTTAATCGCTCTCACGGTACTTTGATGTCATAGAATGATCGGTCTGTGCAGCGCCGCTTCAAGCCGAACACACCTAATGACTTCATTCCTGAATTAATCAGACGTTTGAACAAATCGAAGGAATGAATGATTCAATGACTTACTCATTTAGACATTTAGCGTCACTTACTGGCAGTTTTAGTTTCTTATCTTAAGTAAAATTATTTCATATTTTGGGGATAGTTTGCCCAAAAATGATACGTCTGTTTATTTACATTTACTCACTCTCGTGTCGTCTTATACCTGTATGACTTTCTTTCTTTTGCAGAACATAGAAGATATTATGAAGAATGTTGGTAACCAAAACTGTTTTTGTCTGTAAATACATCTAAATATCAATTCAGATGCAGCTCCTGGAAAAAAAAATCATGGCCGATGTAGCCTAAAAGTTTATGTGTAATAAATTCTATGTTGAACCAAATAAAATATTTCTTTCTAAAGCTACATTTTGTAATGTCTATTTGATGCTTTTCTCATTTAACACAATAATGATATTAAAATTTTTTTTTGCAATTAGTTAGATTAATTAATTGGCATATCATGTAATTAATTCGATGAAAAAATGTAATCGCTTGGCAGCCCTTGTAATTAAACATTTGTATGAATGAAGTTGCATTTTAGTACATTTAAAATATATTAACTTTAAATATGGAATAACACACTACAGTTAAAATTATAATCAAGTACTTTACATGTGCTTTACTTTGTTAGTCAACACATCAAAATAAGCGCACTTCTCATGAAAAAAGATTATTAAAACATGATTTAAAGGCACAATATGTATGATTTTTGGATTAAAATATCCAAAAACCACTAGAACAGTGTTATATATATTTTGTCGACGTGTCCTTACATTTTCACAAATGTTTCCAACAATGTTTAAATTCAGAGAAATCAGCAATTTTAACCAGTGTAACGGTTAGTATCATTGCGCCGCATTGCGTCCGCGTTACCCTCGATTTCCGTAGAAACCATGGAAACCCAAAAGAACGCTTGAATATATTATGTTTTACTAGACAGGTTAACAACTGTTTGGATACCTTTATCGGCAGAAAAACGAATCATCGATATATATACTAGCTCAACATGGAAATTCTTATTGTTTGAGTCTCTTGATTTACTGCGAGTAACATGTTTGTAACACAGGGACAACACTATTTTGTCAAGTGGCTAACATTGCATAATCAGAAAGAGCTTTATTTGTAGTAACAGTAATACAGCATTTTCTCTACCATACAATATATTAAAAAATTTATTGCATGCCATTTAGAAACACAAGTCGTCCATCTTTTATTATATATATTATATTCTAATATCGATCTAGCTTACTGCAATGTGTAATGCAACGCAACCAAATACAGAAGCGCACTACAAATACTCACAATGCAACTAAATACAGAAATGTGCTGCAAATACTCACAATGCAACCAAATACAGAAGCGCACTACAAATACTCACAATGCAACCAAATACAGAAGCGCACTACAAATACTCACAATGCAACCAAATACAGAAGTGTGCTGCTAATACTCACAATGCAACTAAATACAGAAACGTGCTGCAAATACTCACAATGCAACCAAATACAGAAACGTGCTGCAAATACTCACAATGCAACCAAATACATAAATGCGCTGCTAATACTCACAATGCAACTAAATACATAAATGCGCTGCTAATACTCACAACGCAACTAAATACATAAATGCGCTGCTAATACTCACAATGCAACCAAATACAGAAGCACACTACAAATACTCACAATGCAACCAAATACAGAAACGTGCTGCAAATACTCACAATGCAACCAAATACAGAAACACGCTGCAAATACTCACAATGCAACCAAATACAGAAGCGCACTACAAATACTCACAATGCAACCATATACAGAAACGTGCTGCAAATACTCACTATGCAACCAAATACAGAAGCGTGCTGCTAATACTCACAACGCAACTAAATTCATAAATGCGCTGCTAATACTCACATTGCAACCAAATACAGAAGCGTGCTGCTAATACTCGCAATGCAACTAAATACATAAATGCGCTGCTAATACTCACAACGCAACTAAATACATAAATGCGCTGCTAATACTCACAATGCAACCAAATACAGAAACACGCTGCAAATACTCACAATGCAACCAAATACAGAAACACGCTGCTAATACTCACAACGCAACCAAATACAGAAGCGTGCTGCTAATACTCGCAATGCAACTAAATACATAAATGCGCTGCTAATACTCACAACGCAACTAAATACATAAATGCGCTGCTAATACTCACAAAGCAACTAAATACAGAAACACGCTGCAAATACTCACAACGCAACCAAATACAGAAACACGCTGCTAATACTCACAACGCAACTAAATACATAAACACGCTGCAAATACTCACAATGCAACCAAATACAGAAACACGCTGCAAATACTCGCAACTCAACCAAATACAGAAGCGTGCTGCTAATACTCACAACGCAACTAAATACATAAATGCGCTGCTAATACTCACAATGCAACTAAATACATAAATGCGCTGCTAATACTCACAATGCAACCAAATACAGAAACACGCTGGAAATACTCACAACGCAACCAAATGCAGAAACACGCTGCTAATACTCACAACGCAACTAAATACAGAAACACGCTGCTAATACTCACAACGCAACTAAATACATAAACACGCTGCTAATACTCACAACGCAACTAAATACAGAAACACGCTGGAAATACTCACAACGCAACCAAATGCAGAAACACGCTGCTAATACTCACAACGCAACTAAATACAGAAACACGCTGCTAATACTCACAACGCAACTAAATACATAAACACGCTGCTAATACTCACAACGCAACTAAATACAGAAACACGCTGCAAATACTCACAACGCAACCAAATACAGAAACACGCTGCTAATACTCACAACGCAACTAAATACATAAACACGCTGCAAATACTCACAATGCAACCAAATACAGAAACACGCTGCAAATACTCGCAACTCAACCAAATACAGAAGCGTGCTGCTAATACTCACAACGCAACTAAATACATAAATGCGCTGCTAATACTCACAATGCAACTAAATACATAAATGCGCTGCTAATACTCACAATGCAACCAAATACAGAAACACGCTGGAAATACTCACAACGCAACCAAATGCAGAAACACGCTGCTAATACTCACAACGCAACTAAATACAGAAACACGCTGGAAATACTCACAACGCAACCAAATGCAGAAACACGCTGCTAATACTCACAATGCAACTAAATACATATATGCGCTGCTAATACTCACAATGCAACCAAATACAGAAACACGCTGCAAATACTCACAACTCAACCAAATACAGAAAAGCTCTGCAAATACTCAATGCATATATAATCAGGAATCATGATGTTAAAATAAACTAAATTGTGAGTTGTGAGTATTTTGCAGTGCAGTTCTGTATTTGGTTGTGTTGCACATGTGTTGTTAAACTGATAATGTTTTCTTAATTTGCTGGTGTATTATCTATTTGCATGTGTTTTCTTAAGTTGCAGCGCGTTGAGCTCTCTTGGCCACCGTATATATTCCATAAAAAATAAGAATAGTCAGTTTTGATTTCAATGTGGCTTTAAGATTTCACTAAAGTTAATTACAGTTTATGTTACAGTTAATGTTTTGTTGTCTGTCCATTGCTCAATGTTAATCCAGGAGTTGGAAATGCAGGCTCGTGCTCATGGTCTGGCCATCGCCTCGTCTACACTCTGTCCATCAGATCTAGCAGCCCGGGGCATAAAACAGGAGACGGTCCTGGGGGACTGCAGCCAGGACATGTACCCTCACACGCACTCCTCTTGCCCTGGCATGGGCCGCTCCAGCACCCTAGACCTTAACGACGGTACAATCACCTTTAACGACTCCCATGGTACAGGCTCTAGTGCTTCTGCAGACGCAGGGGCTTATGGTCTCATTTCTAAGGCAAATGCCGCTAAACTTGACGACATCCTGATGGACGACACATTGTCGTCTGTAGCAACAAGCGACCCACTTCTCACCTCCGTCTCGCCCGGAGCCTCGAATGACAGAAGCCATAAGGACAGCGTGAACATGGAGGAAAACGAGCATGTTTGTTAGTACAGCGAAAACCTTCTTTTAGGGCCGCTGGTCATTGCGTTTTTCTAATAACGCAACTGATGCTTGGGATTGCTAAAGAGGAAGCACGGCCTGTTTTTGTCAAGTGCAAAGTAATATAATTTTTTTATGTTTACACTTTATTTTATTGTATTTTAACCGTATCCCACTTTTGTCTACCTAAAATTAATTGTGGTATAATAATTCAGATTATGCATAATATCACAATAATCAAGGTCAGTATCATAAAATGATTGATTTTTGTAACTTGGCATAGGTATATTTAGAATATAATTTAATCAACTTTGGGATAATAGAGTGGTGCAGGGATGATGTCAAACCCATAAGACCAATTTGTCGCTGGTTCCCTCGAGATTTTCCTATAGGTTTTTATAATAGTGTTTTTCAGTTTGCGAGTACAATAAGGTAAACATAACTTGAAGATACTTTACTTAAAAATACTTTACTTAAGATACTACTTTGTTCTACATGTAAATTACAAACACCCATACCGAAAATGCTAAATTTGAAGCAGTTATGTTTATTTTTGAATACGTACGTTTCTGACAAGTAACTAGATAAGACAGTTTGGGGTGTGAGTGTGTGCAGTGTATGTTTTTCAAGCAAAATGTGCAACTATCGTCAAGTTATGTTTACCACAGACCTTATTTTACTCATAAATTGACAAACCCCATAGGAAAATATCAAGGGAACCAGTGGCAAATAATTTTTCTGGATTCTGACGTCTTGCCTGCACCAATCTATATAAAAGTGCACTTGAATGGTGATTTTATTTTTATTTTTAGGTTGTACAGTAGCATGTTTGCGCACAGTTTAGAAACATATTTCTCTTTTATATATATATATATATATGTATATCCTTTTAAAGGAATGATTTAAGCATAATGCTTCCCTTTTAACATAATGTAGATTTAATATCTAATGCCCAGTAAACACAACCCCCCACGAGATGCACTTCAAAAGATTCAAAAGAATAATTGAAAATTATGTTAAGTACTCACTCTCATGTTGTTCTAAACTATGATGTAGGTTTTCTGTTGAATATAGATATTTTGAAGAATCGTTATTGTTTTTTTTGTTTTGTTTTTTTACATATAACAATTCATAATTACCATGTCCATTCTGCTCCAAAAAAGAAATCATAAAATTAGTCCATGCCACTTTTATATGACAGATATGATATCTGTGTGAGAGAAACAGATTGAAATTTAAGCTGATTATAAAATGTTCCTTTTGTGTTACACAAAAATAACAGCAAACCGGTTTCTGACAACATGAGTGTGAGTACATTTTCCTTTTTCGGTGAAATATTCCTTTTAACGTAGCTGAATAAATCAAAATTATAATTCATAAATGTCGCACAAAATTCTGTTGAATGTCGTTCTAACATCACTGAATGTTTAAGCAACATTTTAAGCAAATTCTCTAAAAATCAAATCTTCCAGATGAAAACGCATTCAACCACTACATGTCTAGGCATCAGGATGATCCGAAACATTTCACTCAAATATTAATCAATATTCTCTCAGTATTAATTTATTCATGTTTTTTGAGAATTTCCCTTAGATTTGTGACATTTAATTTTTCATAGATTTGTGGAATAAACTTTAAATAATACCAATCTATCTGAAGAAATACCAAGTTGGCGCGGGCGAATGGGTCCTTAAGGCAACCTTCTGACAATAACGTTGTTAACTACACGGCACAAGCTGGTTGGTTCATGTCGCAACTGCAGCCAATGAGCTTGCTGCTCAACATTTAAATAGTTGGTCAGTATTTGCTGTGGCAGTTTGCAGCTCACTTTCAATGTTCCTCTGAAACGCTCCACCTTCCCCAGCTCCACCTTCCCCAGCTCCACCTTCCCTAGCTCCACCTTCCCCAGCTCCACCTTCCCCAGCTCCACCTTCCCCAGCTCCACCTGTATAGATCTGCTTTGTCCGTGTACGTATTAACACTTGCTCTGCCGCAGCAGCAGTGTAGCAGATCTATTCCGCCGAGACCAAATACATTAACATTGTCATATCCATTGCCATGCTAAACTCTTCAGAGAATGTGTGGAGAGACAGTTTTCACACAGCGTTTCCAACTGATTTTCAAATGTCCTGTGAAATGTGCCAAGCAATAAGCAATATTCAGATTTAACCCAGCAGTTTTCAAAACTGTTCTTGTCATCAAATGCAGTGCCTATATAATTATCTAATTATGCAAACGGTTTTCACCTCATGCATTTCTTAAGATACCCAGATGCATTTTAACACAATGCATCGCATGAAATAATCCATAAGAATGTGAAGAAATCTATTAACACATATTTGATGCCTAAGGGAATAATCAAGTAATATTTCAAACTTCAGATTCTATTACCCTTAAAAACCTTTTCATTTTTATCTAACATTTTAATTATTAAATTCTGTTTGAATATGCCATACATTGTAACTAAAATGCTCCAGGTTTTCTGTTATATATATACATATATATATGGAGAAAGATCTGGGATTTTTTTATGTTTTGTATTGGCAAAAACACTGGAAGAAAGATCATACCTTGAAAAAAAAAAAAAAGCATTTTATATTTTGTTCTAACACTTGTTTGGGTTTTTTAATTCTTATACGGTGTAAATGACTGACTATGTTTGTAATAATAAGCTGTACTGTTACTGTATATTTCTACTGTTTAAAAGTGCTCGACTCAGACGTACTGATGTTTGCCTTTGAGTAGCATCCAATTTGTGCCACTATAATGATCATGTAGATGAAACTATAATGTGTTGTTTCATAGAACTATGCAAAGATAACTTTCAGTTGAGAAATCAGCCTGTTTCATGGAAAGATGTTGTAAAGAGTTTAGTGTAGGTAACATAGTCAGATCACTGTAAAGTGCCTTATATTACAAACCTGCAACTTAAAGCAATAGTTCACACCAAAAAAAAAAAAAAAATTAATATGTCATCATTTACACATCCTCATGTCATTCCAAACCTGTATGACCTGTAAACAAAAAGAGATGTTTAGCAGAGAGTTCACGCTGCTCTTTTCCACACAGTGAAAGTCAATGGGGACTGGGATTGTTAGTTTCCAAAAAGGACAGTTAAACCTAAATGTGTATTTAAGTGGCTTTTGAGCACAGACGGTAAAAAAAGATGGACGACGTGTCTCAACTTCCTCCCGCTGCAGAAAAATTAAGCCAAAATATCCCAGAACTGGCCGTTGACGTGCCGATTACGCCATTCGTAACACTTGGGCGTACGTCAGATAAACTTCCTAAAATGACAGAAACCATCTTTGGGGAATTTTTTTTAAGTGTAATTGTCACACGTCCCATTCGATTTCATTGAGAGGGCGGGATTTATGACCTATACTGCAGCGAGCCACCAGGGGGCGATCGAAATGCTTTGGCTTCACTTTTCTAGAGATGTGTGGAACACTTGGTTTGGAGCAACATGAGAGCAAGTAAATGTTTTTCCTAATTTTCATTTTTGTGTGAACTATCCCTTTAAATGAATGTTCTCTGAACACATGTTCTTCTATTTATGTGATTTTAGACTTAGTCTTAAACTATGGAACCCAGCGGTCTCTTAGTAGGGTTCATTTAAGCTTGGGTTCGACTCGAGACTTGATCTGTTTTGTATTCTGGCTTAAACCTGTGGTGTCTTGAAGCACTACAAAACTTTCAAGAATAGTGTATAATATAAACTCCTTTGCCTACTAGACAAACTACTGAAGGTTTTCCTCTGAATGTAATGTTACACAGTGTTGACTACTAAAACGTTGCCAAATTCCAAGTGAAGTCTAAATATGCAGTGAAACTGTTACGTATCTCATTGTGGATTTATAGCAAAACTGGCTGTTGCAATTTTTTTCTGAGCAATAATTCAGACAATCAGGTAACAGGTAAAGCACAAGGCTCCTGTATGAAAGCATATGTGTGTCAGTGACGTCAATGAAAGGTGCCTTTAAAACAGGCTTCCATTGAACTTCAACCAAACATCTTTTAATAACAAATACAGATTAGTCTGTCTTTTATAAAAGTGTCTTGGCTATAGTTAAAGACGGTTTTTGTTTTAGTATACTTTTGTATGATATTTTTTAAGCTTAACCAAACATTATTTAAGAAAGGACTTACAATAGCTTGAGATGTAGATTTTTGGTTGAATTTTTGAAGCATTTATTTCTTATGAATTCAATACTGGAAGACGGCCCACCTGTTGGGAAAGTCACCTTTCACTCAAACTGTTGTTTTGAAACGTGAAACTTCTACTGGGAAGCTTTATGAGGAAAGTAGCTGGTCACTTGTGTGACCATTTCATTGTTTGGAATTCAAGCTTGACAAGTGTATTGGGAATGAAAATGTTACAGACATTAAAATAAAACTGAGTGGTTTTCACAATTTCCAGAGTTTTTATTCATGATATGGGTTTTCTTGGTTTAAGAATACAATCAGGCTTTTCCATTGTGTGATTGTGTTTTCATGGCAGTTTCACAGTGTTCATCGCACCATCTCTTGAATGCTCGACACACAATGCTGTCTTCTATGTCATTGAAGATTCCTGTAGGGTATAAAAAACTCTATATTACAAATACAACATGGACCCAAAAAGTATATTGTACTTATTTTTTGATGCAAGTACATAGTCATGTGAAAAAGAAAGTACACCCTTTTGAATTCTGTGGTTCATGTTGTTGTGTACATGAATGGCCAAAACGCATAAAAAAAATTCTGTAGGGAGGAAACTTTCACCCTATTCTCCTGTTTTTGAAAGTTAAGGGAAGCTTTTGCCATTTTGTTTATTACCTTAATTCTGTGTTACTGTTTTGTTATTTATTTTGGCCTTGCCCGTAAATTTATGTTGCTCCTTATTTGATCTTTTTTTATACATAAATTTATTTCTTGCACTATGAAAGTGTTTGGGTGTGTTGGGAGTGAGAGCGAGGACTTTTTTGTTACGGCTATCTTTTTTCCCCCCCTTTATTTAGATTAAAACAATTTGTAAGAAGTGGGGGCTCGTACGGGATTTGAACCCGGAACCTCTCATATACAGGCCTACTTTACCATGATTAGTTTTCTTCCACACCTAACAGTGTCTGATGATGGTGGTAATGGAGCTAAAGTGTATTCAGCTGGTCTTGCGATCTCAACATGGCAGCTAGGATGAGTAGAATAAAACAGCTAAGCTGAACATATGACTTTCAATAATACACTAATCTTTTCATCATCTTCAGTCTACATTGAAGGTGTATTCAGAAGTTTTTTAGCTAGCGTTAGCATGATCTTTGTGTACGAGACCACAGTGGTGTTAGACACTGCACTGCCATCTATTGATGTGGATCAGCAGGATCATTTTATGTATAAATTACACTGATTGTAGTGAGTTTTAGAGAGCGTTTTATACAATAATTAATTATTTTACTTGTTCAACAAAAAAGAAGAATCTTTGGCATCACTACTCAGAATTTTATCTGTCATCTAATCTATCCACCTTGTGAAACCGTGCTGATTTTTATGCAATATTTTTGTCTTTGTCAGGTTGAACAGACATTTTCCATCCCCCATTTTCTGGGGACGGTCCTGTTTTTTTGTGTCCTGTCCTAGTTAAAGCTGTTCTCGGAAATTTCCCTTGTTTTACCACACGCTCAAAACGGGCTTCCTTACCATTCAGATGACTCTTTACAAAAACAAAATGTATTTCTTAAATGTGTAAAACTTTTTTTAATTAGCTCCAAACTACTGAATGCACCTTTAATGTTTGAGGGAAAAAAAAGTTTGCTGTTCTATTTATACTTGACCTACTTGCTCTTCCCAGCGCTGTCGGCAGAGGCATCCTCAGAAGTCCACCGGAGTGCTTCAGTCGCTCAGTAAGAGACTTCTGTACTAGATCCAGAGTGCAATCTGAATGCCACACTGGAAGCTCTAGACTCTGCATACACACAATGATACGTCTTTTCTCCTCTTCTGTCAGAAAGCCCCTTTCATGAGCCACAAAGACCATGAAGGCCATGTCAATGTTCACCGCTTCTCCATGCAAAAGTGCAGGAAGTACTTTCTGTATCAAAGAAACTCCAGTTAGATTAATTCAAGACTGTGATACACAACGTGCAACTTTAGTTCAAGTCTTAATATGTAGAACCATTTCAAGCTCTGGACTGATGATATGGCCAAAGTCCACCAGCCTGTCCAGGTCGTCCTCCCACAGGTTTGGGGCAAGTTCCTCCAGCATGGTTTCAATGGCCAGTCTAGTGGACACACTCGCTGCATCCATATGCACATTTTCATGGATTCTCGGTTGGAACCTTGAGTCCAACAAACTTCTGCCCTCCTTATGCAAAAGTTCAAAGAGTCCTTTGTGTTTCATCAGCGCCATCTGTAGAGGATCACTAGTATTGGTGAAACAAGACCTCAATTAGACTTGCACAATAATGTCAGAATAAACTACCATTCAAAAGTCTGGGTTAGAACTGTCAAAAAGTACTGTCTTCGGTACCAAGTCGGTACTAAAATTTAAAAAATGTGACGATACCAGCATTTCCCTCTAGCATTTTGAGCGCTGTTGAACGGATTCTTAAACACCATTTGATTGGCCATTGTGTTGGCCATCAGCTCAACATATATGTCTCTGATTGGCTATTGTGTTGACACGCTCAACTAATATGTCTGTGATTGGCTACGATGATCAACAATGACATCTTTGACGCTCTTCACCGAGCGCTTACATAGATACACATGTTTAAAAGCAGGCGTCTATCAGCGGATCCCTAATATTGCTTTCAAATGCTCCCGTATGTATGTGTAAGCGCTCGATGAAGAGCGTCAAAGACGACATGTTTTTGAAGCGTTGATCATTGTAGCCAATCACAGACATATGTCGAGCGCATCAACACAATGGCCAATCACAGACATATATGTTGAGTGCGTAAACACAATGGCCAATCAGAGACATATATGTTGAGTGCGTCAACACAATAGCCAATCAGAGACATATATGTTGAGCACGTCAACACAATGGCCAATCAGAGACATATATGTTGATCGCGTCAACACAATGGCCAATCAGAAACATAAATGTTGAGTGCGTCAACACATGGCCAATCAGAGACATATATGTTGAGCACGTCAACACAATGGCCAATCAGAGGTGTTTAAGAATCCGTTCAACAGTGCTCAAAATGCTTGAGTGAAATGCTGGTATCATCACATTTTTTAAATACCGAAGTCTGTATTTTTGACAACTCTAGTCTGGGTCGATACGATTTTTAAATGTTTTTGACAGACTCATTTTAATGTTAAAATACATTATAAATACATTCATTTACAAATGTGAACCTTCAACATCTCAGCCATTCCATTAGAAATATGGCGGCGTGGAAGAGTGCACAGGAAAGTCCTGTCCAGGAACGTTGCCACGGGGGGTATGTAGGACCCTAGCTTATTTTTACAGTTGGCAAAATTGACCCCCGTCTTTGCCCCTACACTGGCATCAATGTAAGCCAACAGAGTTGTAGGGACACGAATATACGGAGTGCGTCTGCGATACAGAGATGCGGCGAGACCCGCGATATCCAGGCACACGCCACCACCAATAGCAATAATGGGCTCCGTACGGCGGTCAATTCCAAATTTATGGACCTCCTCCAAGATACTGGTCACGAGTGCCATAGACTTGTTCTCCTCAGTTGTGGGTAAGTGAAGGATCTTGTACGTCACCCCTCTCGCTTCGAAATACGCTGCAACCTGAGAGCCGTAAAGATCATTAACAGTCTCGTCAATCACAATGAATCGCTTCATTACTTTGCTGTTGGTCTTGAGGGCTTGAATCTCCGTAGGGTTGGAGATATGGCCGAACATTAAGGTGTCATTGCTTGCATCCAGAAGCCTCTCAGTTTGAATGACTCGATAGGTGAAGACGATAGGACTGACTACTGTCCATGTGACTCCATCTTCTGTGGAAGACTCATAACTGTGGGGACAAGTTATCCATCATTTATTCAGTAATAATACTGAATAACGGTACAGTTAAAAATATAAACAAGTATGTGCTTTAATATATTAATCAACATATTAAAATAAGTGAACTTTAAAGCATGACAAAAGAATATTAAAACGTTGATATTAAATGCACTTTAAAAATTATAATTTGACATTATTAGAAATAGAAACATAATCATGAAAGTGTGCTCTCTTTACTTAAGAAGGCTTTTATTTCATTAATATTATATTACATGCAAGTTCAGTTTTTTTTTTAAATATATTTTTTTAAGATATGAAGTAGCTATACTACAAGTACAAATTCAATACAATTGAGTGCACTTATTTTTCACAAGGGATTGATTGTTGTATACTATGTTAACACCGTGTTTTTTGCTCATATCGTTTAAAACTTTTTATACTATGGCCAAATTGCACCATTGGACATGTGCTGCTGTTTTACCATGTTTTTGGGCAAAAAAATTTATTTACATGGTAATACCAGGTTATTTGAACATATACCTCTGTTTTAAAGGGTTTTGTTTTTTACATATGTACACTGTAAAATCCAACAGTGATTCTAATTAACACTTTTTAGTTAACTTTACTTAATGTCTTACCTTAATTGTAAAAATCTAGTAATCTGCACTATTCACATACTATGTTTTGTTTACTAAGAAAACCCAAGTTAAGATTAATTGATTGGTTTGAGTGTGGTTTTTGAGGCGGGGAAAATCTTAATGGACTTTTCACTCATTTCCTCCACTTCTGCAGTTATTTTTCTCTGTTTGCATTCACTCATTTCCCAAAGTCATCTTAAATGTTGAAAATGTAATACAACTGAAAAATTTGAGAGAACATCACATAAGCTGACTTCATAAATTGATGTTGATTTTCCTAAAATGTTTTTAGTCACCATTATGGTGATTAGTGTTCCCTTTGGTTGGGCATATATATATATATATATATATATGAATGAATGATGTATAACATAACTATATTTCATGTCAATTAATGATCTTTTATAATTTTGTTGCTAACACTTATGTCCTAAACACCTTGTGAAACTTTTAATTGGGTTTATATAATCCCTCTATATTTGTGACAATCTTGCAATTGATCATACTTGAGTCACACAGACTTCAACATTCAGCCTGCAAAACACAACAATGGTAACAATTATATTTTATTTAAAGTAAATTATCAAGTACTCTCTACAGTTCTTTTTTAGTTACTAGAACTCTTGTGTAAGTGAACTATACTAACTAAGCATTTGTCAGTACCACATACTATTCCTATTTCACTTTACTTGTTTTTTTTAAGGCAATCGGTTTGCATCCTTTTTTTTAAGTAAGCCCAACTAATTAGATTTTACAGTGTACTGTAGTAAAACCATGATTTTGCACATAGTACCATGGTGGTGCCATGTCATTCTTTGGAATACTTTGCATACCATGTAAATATGGCATGTGAATATGGTAATAATGGCCTATATTAAAGCACAATGGTACCAGCACTTTTGTAAGATACAAAATATGTATTAGAGAACTGTTGAGAAAAGACTACAGACGGTAACACACACACACACACACACATACTCACTCACACTGTAAACTTGACCTCATACTTTCCAACTGTAAG
The DNA here is from genome assembly GCA_021554675.1 of Leuciscus idus. Classification (NCBI taxonomy): domain Eukaryota; kingdom Metazoa; phylum Chordata; class Actinopteri; order Cypriniformes; family Leuciscidae; genus Leuciscus; species Leuciscus idus. The sequence goes on from CM038640.1 coordinate 8,399,311, forward strand.
GTTACTTCTTAAAATAGAAAAGCATTCAAACATGAAGTAAACAACTCACTGAAGACTTTAACGTTAACTGATTAAAGACATCATTATAAACCTCACTGAGGGATGAAACATGTTTCTTATTCTTTCATACTTTATTTACTATATTTGTATTGCAAAAATTCAAATGCTTCAATCAGGCGATTATATTGCAGTAGGTCCAGGCCGAGACAGTAACAAAGCACCAGAGTGGTAATTCATGGGTATACTCACATCTTGGCGTCTGACGACCGTCCCTCGACACACACACAGTCTGCAGTCTGTCTGCTCCATGTAGAGTCTACATGCACCAATCTGAACTCAGCCACATCATCACAAACACTGCCACTGATTTTTGAAGCATAAGACATATTGAAGGTGAAAAGTGAAAGTTGGCCTCTTGCCGACTCGTGCCAAGTGTATAACAGTAACCAAAGCCACTGCTGAGGTGACGGAGAGGGTGGAACTGTAGGCAAACTATAAATAGATTTACATTAAAGGATCTGTATGGAGGGTGACCTTGTGGCAGCACTGTCGCCTCGCAGCAAGAAGGTCTCCGGTTTGACTCCCGTCTGGGACAGGAGGCCTTTTCTGTCTGAAGTTTTGTATCTTCCAGATGAGCACCAGATGTTCTCGACATTGTAAAAAAATAAAAATAATTCTGTACAAAGTACTGGTACACACCTGCAACAAGTAGTGCATAGAGTAGTGGCCAATAGTGATGTCCGGAGGGGATACTTGTTTTTTTAGCCTACAAGTTCGATTAAACCGTCATAAATATATATATATATACATTAACTAGCTGAGCCACAGCCATTGATTATGAATATGAATGCCAACAGATCGCTTTCTGTATTACTGATGTAATTGCACACATTACAGACCACAAAGAGTTTTTTATAAAAAAAAATGCTTTATTCATGCAGGATAATTAGTTCCATCTGACAGACATTAATGGTTTCCAGTTCACTGATTACACAGGCCGAGACTGCTGGATCAGTAACATTTGAGGTTTATGAAGGGCTACCCATATTGCCCTCCAGAGGGCATCAACGTTGCCTTTTCACATTTTTCATAAGTGCTGCAAGGATCACATTTTGAGGGCCAAACCTGTACATTAGTATCACCCTGGTTACCCCGAAAAAAAAACAAAAAAACCTTAGTGTTTTTCCATTGGATTTTAGATTATTGCAGAAAATAAAATCTGTGACAGCAAAAGTTTATGATTCTTACCCATTTTGTCCAAGATAATCTTCAGAACTACAGAAAGTTATTTAAATTGTGAAGCCTAAATCCAACCGAAAGAAGTAAAGAGCTAAAATTAGCATATAATCAGACTACCCCACTCTCATACCTTTATAGATCAGTGTTAAAATTAGTTTACCTGTTGATGATGCCTAATGTTCCTGACAACATCTGTAGTCCCATTTAAATGACCAGCTAAAACCAGATGAATACCAGTTGGCCAGACTTGAAGACCAGATAAAACCAGCTGAACACCAGCTTGGCCAGGCTAGGAGACCAGCTAAAACCAGATAAACACCAGCTTGGCCAGGCTAGGAGACTATCTTGACCAGCGAAAACCAGCTAAACACCAACTTGGCCAGGCTAGGAGACTAGCTTGACCAGCTAAAACCAGATGAATACCAGTTGGCCAGACTTGAAGACCAGATAAAACCAGCTGAACACCAGCTTGGCCAGGCTTGAAGACCAGCTAAAACCAGATAAACACCAGCTTGGCCAGGCTAGGAGACTATCTTGACCAGCTAAAACCAGCTAAACACCAACTTGGCCAGGCTAGGAGACTAGCTTGACCAGCTAAAACCAGATGAATACCAGTTGGCCAGACTTGAAGACCAGATAAAACCAGCTGAACACCAGCTTGGCCAGGCTTGAAGACCAGATAAAACCAGATAAACACCAGCTTGGCCAGGCTAGGAGACTATCTTGACCAGCGAAAACCAGCTAAACACCAACTTGGCCAGGCTAGGAGACTAGCTTGACCAGCTAAAACCAGATGAATACCAGTTGGCCAGACTTGAAGACCAGATAAAACCAGATAAACACCAGCTTGGCCAGGCTAGGAGACTATCTTGACCAGCGAAAACCAGCTAAACACCAACTTGGCCAGGCTAGGAGACTAGCTTGACCAGCTAAAACCAGATGAATACCAGTTGGCCAGACTTGAAGACCAGATAAAACCAGCTGAACACCAGCTTGGCCAGGCTTGAAGACCAGCTAAAACCAGATAAACACCAACTTGGCCAGGCTAGGAGACTAGCTTGACCAGCTAAAACCAAGATAAACATCAGTTTGGCCAGGCTAGGAGACTAGCTTGACCAGCTAAAACCAGATAAACACCAGCTTGATAAGGTTGGAAGACCATCTTGACCAGATAAAACCAGATAAACACCAGCTTGGCCAGGCTAGGAGACAATCTTGACCAGCTAAAACCAGATAAACACCAGCTTGATTAGGCAGAGTTGGTACCCACACCCACCATTTTTCATGCTTTACACATGCTTCAAACATCCGTGTGTGTGTGTGTATGTTTTTTTGTAGTATATATATTTTGTTTTGTTTATGGATGTGACACACAATATATTAAACAGTCATAACTTTGGTCATAAATGAAATTTACTTGGCAAGGGAAAACTCGCAAATAAATTCCCCATATTCTGTCCGAATTAAATGATGATCTGTTCCTGAAAATGCTGTATCATGCTTTATTTTGTGAATGCTGGCCTAAAACAAAGGGTGACTCATTTTACCCCGGTTTACCAATTGGAATCACATCGTCCTTTGTGAAAACGAATAATTCAGAGAATAATGGAGAATCTCTGTCCTGAATCTATTAGCGGTAGCACACCTCAGATATCTCCATCGCCAGCTCGATTAACTCACTGGCCTCTTGACAGGAGTTCATGAAATTACAGTCAAACTCAATGTTACAGCCGCACCAGTCTTTCCCCTTGGACTGCTCGTCGGAGGTGCTGAAGTACTTGCAGGAGGGGAAGCAGCGGATAAATGCCCGCTCACACACATCAGGCATCATGGTGAAGATGTCACAGAAGCGGCAGTAGAGGCAAGCCAGCAGGACGGTGGCGCAGTCATCTGGACAGAAGAAAATCAAGTAACCCAGGACCACAGACACACAATAATAGTTAGAAATATTTTGTGTATTTCTCTGAAGCTGCTTTGGCTCTGTATTGTATCCCAAAGCGCTATCAAAATAAATGTGACATCACTTGACATGTCCAAAATGCATGATGACATCATAGTACCCCAGACAGCAACTTAGGCTATGTCTACAGTAAACAGAGGAGCTCACTGAGATGATACAGACAGAAAAATAAATAATGAAGATATCGCGCAATTCTTCTGACAGGACAGGATCATTTTATTTAGCAAAATATCTCAGCGGTCCCTGATGCGTCCAGGGGCCGGTTTCACAACGCTATTTTAGACCGGTCTATAGTGTTAGACAAGTCTAAAATGTGCTCATAGACTAGTCTAATGCAAGTTAGACTGTTTCACAAAAATAAAGACTGACTTAATTTAGACCCAAAAAATTAGACACCTTCCCCCCAGGCTAACTTACCCCCAGACACCTTACCCCAGGCTAACTTACCCCCAGACACCTTCCCCCCAGGCTAACTTAGGTCTAAGACTCTGTTACCTTGGCAACCAGCAGTAACAATCAGTTACATTACAAACAGCCAAAAGAAAAGGGAAAATGGCTCATAATTTAAACATTTCTTCTTGTTACTACATTCTCCGCTAAATTTCCCAAGTAAAATGTCCTTGTAACTGTTATACTCCTCCAACAAACACATATCTTCCGCTGGGGTAAACTGCACTGAGCGGTTGAATGCGCTTACTCGATCCGCCATGTTTTTTGTTTTGAATTTGAATTTTTGTTCATGTTTTGCCGCAGGACAGCAAATGCGAATACATTTTCTGTCATCTTTGCAGGTCTGTAATATGAAGAGGTGCAAAGTAACATATTTTAGCAACTGTGTGAAAGTGAATAGCACATAACAGGCACAATACCGGTATAAACATGAATATCTATTGGTACAATATGCGTCACATGACTAAACTTACGTAATACCTTTTTAAATACCGGTTTCACAGTCCACACTACAACATGAAAACGGCGTTGTCTAATTTGTCCACTTTGGAGAGCGTTTTCAAAAAGCTTCGTTTTCATTAATAAAAACACTGTCTCAGTGTGGACAGAAGGCCAAAACGGAGAGAAAAAGATGCGTTTTCAAACGAAAACGTATTAAGGTCCTTTCACACTGGACGCGATTTTGACGCACGAATAATTTGCGCAATGGTTTTATTTTTTTATCAGCTGTTTGTGTAATGAGTGCTTCCACACCGAACGCGAATGTGTTGCGGCGAAAAAACGACTTTTATTTTTTCCGCTTTGATGCCGATTTTTTAAAACTTTTGCAGTGACAGAAAAGGCTTCAGCCAATCATATACTACAAGGACAACGATTTGCGTCCTAGCATTGCCAACCAACTTGGTTATCACGACTGTGAGTATGTTGTGTGATTGTCCTGTGCTGTGTAGGCTAGCAGGCTAAACTACATTTGGGTATAGAAAGCTAACACTACTATCGTCAAAGATCCGTGTTTACTTTGAACATGTAACAAAATGTAGTGAGACTATTTAGGGCTGCTTTTAGTATACTATAGCCTACATTCTTTGTGTGATATCTACAGTTTCTAGTCGAATGATTTTAACTTGTTACTTTGTGTGTTACATGTAATGTGTATTGACATTACAAAACGCACTGTGTTTAGTTGAAGACGCAAAAAAAAAACTGTGGAGAAACCTCAGCGACACCTATGTGAGAAAAAGGAGAGAGGAAAAGGAAACTAAAAGTGGACATTAGCATACTCCCCTTCAGACTCTCTGTTCTTTAAGATTGGGTGCACCCAAAAACCTTCTTTTCTATCTTTTAAAGAAAATGAAAAGCTTGTCTTCTGGATGATGATGATGTCCATGTTTTCTCAGCTGTCGGCGCGAAAGTTTTGGAATGTTGAAGCTCTGAACGTCACAGACGTCGCAAATTCACGCTGATGTGAATGGTTTTGACGCGAACTATTCGCTTTTTCGTTACGCGTCCGGTGTGAAAGGGCCTTTAGTGTGGACAAGGCCATAGTGTCGGCCCACATCTGGCCCACATCTGGTATGGGTGGAACTATACCATAGTTCTGGTATGGGTGGAATCCACAGATGTGGACCGGATCTGGGCCGACACTATGTTGCTGTCTGGGACAGTACTTTTCGTCATTAACAGTTGCATGAATATTTGTAAAATGTCACTTAGCTTTAATAAATATTCTCTAGCATATTCATTTTCAGAATGCTGGTATTTGTGCACATCACTCTTTTATCATTACCTGAACACTTCTTCTTGCATGCATTATTTATTTTTTAGACATCCATACATCAAGTTAAGTGCAGGCTGCCATAAACTGTAAAACTAAGATGCTCTAATTACACCGAAACCGGCACGAAAATCAGCCATTTCGGGATGTTAAATGGAAGCTGAAATGAGAGAAGCCCCAAACATACATTTCAGCCTTTCATCAGAACATAATTCCTAATAATTATGATTATGGCACTTGTGGCCATGCTAGCCACTTTGCACAGAATCAGACTAATGCCACATGCAAAACCTTATAAACAGGAGCTCTCTATAGGTAATTATATTAAGGGCTGTTTGAGCAGAAATGGAGCACATAATGCACAGCTGGGAGAAATAAGTGGTCACCCGCAGACATTAATGTAACAGTATACATTCCCCAGGGGAGCTGGTGAAACAGAGCGACCCGAATAGAGTTTCACTACATAGGATGAGCATACAATAGTGAGAGAATAATTGGTTAATATATCTCAAAGTACAGGTTTATGGTCATGTATCTTGCATAAGGCTCTGTCACTGAGGGAGTGTTTTAGCATCTGAGTGTTGGTGTAAGTGCTCATAAAAGTGCACTTCGCTCTGCATGAGAGCTGCAAGCGCATCAAATTAACATGTTTACAAGTGTGTTTGGGACTGAGTGATGCTTATACGGGTGTTGAAACTACAGGGTTTACTGACTATAGCCATGTCGTTTCTGAAGAACAATGTTTCTGAAACAAACTAATAAATAGACCAATGTTTCAGGCTTTTTAATATTATGTAAAACCATTTTTTTTAAACAGTAAAACATCAATGGACCATTATTTTAAGAAACACTTTACATTTAAAATTTACAAAAACATTTATTCGATCAAAAATACTGTAATATTCTGAAATATTTTTATTTATGTATAACTTAAAATATGTTTTCTGTTATAATATATGTTCAAATGTAATTTATTCCTGTGATTAAAGCAGATTTTTCAGCATCATTACTCCAGTCTTCAGTGTCACATGATCCTTCAGAAGTCAGTCTGATATGATGATTTGATGCTCAAGAAATATTTCTTGTTATTTTTAATTATTATAATTATTTATTATAGTCTTGTAATAATGTCACGTGTCTTTGCTGAATAAATCCAAAATGTTTAAACAGTAATTACAGTAAGAATATTCACTCACAGCCACTTTATTAGCTACACCTGTTCAGCTGCTCGTTAACACAAATTTCTAATCAGCCAATCACATGGCAGCAACATTTAGGCATGTAGACATGATCAAGTCGATCTGCCGAAGTTCAAACTGAGCATCAGAATGAGGAAGAAAGGTGATTTAAGTGACTCTGAACGTGGCCTGGGTGTTGGTGCCAGACGGGCTGGTCTGAGTCTTTCAGAAACTGCTGATCGTCATTGGTTCAGGCTGCTGGTGGTGTAATGGTGTGTGGGATTTTATCTTGGCACACTTTGAGCCTCTCAGTACTAATTGAGCATCGATTAAACACCACAGTCTACCTGAGTATTGTTGCTGACCACGTCCATCTCTTTATGACCACAGTGTACCATCTTCTGATACTTCCAGCAGGATAACACGTGTGTCACAAAGCTCAAATCATCTCAAACTGGTGACAGTGAGTTCACTAAACTCACATGGCCTCCACAGTCACCAGATCTCAATAGAAGAGCTTCGGGATGTGGAGGAACAGGAGATTCACATCATGGATGAGCAGATGACAAATCTGCAGCAATTGTGTGATGCTATCATGATGATGTGGAGCAAAATCTCTGAGGAATGTTTCCAGCACAAACAAAAATACAGTTCGGAAGGCAAACCAGGTGTACCTAATAAAGTGGCCGGTGTGGTTTATTTATTGATATTTATAATAAACCTTCTATAAATGTGCTGAAATTATAATTGGCCATTTGTAAAACTTAATAGAAGTAACTGCTATTTATTAAAATCTTTAAAACGTTTACATTTAAATTTGACCAATTTTATATCATCAATTTGTTTAAATCAATATTTTATTACATTTTCCTGATTAAGTACATTTTTTTTATCTATTTATGTTCAATTAAACATTTCGTTTAATTGATTGTAGTTACTTCATTGATTTACAGTATGAATTTCTCAAATTACTATTAAGTGGCACACATGGTCCTCCGAAAAGCTGTCTAGCTCATAGGGGTGTAGCGGTACACAGAAGTCACGGTTCGGTGTATACCTCGGTCTCGGGGTCACAGTTCGGTGTATACCTCGGTCTCGGGGTCACGATCGGATACCTCGGTCTCGGGGTCACAGTTCGGTGTATACCTCGGTCTCGGGGTCACGGTTCGGTGTATACCTCGGTCTCGGGGTCACGGTTCGGATACCTCGGTCTCGGGGTCACAGTTCGGTGTATACCTCGGTCTCGGGGTCACGGTTCGGTGTATACCTCGGTCTCGGGGTCACGGTTCGGATACCTCGGTCTCGGGGTCACGGTTCGGTGTATACCTCGGTCTCGGGGTCACGGTTCGGTGTATACCCGGTCGGTCTCGGGGTCACGGTTCGGATACCTCGGTCTCGGGGTCACGGTTCGGTGTATACCTCGGTCTCGGGGTCACGGGGGTCACGGTTCGGTGTATACCTCGGTCTCGGGGTCACGGTTCGGATACCTCGGTCTTGGGGTCACGGTTCGGTGTACCTCGGTCTCGGGGTCACGGTTCGGTGTATACCTCGGTCTCAGGATCACGGTTCGGATACCTCGGTCTCGGGGTCACGGTTCGATATTGCATAAAATAAAATAGTTGATTTGTTACTCTAATAGATTGACCAATGCTGCGCGGAAAAATGCAACGACTGTTTTTAAACGTATTGGTTTGATTATCGTGATGTGCGTAGCCTAAGCTGTCATTGTCTTTGCGCGTGAGAGTTCATTAACATGCGGTGACAATGGCGGATGCACAAAGTTCAATATTAAGCTTTTTCAAGAAATCACGGCAAGATGAGTGAGAACTTCCATGACACAAATCACCACAATGCCAAATGAGTTTGCCTCATTATAACAGCGGAAATAACTTAAAATACTCCATAACTGTAAAGGGTCTTATTTTTATTTGTGTATAAAAATAGAACATTGTGCTTTTGTAAAATAAAGAAAACTTTATGTTTGCCACTCTCTGCCGTCCTGGTTTCCTTTCCGTGAAGATTGTGGAGCGCGTCACAAATATTAATCTAAACTCAGCGTATCGGGTACTAGCGTGACATCTGAACTCTTGCTTTGGGTTAGTGCGTAGATTGTGGCGGTTAGCAAACAGTGTTGCATTACCGTGAGCGCCCCCTTCTGGACTGGAGTGTGGATCGCCTGTGACTGTATTCATCGTCAGACTGAATGCACCGATCCGTGAAGTCCGTACCGTGGCGGTTCAGGACAAATTTTTTTACCGTTACACCCCTACTAGATCATTTTCACAATTAAAGCACAGTTGTCTTACACAGGCATAGGCTACATCAGCATTAGGAAGAGTACAGTTAAAAGTTAAAGCATCCAGGACAACTTCTACATACTGGACACGCAAATAACATGTAAACAGAGAAGCATTGACACTGTACCTGCAGTGTCAGGCTGATAGGACTCAAAGGAGGTGAAGTTGCTGCTCTCGGCGCTGGGCTTTCCACGCGAGCAGAGCGAAGAACTGGATCCGACCCACTCGCTGTCCCCTGAGGACACCATGGACACGGGCTCGTCTTCACGGTCCACATCTGTCTCTGAGATGGTGCTCAACCTTCTCACCCCACTAACCACAGCTTCACTCATTCTGCAAACAGGATCAATGGGAATGCAATCGTAGCAGGAAACCAGAACAAATATTAAAGCAGATTTACCAGAGGCACATGCTAAAGCAAGACGTGTAATGCATTCGGGAGGAAAAAAAAGCATACTCTACCTTCCGTGATCCCAGTAGCCCTGCCTCCTGATATGAGTCTACTATCCCTGAGAAAAAAATGAGCTACACACTTCAGTCTGATCTGAGCTTAACACGTGCCAGATTCAACCAATAGATTGGCTGTAATATCTTCAAATTTCAACAAAACAAGATGTTATCCCTATACGCAGAAGAATCTGCAGGGTATAAGTACAATAGGAGCAAAAATGTGACTGACTTGAGTGTGAGAATGAAGATGTGAATGGAATATCTTTGCAATAACCTGTACTGAATAAATTATTAAACGCCATCCACATGCAACGAGTCCCTGGATAGTTTCCAGTGTGGCTGCTGGTCCATTAGTGGTGTAATACTCTTAAAAACATTTTTTGAAAGTCTTGGTCTTGTCTCGGTCTCCACCGCATTTTGTACTTGGTCTTCTCTGTGTCTCAGACTTAAAGGACTCAGGATTTGATCTCTAAGACCACAAATGCAAGGATATCACTAAATTGCTGGTTCATGGTCTGATTTATTTGTTAACATCATTGATGTAAAACTTATGCTTAAAATGCAATCAAGAATAATTATTCATTTTATATAAATTCCTAAAGTGATTTATTTTGTTACCAGGTTCGGAATCAATGCTGGATTGTCAAAAAAAAAGTCAAATTCCCAAAATTCATACAATTGCCCACAAATTCAAGATATGATTGCAAAAAAAGTTCTTGTTTATATTATGACATTTCATTAAGCAATATCACAAGCGCAAGAGAGCTTTTTTCTCGAATATGGGCACGATTGCAAATGTGATATTTATTTTATACAAACGTTCAATACACATGAAGTTAATAAAGCAACTTAAATTTTTTACAATTTTTCAACAAAAATAGTTCCAAACAAATCCATAGCAGAAGTGTTGTGCATTTCCGAGCAACACACTTATGTTTCCTTGAACAAATCGTTGAATAATGATTCCGTGAATCACTCAATTGTTTTGTCGCCACTTACTGGCGGTTTCAGTTTCATAATTAAAAAGTCAGCATTTGATTTTTCTATCACATTTATATATTCAAAATGTTATTTTAAAAACATTAATCTCAACATTATTTATGCAGGTGTAATTGTACCAATTCAGATGCAACTTCTGTGCCACCTCTGCAACACTTAAATGAATGTTATTGTTAGTGATTTGATGGTAACTGGACTTGTCTTGGTCTCGGTTTAGGTGGTCTTTACTACACAAGGTTCCATGAAATGGATTTAATGATCATTTCTGTTGCTGCATTATTTCAGGGATGGTTCTTCAGTTTTAATGCTTCTAAATTATATAAAAGTCGACCAAAAAACTAAAGTTAACAGTTTGCAATTTGTGCAGCAGGGTTCTCAAGTTTTATCAAAAGCTTGGAGTGAGATCACATGCGGTTAGGGGAGGAGCCCTGATGAAGCCCCGCCCCCCGCCCACCCCCGCCCTCCATTTGACCGTTCGCAAAAGCCACGCCCCCTAGTTATTGTTACTACGCCCGTCAAACAATTGAGAACCAGACACATAGCCATGGCTGGGTTGAGCTCCATACCTATTGGTATAAGTGATTGGTTTTGGAGTAATGCAGCAGACATATCCTCCAGGGCACGACATAAAGGGCTGCAATATGAAGTGGAGGGATATGTTCAAAATGTTAAAATAAGCAAAGACGGGAATATTACAACAATCGAGGTAAAGGTGTAAGTTACCGGTCTCAGTCCAAGAATGAGAAACCTCACAACCTGTTCTTGCAATGCAACCAGCACAGCCTTGTGGACCAGTCATGTTCCTGCACTGCCGGGTAAACAGCCTACGTTTTAAATTTTTAATATTTTCCCAGCCAACATTCTCTGTCATGTGTCAGACCTAACAATCTAGTTTAGGTTACAAAGATTCAGTTTCTACCTGTTCTATCAGAGGTATGACAGGCTAGCTATGCCAGCTAGGCTAAGGATGACGACCAGCCTAAACAAGTAGCCTACAGTTTCCCCACCTCTCAAGTTTAACCTTTCATCATCGCATATGTTATACGTGTCTTTAAAGGGTAACTAAACCCCTGGTCAGAGCCTGACTCCACCCACTGGCAATATTTGAAAAATGCTAGAAAAGTGGGCAGACCCCAGCGGAGATAGAGGGGACGAACCGTGAGCGGGGGGGTGTGCACCTGAGAGTCCTGCTGTCAGACTGTCTAAAATGGAGAGTTTGCTCACAGGGTCGCAAGACGACGTAAATATGCATCTGATGAGTTTTATCGAGTTGATGTCAATAGCGCGCGCTCTCTATAGGCATATTCATATTTTGCCGCTATGTGAAAAAATCCAGCAAAATGCGCCGACGCGTTTGTCGACCCCAGAGGATTAACTTTAGCCTAACCATAAATTGTGATTAAAATATATATGATCACTCACATCAAGACGCCGCTGCGGTGGTGGAGTCCATGCAGGATCGAGGAGCAGCGTTTGGCACTGCGTCGCTGTTCAGCGCGAGCTGTGTGGAGAAGCCCATTTCCACCTCTATTGCGTTGGAGAAGCAATCCCGCGAAAATGCAGGTTTCACACTCACGGTCTTCCAGGCCAAGTGCATGCAAACACTGGCGCCTAATTTCCAAGTCTGCAGGAAAGCTATGCAGTCCAACAGTGCTGTTGCACCCAGCAACACTACACCTACCACTGTACTAAATACAGATAAATCTACGCTAGCTCATCCAAGGGCGTGGTGAGTTCGTACCAAGGCAGGGCGTGGTGAGCTGGAACCTGCCTACGTCACGCAGTACCGCTTACGTCACGCAGTACCGCAACATCCAATAGGAAAATTCAACTGCAGTAGCCACCGTTCAACCTGAAGAGGGCAGCACTCAGACGTTTTTACACCATATATTGTAGAATTAAAACACTTTATACCCAAATGTCAAAAAAGTTACTCGAATCAATGAACAGCACTAATAAAGCCCCATTCTTACATATCATTAACTAAAAAAAGTTGGTTTAGGGTTTAGTTACCCTTTAAACATTTCATACTGCACTCGCTCGCTCGCGTCCTATTCGCTTTGGACGCGCGAATGGATTCAAAATGTTCAAGCGTCGAACTAGACGCGATACACGCGAATTTGACGCTCTATTCGCGTTTGGTGTGAACGCAGCATAATGAACAGGCTCCGATGTCAAGATTGCAATGCTGGAATATGTGTGTGTGTGTGTGTGTCAGAGAGAGAGAGGCACGGGCGCGATCGAACAGTGGAAACATAAAAACATACTCCGTCATTTTGTTCATACAGGACATCATTAAAACTGCAAAGTGTTTTAAAAGTAAGCGTAGCTGCTACTTAAACTACTTATTGATAATTGATATGCTAAGTTAGCTCGCTAGCTTTACTAACCTTAGAGCAGACATGTATGCTTATTAATCTTCGAGGCATTTAGCTGTGAGTCAGGTCTCCCACACTGCTTAATCCATTGTCGGCATCTTTCCGCTCGGGTCTTGGGCTTTGGAAAGGCAAAAAAAAAAAACACCCCTCCCTCTAAACTTTTGGGGTACCTGGTGTCAGACTTGCATGTGCCATAGGCGCATCGTTTCACCATCTTGCTGAAATCACAATGTTTGACGGGGGTCCTGCTCCTTAGTTACAGTTGCTGAGCTAGGATTGGACGAGGACCGTTCGAGGGCGGGGTTTTGCGAACGAACCAGCACAAACTGAAATTATAACAATTGGTAAATCTGATAAATGACAGAGCAATTCATCACATCAAATATACTCTTTAATGTTATATTTCAAAATTACAAATTACAAAAATATAAAATATAACAAATTGCTCCAAACAGTTTGGAAAAACATGTAGCCTTAATGTAAATAGAAAGACTATTAATACAGTATAATATATAATTTAAAATAAAATGAAGAAATGAAATACATCTTCATTCCTTCCCATACCCGCTAACATTTCCCTTAGTTTCAGATAACGTAAGCTAGCCAAACTGAGCCAAAGCTTCTGGCCTGGTTGCAAAGTAGTTGTAGAGTTTTTGACTGCATCAATAATAATGTATACGATGGGCTATTATATATATTAAATGTTCTAGCCTAAAAATGTTAGACCAGCTTTCTTCCAACTTACCTTCTCCATCACGACCAAGCGGGAAGGAAGTTGACCGGAAGTTGAAGCCGGCCGCGTGCCACCATCTTGTAGCAGAACTTCACCTGCTGTTAGCATCCCATTGACTCCCATTCATTTTGGCGTCACTTTGACAGCGAATAACTTTACATCTGAGGCGTTTAAAGACTAGATTTGTCCATTATTTATTTCTAAAGAAACACGACAATGTATAAAATGCTCCATTACCTTGTAGCTTACGTTATGGCCCCGTAAAAACAGTTTTTGTAAAAGTAGGCTAACGATTGCGTCATAACCACACGACTCTCTGTCGCACAGTAGAGAGATTACCGTATTGACGGGAGGAGAAGCTCGCGGGCAATCGGGGAGACGTGGAGGCAAAATGACAAAATAATTAATCAGAATACCTAGCAAAAGTTTCTCCTGCTCCTAGCTCGTGGATACCTCCTACTCACGATCTCCGTCTCTGCAAGTTTCGGAAGGGAATGATTCAGATTTCTCATGCCACAGCCACTAGAAGACAGACGGGTTGCTCACGTCACATCTACGTCGTCAAGCTCAGTTTGAGTCTGCGCGTCTACTGTCTATGATCACGACGTGTGTTCGCGCGATGTTGTTGGTTACCTAGTAACGAACGTACGGTGGCCGAGAATGTTCCGTCAACTTCCGTGTGTTTGCGCATCTATGTTGCCTAGTAACGAACGCAATATGGCCGAGATACGCGCTGGCGGCAGGAAACTTCACTTTGTGTGCCTGCGCAACGTTATAAAGCTTGCAGGACAACTTGGTTGGCATTGCCTTTTCAGCGTGAGAAATACACGGTGTAGCGTGTGAGCTGGTTGAATTGACCTTTCGCCGAGCCCCGCCCCCCTTAGTTACTGTTGCTACGTCCGACAAACAAATGGTCAAACACGACCAGCGCGACAGATTAGTGACCTTTTTTTGGAGCAATACCTCCGCGATATCTTCCAGATTGAGGCAAAAAGGGTTACAGTATGCAGTGGAGGGATATATTATAATATAAAAATACGCAATGAAGGAGACACGACTACTATCTACGACTCTATCGAGGCTAATGCTTACCGGTGTTCATACACATCATTTGTGATTATGACAAAGAACAAGGAAACAAGTGTTTAAAAGCATTGTAAGACACTTACTGTTGTGTTTTTGTGTGAAAGAAAAAACTGTCTCTGAAAATAAAAGTGCTGTCAGCAATAATTTCTTATGTGTGTTTTTTGGCATAACACGACTAAAATTTTAAATGCTGCAAAACACATGGGAGTTATATTCCCGATGCTGTAGTTTATTTGATCAGTCACAGTATATCATTAATCAAGCTTAATTTGACTTTTCAACTACAATTAGGCAGGTGAACTGAAAGCTTTTACAATCTTTTAGCTATAACTTAGGCCTATATCATTGACAAAAGTATGTGGTGCATTTTCTTCCAAAAATGATTTTCTTTCTCAAATTCATGCTTCAAGTTGACAAAGCACAATAAACGAAATCACACAATAACTGTTTAACCAGACATAGCCTTAATTTGCATTTAACGTTAAATAACTTTCATTGATTGTCTTTCATAATTCACTTACCATAATATTTATTAGGGGGACAACAGATCACAAAAATCGCGGTTGAGACCATAATATTTATTAGTGGGGCAACGGATCATAAAACTCGCGGTTCAGACAATGTTATGTTTTTTGAGTTACAGATAGGATCGTTTTTCAGATCAAAAAAAAAAAAAAAAAAACCTTTAAGTAGCCATCGATACCACAGCCAGCAGACGTATTTATGCTTCGTAATGTTCGACACATTTAACTGGGAGTGGGGCCGTCCACACTGTTTTATCCATTGTAGGCACCGCTCACGTTGTGTTTTCGGCTTTGGGAATGGAAAGAACACAACTCCTCCAGACAATCTCTCGGGTAGTGTCCGATTTACAAACGCCGTGTGCGCAGCTGCGCACCGCTTCACAATCTTGCTAATGTTTGTCGGACCTGCTCACATAGTAACGGTTGCTATGATGTGTGATTGGACGATGGCCGTTTTGGGGGAGGGGCCGGCGAAAGGTCAATTGACCTCTCGCCGGCCCCTCCCCCAAAACGGCCATTGTCCAATCACACATCATAGCAACCGTTACTATGTGAGCAGGTCCGAGTCCGACAAACATTCTCCAAGCAAGATGGTGAAGCTGTGCGCCCACGGCGTTTGTAAATATGTGGAATAAGGGCTGCCTCCGACAAAAAAAACATTTTCTAGTCCAGGGGTTTTCTAACTTTTTGTGTGTGTGGACCACTATTTGTAATCAAGAATTTTCGCGGACCACCTCATAATACACATAATAAAATATGTCTACACAGAGTCCTACCTGAATTAATCTGCACCTCTAAATAGGCTAGCTCTAAAACTATCATTGGTCATCACATCAGTACAACAGGCTTGTTAAAAGAAAGTTTACTGCACACAACGGCTGCCACATATTTAATTTATTTATTTACTCAAGCGCCCGAGGGCATAATCAGGTTCATTTGAACAACAGGCTTATTTCCATAGCAATGGAGTATGAAATCTATACAGAACACTGGAATATAGTCAACATTTCAAAACCTTTGGCGATTTTAGGGGATTATTAATCTTCAGAGTTTTAGTTTTACAAGTCCTCAAAAAGTAGCTTACCTAGGCTTGAGTTTGTCCACTTAACTAATAACAGGCCTTATTCATTCCATTTATAAACATTTCGTTACTGCCTATGCCTAACTGTGCGTTCACACCGGACGCGAATAGCGCGTCAAATTCAAAAAGGGATCATATGTCAAATTCGCGCCTACCGCGTCTAGTGATACGCTTGACCACTTTGTATCAATTCGCGCGTCGAGAGCGAAATTGACGCGCGTAAAAACAAAAGTTTGAAGCGAAATTTCGTCTGGTGTGAACGCACCATTAAAGGCTATGCCTCTGCCCTTTTCTCTTCAGAGAACCTGTTGCTATCCACCGAACCAATGTTGTGGTTCTAACGGCACTGAACTTGAATGTCAAGGCCGAACACCACTAGGCTATTTTAGTAATCACACAATAACTTGACAATTTAATTAAAATGTTATATCAATATAGGCCTACATATTATTCTTTTATTTTTTTTTATGGGAATTTCCTGGTAAAATTAAGGTAAAAAAAATATTATTTTATATTTTATTTTGCCTTTCCACGGACCACCTGCAGTACCCTCACGGACCACTAGTGGTCCGCGGACCACAGTTTGGGAATAGCTGTTCTAGTCGACTATAGTTATTCATTTAAGCCATTAGTGGACAAATCCCCCCTTTATATTAATTGAATTACTTAAATACAGGATAATGAGCGTTTACGTAATATAGCCGCACGGCCGCACGCATAAAGTTTGCCACAAAGAACCGGTAAAAGTCATTTGTGGTCAGTAAGATTTTTTAAGAAATTAAGAAAAGTAATAGGCAAGGATGCATTCAATTGATCAAAAGTGACAGACATTTATAACGTTAGAAAAGCTTTCTATTTCAGAAAACTCTGAAACTTTCTATTCATCAAAGAATCCAAAAAAAAAAAAAAAGTTTTCTACATTGATAACAATCAGAAATATTTATTGAGCAGTAAATCAGCGTATTATTCCCTCAGGTAGGCTGCACGTTTTCTTGCGTGGGTGGATGTTGGACGTTGTTTTCGCCTAAACTGATTTGCCGAAATCAAAATGCTGACATTGAAAGTCCCGCTCGGAGCGGTAAATCAAACAATGATTTGTCCCTAAATAATGATATATTATATCATAATATATTATATATTATTATTATTGATAGGATTGTAGTGTTTCTTCATGTGCAGTATATCCAATGAACTACGTACACAGAAAGTCACCGGAGAGAACCGACCGTTTATTCATACAAACAAAGCGGCTACTGCCGCTAGCACATGCAAGTCAGACTTCTTCACCTTCACACTCCAATAACCCCCTTTAACCCCCAGGTGGCCCTCTAGTGGAGACAATAGGTAATTACATCACAAATGCATTATGCACAGCAAATGCATTAAACACTACATCACATCCCCCTTTTTCACAGCAAACAATACAAGCTATACACAAGATATATGAACATTAAGCAGTCCATTAAGCAGTTCAAAGCTAGTTCATACAATAGTCCTGAAACCTCACCGGAAGTTTCACAACTCGACCACTCCTGGTGGTTGTGGGACTGCTGTTATGAGAAGATTGCTCTGGCACATACTGTACAGACCGATCCTTCTCTTCATGTGCCTCTGGGACGTGAGAGTGTGCATTGTCATGGGTCTCATCCGCTACTTCAAATGTTTCTGTGTGTTTGTGATTTGTTTTCCTCAGATGGCGCCTGTTGCGACGGAACTGTCGTCCTGCTTCATTGATGACATCATACGATCTTGGCTCATCACGTTTTGAAACAATGAGACCTCGTTGCCACCCCTTATCTGTTTCCATGTGCACAGTATTTCCAGCACGTAGTTCTGGCAGGACTTTTGCTCCCACATTATAATGACACGCTTGCTTCTTTTGCAGATATTGGAGTGCCTGATGAACACCTTTAGGAGTGACCGGTCGCAGAACTTCACTGGACACTGGTAAGATGCTCCTCAGAACTCTTCCCATCAGTACCTGAGCTGGTGAGTAGAACATACCAGTGATAGGCGTATTTCTCAGCGAGAGAAGAGCAAGATGATGATCCACCCCTGATAATTCTGCTTTTTTCAGGACATATTTAACAGTTTTGATTGTCCTTTCCGCCAGCCCATTTGATTGAGGATAGGCCGGACTAGAGTGTGTCAACTTAATCCCCCACTCTGCAGCAAAAGTCTTCATTTCATAGCTAGCGAAGGGCACATGATCGCACACTAGTTCTTTGGGAATGCCATGCCTTGCATACACTGCTTTCATCTTTTCAATCACTGAGCGCGCTGTCTTGTCTTTGATATTCATCACCTCTGGATACTTTGACATGTAATCGACAATCAATAGATATGACTGACCTCCGATTTCAAAGATGTCGGCAGCTACTTTTAACCAGGGGAGCTCTGGAATTCCATGAGAGATGAGTGGCTCTTTCTGGTTCCTAGGCTGGAACTGTTGGCATGTTGAACACCTTTCAACCATCTGTTCTATGTGTTTTGTCATTCCAGGCCAATACAGAAATTTTCTGGCATGTGCTTTTGTGCGCTGCATTCCTTGGTGTGAGATACCGTAAAACTTCAAATAATAGCCCGGGCTTCTATTTACCCAAATCGCCGAACTGCACCGGCTTGTATTTGAGACAGGCGTCTATAAGAGACAGGCCTTTAATTTAGTGTTGAGATATTCAAGCATGACAGTAGGAGGTTAACACATTATATTATGTTTTATTTATAAGTAATTCGAATGTGTGTAACAAATAATTTAATGTAAGAAATGTCTTTGGCTATTAGCAGCATAAAAAAAAAACATAAAAAACGAAACGATGTGACAGCAATGGGCAGAACACAAGTTACCACTAAAATCCATCGAGCATATGAACTTGTTGCCGAAACACATCAACAAGAAAGAATGAAGGCTACCCTGTAAAACAACTGCAATCATGTGATAGAAAATTACTCTATTCATCACTATCATCATCCCCGCGATCCTCAATTACAAGTTCATTGGCGAATTCCTCCTCCACGTCGCTCTCCTCCACTTCTCCCTCTCCGGCCTCCGCTAACTCTGCCTGCCTTGCTTGCACTAACAGCTCCCGCCCAGATGCGCACGGCTCTCCCTCTTTGAAACAATGGATAAGGTGATCCTCGCTGAAGCTAGTCAGGCCACATCCCTAAGGATAACATCCCGAAGTTAATGAAATATATTATCTCCTCTTTCTCCCTCACACACATACACACACGCGCGCGTGCGCGCGAATAGTGATGAGTCGTTCATGAACGGTTGCGTCTGTCACGTGAAATCTAATCAAAACATAGAACAGACGATCTGACTGGTTTTAGAATATCATGTATAACCCGATACTAAAAAACAGACCAGGCCTCTATTTGAGACCGGCCTTTATTTACCCAAACCTGTCGTCACACCAGGCGTTTAAAAGAGACAGGCGTCTATTTGGGACTCGGCTATTATTTGAAGTTTTACGGTATGTAATTTCCGCATCATCTCTGTTCTCATTGACTCAGGAATCAAGATTCTACCTGATACCAACATTATGCCATCCTGCACAGCCACAGTGTGTCTAATAGGCCAGAACTGATGAAGTGAGGGGTTGAGTTTCTTTCTATGTGTCGGCCATCCTGTTTTTTGTATTTTCTCAAGCAACTGGAGTGTACTGTCTCCTGCAGTAGCATCTATAAGCTGTTTCAGCATTTCTTCACTGAGAGCCTCTGTAGCCTGAAGTGAATATACAACTCTCTCATCACTGAGATCATCTGTACCTGTGTGTTGGCCTTCAACGACAGCACGTGACAGTGTATCAGCAATCAACATGTCTTTACCAGGCTTATATTGGACAATAAGATCATATTTCTGTAGCTGTAAGAGCATACGTTGGAGTCTCGCCGGTGCTTTGCTCAATGGCTTTTTGAAGATAGCCTCCAATGGCTTATGATCCGATTGGACATTCACACTGCGCCCGTACACATACTGATGGAACTTTTTGGCCGAAAAAACAATCGCCAATAGCTCTTTTTCAATTTGGGCGTAATTCTTTTCTGTATCCGATAAAGCCCTGGATGCATATGCTATTGGTTGCCCCTCCTGCAGCAGACATGATCCTAAGCCATCTTTGGATGCGTCTGTTTGTATAGTGAGTGCTGTGTTGGGGTCATAATACCTAAGAACTGGTGAGTTGGTCAGTGCTGTTTTAAGTGCAGACAGTGCCTCATCATGTTCTGGTTGCCACTGGAATGCAATGTCTTTTCTCAACAGCTGTCTGAGAGGAGCTGTGAGTGATGCCTCACCTGGAATAAATGGCGCAAGGTATCTTATCATACCCAAGACCCGCTGCAGTGCTTGTTTGTCAGTGGGTGCTGGCATGCTCACTACTGCCTGTATTTTGCCGTCATCCGCCTTCACACCCTGTGGAGTAATCACATGGCCCATGTAATGTACGTTGTTCACCTTGAACTGGATCTTGTCAGGGTTGAACTTCACATTGTGTTCTTTTGCTCTCTCCATAATTTTAGCAACTATGACATCATGTTCTTGTTCTGTGGCTGCTGCAACAATCATATCATCCGCTACAATGTGTACGCCGTCAATGTCTCCGAACACTTCATTGTTGTACTGCTGGAAGACCTCACTAGCAGATTTAACACCAAACGGTAGACGTTTAAATCTATATCTCCCCCATGGCGTGTTGAATGTGCATAGCAGGGAGGATTCCATGTCAAGTTTGACTTGCCAGTAGCCATCCTTTTCATCAAAAATAGAGAAAATTTTCTTTCCAGCAAGCTTACACAAGACATCTTCAGTTGTCGGAATAGAGAAGTGTTGACGAAGAACGGCTTTAACCCCCAGGTGGCCCTCTAGTGGAGACAATAGGTAATTACATCACAAATGCATTATGCACAGCAAATGCATTAAACACTACATCACAAGTATGATAACAGGTGCCGTGATCAGCACTGCTGCTGTATAAGTCAGTGGTTAGATCAGCTTTGCAGTTAAAAAAAAAACAGGACAAGGGAGATATAAATTATGCATTATTAATTATGACAAATAAATTATGCCCAAAATACGGGACATTTGGCAACCCTAACGTTAGTTTTTTCCCTTCCCCAAGAACAAAGCACATAACGTTAGCAGGGCTGAACTGGAACAAAAAAAAAAAAAAAAAGATAACTGCGATTGTCTGCAATAAATCGGAGAAAATCAAGACAGAAGAAGTCGTCTACGATGCCTACGGATGCTGGTTGATCACAAACAAGATGCCGTCTGCAAGTGTGTTTATGTCGATTGCGTGGCGCTTGAGACCGGTAAGCATTACCAGAGAATGTCTAATAGGAAGAGAATTGGCACTCTCTGGTTACGTCCGGTTTCTAGACTGGCTGCAGTAACACGTCTCTGTCCATGCGGGGGCGCTCGCAGGCGAGTGCAGAATGAATGGAGGTCTATGACGCTAAACCATCAAAATCCACTTTTCTCAGGATATAATTTTTTGTCTAGTAATTTGAATGTTGTTTTCGAAAGGAGATGCAAAGAAATTACACATTGCTGGGTGTTAGATTTTTTAGAGTCACTTATTTGCTTTAAAAAGTCTTTTAAAATGTCAATGACGTCATACACATCGTACGACCAGAGATACTGCTTGACGGCAATCCTTCAGTCGCTTTGGTGCTTTCGCGCTCTGCACTTTCTTTTCTCTCGAGGCATCGACAACACAGCTGACACAGGTAAACACACATGCTAGAAGAGTTTTTGTTTTGTTTGTTTCTGGTCCTGCTTCGGATGCCACGATGCCATCAAGCGGTATCTCTGGTCGTAATCAGTCCTTCACTGACCAATCAGCGTTCATTAGCAGAATGCTAGCGTGTTATGGGCAACAATAACTCAACCTGTAAGAAATCGAAAGGACATAAGTACTCGTTCATTCAATTTTCGACCTATAACCCATGTTGAAGTTGCAAAACCTACAATAAAATCTGAGATTTCTCAACGGCAATCGGGTGAAAGAGACAAATTTAGCCGTATAGCCCCATAGACTCCCATTCAGTCTGCACTCGCCCGCGATCACCTCCAGTGGAATTCTAATGGAACTGCAACCAAGATCGATACAATGGGGCTAATAGGAAGTGCCAAGGCTCTCCGTAAACGGGCTCTGGCATTACGCCCGTTTCACACATACTCCGTATGCGGTGCGTATTTTTTTCCATACCCATGAGGTTAGAGCTTTCACACTGCACGCGGTTGCAGTCCGGCGATCCGTTCAAGGTGCGGTGCGTATACAGCAGTGCAGAGATCGTTTCCGCACCGACTCTATTTCTGCTGTGCTGCACGCGCTGAATTAAAGTGACAGCGCATGTTTCGTGGTCAAAATGAACACAGATTGACCTGAAAATGTAGTAATTTCACCATAAATGAGATTAATTAAATAAAATGTAGTTATCTCACCATAAATGTATTTAATTAAATACTACTTTTTTTTTTTCACTTTAAGATCGGGGTAAAGCAAGGAAAGCTACAATTTACCTCAACAAGGCGACATAATGAACAACACTCGTCTCATTCGTGGAGGTGGAAAAACAAGTTCTTTGTGACATGCAAGATTTATTGTATTAAAATTTAAATGAAAAAGAAAAGACATGAGAGTCGGCTGTTTTTGTCAATTTTAAGTTTTAATTTAAAATGTTTGCGATTTAATATAAGTACATGGTTAAATATTTGACCACTTGTTTGAACAACTTAATATAAGTAGAAGTAATGCATTGAATAATAGGCTGACGTTGTTTACATTGTGTTTAAACGTGCATACGTCTATTATAGAGTGTGTACAAAGAGCATCGCAATGCTGAGACGTTAAGACCGGCGTAAATCAAGGGAAAATACAATTTACTTCAACAAGTCAACATAATGAACACACTCGTCTCATTCGTGGAGGTGGGAAAACAAGTTATTTGTGACATGCAAGATTTATTGAATAAAGATTTAAATTATGCAAAAGAAAGGGTAAGTCTGCTGTTTTTGTCAATTTTAAGTTTTAATTTAAAATGTAGGCTATGCAATTTTAATATAAGTACATTGTAAAATATTTTACCACTTGCTTGAGCAACTTAATATATAATTATATAGAAGTAATGCATTTAATAATATGTTGTTTAAATTGTGTTTAAACGTGAATACGTCTGTTAAAGAGTGTATATGTGTACAAAGAGAATCGCAATGCTGACAAAAAAACTATTTTTAAATAAAAGTTGCTGATAACTTCTGGATTTGAAATACAAATAGTGAGAATGTATTTGTGGTATAGCCTACAGCAACGGATCAGTTAGCGCGTGCTGCTCCTGCACCGCATACGCACTGCACACGGAGAATGTGTGAAACGGGCGTTAGCCTCGATAGTAGTCGTGTCTCCTTCATTGCGTATTTTTATATTTTGAATATATCCCTCCACTGCATACTGTAACCCCTTTTGCCTCGATCTGGAGGATATCGCGGAGGTATTGCTCCAAAAAAGGTCACTGACACGCACGGGTATACACCTCTTCCCGTCATGGCAATCTGGCGCGCTGGTCGTGTTTGACCATTTGTTTGTCGGACGTAGCAACAGTAACTAAGGGGGGCGGGGCTCGGCGAAAGGCATGCGTGAGACTTGAGAACCCACAGTGCAATTGAAATGAAACCGGACAGTTTTCATGTTTATGTTCAAAATCTGGCATGTGGAAATTTGAGAAAAAAAAAGAAAAAAGAATGGCTTCATACAATAATAAAAAACAATGACAAAAAAAGATTTTATTTTTCTTTCCAAATGCTATTCAAAACAAACTTTTTATTATCAGCTTATTTTTCTCATTTTAAACAATGGAAAATACAATCAAACGTATATTTTACTTAAAAAAATAGAAATAATTCATCCAAATGTGCAACTTCAGGTAAGAAACAAACGCCCTTCTTAAAACATCTAAACAAGCAGTAATCTGATTCTTATGATTGTCAATGATTCATGAACGTAAACATTTTCAGAATTCATTAGATAAAAACTTGGTGAAACCCCTAATGCACGAGAGTAAGAAAACCATTTTTTCTTATTTTTTATCATTTTGATTTATAATCACTGAACATCTAATTTCTATAATCTCAGTTTTCATGGCTTCACAGAAGCAAAGTGACACACTTAATAGTTTTGTAACAGTCAGTCACCTCATCTTCATTATCACAGCAATCAGAACGAAACCTCTGAAGTACACATCAAATCCTTTGAGAACATGCGCACATGCTATTTTGCTGTATATATGACATATGTTCTGATTCTTTGTGACCGATTCAAGTTAATTTACATGGTTCAACAACCATCAATCAGGGAAATGACTTCAGCAGTAAACACATGAAATCTTTGGCATAATTGCATAAGACATAATCAAGCAAAGTATAACCTTTTCTACAGAACAAAAAGTACTTTAAAGTGCACCTCAGCATTGACAATCCCTTCAAATAATTAAATTTCCCTTTTTATCAATCACTGCAAAATGATATAACACCCTTTATAGATCATTGATTTATACTACAGCAAGTGAGAAGCTCTTGAGCAGAGAGCATACATTTCAAACCGAGGGATTAATTCAAGAAATATCTTTCATCATAGCTGCTCAGTTCAGTTTCAGTAAAGCACAGAACTTGGAGTCAAATGGATGAAGGCGCGCTGCTATTGAGCTTCAGCCGTCCAGTGGTTTCACCTGAGAAGTTTCCCGTTCTGAGGGAAGTGAGGTTTGGACCACCTCATCCCTGAGGGCTGGTGGTTGGTGGAGTTGGCGCCGCAGTCGATGTAGTGGTACGATTCCAGAGTGTTCTGGGTCGTCCGCACCATGTAGGAGGTCTTCACAGAGGTCCTGGGGTGTATAAGAGAAGCCATCAGGTACATTTCATGAAGAAAACCCTTCATGTACTCAAGAGTAAGACTCTGGACACCCGACTGGACCCCCCATTTGCCGAGCCCATGTTGCTTGTTAATGGATAACAGAGCACTATTTTAAGGTCTGCGCATATGATCAAACATGGACTTAAATATTTTGCATCAAATTTCAACAGCAAGGAACATTCCTTTCAGGATTTCCTTCTCGAACTCCTCCACTTTACTGGTGTATGCGAGCTTTAATCGCACTGCAGTGATCGCTTTGAGCTTCAAATGGACAAAACTCACAAGTAACCTTGTATATGTTTCACCACGGTTTTCCCTTGTAAAACAGATTCATTTTGTAGCTTTAGCCTTACTAGGTCAACCCAAAGCATTTAATTCACTGTAGCTCCAAATCGGACTGTTTTCAGTTGATGCGTGAATAAAAGTTGAAAATTAGGCTACTAGCTAACTTTATTTTGTGCTCATGATGAGAGTTTTCATTATTAGATTGTTTGTTTTAGTGCTTTATTACTTGGAACAAAAAAATGGTCCATACTTTTCTTAAAGGGGTCATCGGATGCCCATTTTACGCACAAGTTAGTATGACTCTTTAGGGTCTTCATGTAAAGTTTGTAATTATACTTTGGTTAAAATTCCTCAATGTTTGTGTAAAACCACACCCTCAAACCCTTTTTACCTCCTCCAAAACAGCTCTGTTCACAGCGACCCGTTTCAGTGCATGTCTCTTTAAATCATAATGAGCAACTGCTCACCCCACCCCTCTCTTCCATGGGGGCTGTCGATTGGCTGAAGGCGGAAATATGCTAATACGGGACAGTCCGTCAGTGGCCGTGGGCGGAGCATGAGCATTATGACATCATAGTGCTCAGAAAAGCCAAACGGCTTGATTATTGAGAGTGTTTAGGCTTTTTGAGGATTATAAAAAAAGGAGTGAATGGATTTTTTTCATTGTATGGTGGTTGTGTCCACACACTGCAAAGACACATTTATATGCAAACACCATATAAAAGTGAATTTTGCATCCGATGACCCCTTTAAGAGATAAACCCTCAGTCCCAAGGTCTTCTATGTGCCATACACATTGGTGTTTAAATGTAAATAAATAAATAAATAAATAAAACATCTGATCTTACCTTTTTATATTCATACCCAGTTGAGAGAAATATTACCTTTTTTTAGTAAATATTGGTAAAAATCCCTGTTTTGGCTCTTGGGGCCCAAACATTTTGAGTGTTTAGGTTTTATTTTTCTTTCACAAAGTACGCCGAAGGAAACTGTTCCATAAAGTATTGTCCGAACCTTCGCTGGGAAGGAAATATAGAGACCGGACCTCTTGGAATTTTAATTGAACCCCATTAAAAAATTCCTGGAGGCGCCACTGCACCTCCAACGTTCAATGTAGGACAACAGCAAAAGAAGAAAAAAATGTAGTGATGAGAAACTTACTGCATGAACACCACAATGTTGTGGACCTTGATGCTTGCCATGGTGCAAAAGGCACTGAGAAAACAGACACAAACAGTTCAGAAACAGAAGAGCAAGACACACAGACGTCAACGTGTTCATCCTAAAGGCCCATTCACATCAAGGACAATCACTATAAATGTATAAAAATTGTTCTAAATGTAAAAGAATAGCAGAGTCCACTCACTCACACCACAACTATAGGCTCAGCTTCATCCAGCTGATGAATGATAAAACCACTGACAGCCAATCAGAATCCATCCTGCTTTGAAGAGCTCAAGCATTTAAAGCCACAGCCGACAAAACTGCAGCGTATGCTTATAAAAAACAGAACCTTATCATGCGTTGGTTATGACGCTAATATAAGTATCTTTATAGCAATTGTTCTTGTTGTGAACAGGCCTTAAAAATAACTGATATGATACTCACTAAACATAAGAGAGGCTTCCTCCAATCTCCACACTGACAGTGAAGTTGACCTGCGTTTAAAAACTGGTTAATACTCAATCTGTCACACTAAAGTTCAGAAGTTAAAGACTTTTATAACGTTACAAAAGATTTCTATCCCAAATAAATGCTGCTCTATTGAACTTTCTATTCATCAAAGTATCCTGAAATAAACGCATCACGGTTTCCACAAAAATATTAAGCAGCACAACAATCTTTTAACATTGATCATAATCATGTTTCTTGAGCAGCAAATCAGCATATTAGAATGATTTCTGAAGGATCATGTGACACTGAAGACTGGAGGAATGATGCTGATCAAAGGAATAAATTACGTTTTACAATATGTTCAAATAGTAAACAGTTTAATATTTCACAATATTAGGGTACAACAGGGCTAAAGGCATAACTTAAGCTTTTCACTTCTCCCATAGTGTAAAATATATATGTTAGTATATTGAACAACAGATTTTGTAGGAAAATAAATCATAAAAGTTGCTAATTTTGTTTAAAAATCATATAAAATGTATGAGGTGGAGAGGGGGGCCTTTTACCCCACAGACACACGGGGTTAAACAAAACCAGCACGGGGCAAAAGGCACACGTTATGGACACAAATACTTTAGCTAAAATTGTGTTTTTAATAATGTCTAAGTTAATACTTGTTCAAAACAACCACTTTAGCAAAGTTTTGACTATTTTCCGTTTATTTTGATAAATAAAATAATTAATTTTTGGTCAATAAATGCACTGTCATTAAAATATGTTAATATAAAAACACATTAACAAAATTATTTAAAAAAGTAAAGATTCTGAAAGCATTGAAGGATATCCCATAATAATTTTAAATAGATTTACACTAGTAACATTAAATGATATTTTATTATATGACATGATTAATGTCACAATTTAAATATAATGGCTTCATTATAAATATGGTGATTACCTCTAAGGTGGACGTGGACACCCAGTATATGATATATGATATTTACCATCTGAATCTAACCATGTCATGTCAACAAAAGGAAAAGTCAGCCAGATATTTATCATCATGTTAATTACTGTGCATTCCTTTAACCCCAAACATTATACTTTTACATATTCTTCCGTTATTGAAAAACTATTGCTTTAATTAGCTTGAATAAAACTGAAAATCATTAAGACGACCTTTGTCTCAAATATATTCAATAATTTTAGCGATCTTCATTTGCTACTTAAATCTACAACATTTTAAAAATCATCAAATATTAGATTAAATTAGCACAGAATCAACTTTGCGCTGCTGTCCGCGATCACGTCAAGGATCAGACAAAAATCCACGTGCATCTTGAAAAACGGATGTTTGGGAACGTGCTGCGGAAAGATGAGCAATCAACGCCTTTTCACCTTTAGCCTCGTTTTACCCCACTGTTTTTACTGGATTTTGGACCAAATAAATGCAACCTTGGTGATCATAAGAGACTTTCAAACATGAAAAATCAAAAAGTGACCGTAATAAATGAAGCGGACTCATCATACCTGTCTCTGGCTGAGAGGCTGAATGTGGATGACATTGTCCAGCGTTTGAGATCCAATGACTGTCTTCATGTAGAGCACCTGACAGCTCACACTGTCCACCCACACCGTGAAGAAGTTAGAGTTGGTGAAGTTCAGGGAGCTCTGTTTAAATCAAATAAAGAAATATCACACACATATTAGTTTTCTGACTCGAAGCTTTGGAGATGCATCGTGAACACAGATTGTATCCAGTATATTACAAGAGTCTTGATTCTGAAAGATTATAAATACTATTTTCTGAACAGGGAAACTTTGATAAAAAAAAATTGTTTTACATTCAACATAATTGAACCCATTGTAAAACTCATCTAAGGACATTGAATCACCATCATGTTGATGTGCACTTTGCTGTTGTTACGGTCAAAGTTGACCGTCACAGAGCGAATGCCGTCGTCAACGACCAGCACAGGACGTGGAAACAGGAAGAACGCCACCAGAATGGACGCCAGCAGACACAAAATCACTGACAGCACCACATACGACTTCCTGACAGGAGAACAGTTGCACAATCATCGATCCGTTTCAGTCTGTTAAAGGGAGAGTTCACCCAAAAATGAACATTCGTTTACAAATCATTTACTCAACCTCATGCCATCCCTGATGTGTATGACTGACCTTCTTCACATAAACACAAATGAAGATTTCTAAGGAAATAAGTCCATATAATGTAAGTGAATGGGTGCCACTCGTTTGACGCTTGAAAACCCACACACACAAAGCTATTGTGTTCTGATGACGGACTTCGGCTCAGGCATTTCAGAACCACCAAACCAACATTTGAGATGCTGTGCGATGTGATTGGTCCACTGGTTAGTCCAGATATCCAATCACATTCACTGTTGAGGCAAAGTCATGTACGTTTTTTTTTGTTGCGCATCGAGGGATTTGCTCTGTAAATGTGTTTCCGTCGCTGATTATGCGCACGTCTTCTTATCAATTGAGCATATACGTTTTTTTATGCGCACCTTGGCGTTTCCATCCAGTGTTTTTATTTATGAGATATCCCAAAATGCCTATTTGTTGGTTGATGGAAACACAGCTAATGTCTTCAGAAGTGAAATGATGGGAGTTTGTAAGAAAAATACTAATATTTTAATCTCTTTTAGCTATAAATCATTGCTTCAGGCCAACAGTCCTAGATGCGTTTACAAGTTCATCTCGACATAATCCGCCAATTCTAGCATGAAGAAGCGATGGTTAATAGTTAAAAGAGTTTAAATTATTAGTATTTTTCTCACAAACACCCATCGTTTCACTTCAGAAGACATTGATCCATGCGCTGTGGTCGTTTGGATTACCGTCATGATCGCTGTGTCTGGTTTTGTAAGCGTCAACCGAGCGGCAGACAGTCAATGGCATTATGGACTAAAGATCAATATTTTCCTAAAAATATTCATTTGCGTTTATCTGAAGAAATAAAGTCATACACATCAGGGATGGCATGAAGGTTAGTACATGATGAGAGAATTTTTTGGATGAACTATCCATTTAAAGCATGCTTTAAAATAAGCATTCTTTTTATTAAGATACATATTACTTTGTGGCTCATACAGGCAAATATCAAATATGAACGTCCAGGCATTTTCCATAGAGAATGTGCTGTGTGTGATAACTTACGTCCAGCGTGGCTTTAACCTTTGATCGCTGTAGGGGATCAGAGCAACTAACTCATTCAGCTGGCCTGAAAGAAAAGCCTCGACTCAATCAGACAGATAACATGAAGAATCCTACCAAAGTTCACACAGTCATCTCTAAAACCTCATGACCTCAATCAATAACTTAAATGTGCAGATGCTTTACAGTTTTTGGGAACAAATTGTTCAACCGTCCTGAAATAAAAATCTAGGGATCATTCCTCCTGGTTATCAAGCTGAAATATGACCCGGACATGTTTTCGCGAGATTCTCCCTATAACACACGTCCATACCTGATGGGATGCGCCCGGACCCCTGGCAGGTGGGGCAGGTGATGCTGTCTCGGCCTGTGAACTCCACATAGGGGAACTGGGCGATGTCCTCCTGTCTGTCCAGCCCGTCCAGAGAGTCATCCCCACCCATCAGATCCCCCATGTGGCCCTCGGCCCTGCTGTGACCCGGGACAGACAGGAGCGAGCGCCCGTACCGGCACACAGATGCACCCATGAGAAGAAGTCCACACGAGCTCCAGCCTGATACAACTTACTGTACACAGATGATCAGTCAGTAACTGTGTACACACACAAACATAATACATACATACATACATACATACATACATACATTCATACATTCATACATATACACATACACATACACACCAGTTTGTCAGTTTAAACCCAGTCTATTATATATCCAGCTGACTGTAACAACTTTACACAACTGTATACGTTAACAAACTACCGGAATGTATTAGGAAACTGTAGTTACAATCAGTTTACGTTTGGAAACTTACATTTTGATTACTTTGTTGTGATTTGAAGGTAAACTTGATGCGAGTGAAAAGGCCTATCTTACCGTTGAAGTGTTCAGACGCACAGAAGTCAGTGTTTTCACTCCTCTACTGCGTAGGGTTGATTCCGCTGTTTGTGTTTGTTTCGGTCTCTCACTCTGCTCTGCAATCATTGAGATCTCTATAGACTCTCCTGCCATCTGTCGATCTGGAGATCAACTGCTGCAAATAAGAAATCATTTACTCAGCGCGGAATTTTCGTAAAATAAGCGCCCAGGCCTTAAACAAACTATGAGTAGCGTCGCTAAAGGTAGCAAAGCTATTAATGTAACTACATTAGCGTAACTGAGTTCAATCTGCTGTGTGAAAGAGCTGTGTGAGAGAGTCTGAAACATTCGAGTAGGCCTTCATGTTGTTAGTATTTTTTTTTATATATATATATATTTTAAATATATATATTTATAATGTATTTTTATTTATTCACAATTAAAGGCAGCTAGGGTATGTGATTTATTACAGAATTATTTTAATTTTTTTATGCTGGTTGAAAGTGTCTCTTTACATGACATCAATCACTAAGTTAAGTGGTCTAAATGTTTACTGTGGAAGGCATGGGACCATAATGTTCATCCAATCATTGCATTCGGTCCAAATGCAATAATAGGATGTCCTACTTATACCAGACATCACACGTCATTAGTGCGTTTCATGCCATGCGAGTTAAGTCATCCTGCTGTAACGAGCCAGAGCATTTAAAGCGGCAGACAAGCATGTGCTTAGAATAAACAACAATATCCAAGAAGTCTGCTTTGGGCCAATCCAAGTTCTTATGGAGATGACGTGATTACTCTGCGCTGTTTACAGTAAGCTTTTTAATAGTTTTTCTATGTAAATACGTAGGAATTGCTGATCTATATAGAATGACATGATAGTAAAAGATCGGAAGACCGATTGTGTTTTATAGATCAGAAGTTTGTTCAAATAAAGTGTTTGATTAGTTGGCAAGTAGGCTACATGTTCAGGAAATGCATAATACAAATTGTAGGGGTTAATGTAAGTCACTCTGCACAAAGCTCTTTTGAAGCTGTCAAATGGTGTCGCTATTGGACACTTAATTGTGATTATTGCTGCTCTAAGGCTGCTGTTGACTGTTTTATCGTTTTTTTTTTTTTTTTTTACTCTTGCCTCGGAGAAAACAACACGGGATAGCGACAATTGTGCAAATAAATGACTACTTACAGGGCTTGAATTACAACCTGTGGGCAATTTTTCTACATCCTTTTGTGAACGTTGTTTTACACTTGAATGCTGCACAGCGGATCATCTTAAAAGTGTAGTCATAGATATCCATATAAGGCTAGATGTCTTAAGGCGGAGTCTCGAACGGCATCACCGGCGGCCATCTTGTCACAGGGAAGCTTTCTGGCGAGCTCTGTGGTATCTGAAGTAAGGTGAGTGATCAGCACGAACACAAATCCTCTTATCTCGCTGAAATCTTGACGGATTTACAAACGGTTTGGTTTCTTACAAACGTTATTAACGTGGCTATAATTCTTTCATATGGAAGTCCATTGTTATAATTGTTCATATGTATGCACTGTCATAACTACATCTCTGACATTTATATCAAACCAAACCGTTTGAAAATCGGTAGAAAATTGAGCAAGTTATGGTTATTTAAAAGTACATGTACCATTAAAACACAATGTTACGAGTGAGCGAGCTCCCTGTGGCAAGATGGCCGCCGTGTGCGGACGTCGACCTCCATTGGCCAGCAGCGCGCATGAGACATTTAGCCTTTATTATATGATATCTATGGTTGGAGCTACCAATCTCTGTATAGCGGCCGTTGGAGCCCTCTGCTGGTAGGGAATCGTAAGATGGCCGCTCGAACACTTCCGGTGGCTTCACTGCCTGCTGGCAGCTTAGAACGTCATGAGCTATCCAGTCATAGATCAGTGGTAGGAATCTCGTCTCACAGCTTTTTCAGCGTTTTGCGCTTGAGACCCAGCCTTCTTTTCCTTTCATCAGCGCTGCGGATCTGCAGGTGGTAATATTATGCGCGTCACGTGTTTTCAAGAGCAAAAACGCGTTCTGTTTGATCATATGCCTTTCACTCAGACGTCAGAAAATGTGTTCAAATTGAACATAGAGTGAAACTAAAGCGCTTCTCCTCATGAAGACAACGGCACAGCGTTTAAAGATAATTTCTGATGATGACTGACGTCACCAAATTTACCGGTATTTTGGAGCTGATGTGTGAATGGCCTCTTACCTGTAAAAAGCCGGGACGCCGTTGCTTGTATGAACAGCATATATGTGTATTTACCGGTAAAGTCATTCTGACAATTTTACGGTAATATACCGGGATTGCTGTGTGAAAGGGGCTATTGTCATGAAATAGGCCTATCCGATTCCAGGAATAAGTTGATGTGCTGCAAAAGGTATAAAGTTATTGTAATAGTTTAAAAAAGGATGTGACCTCCTCACAGCAATCATCTATGATGTTGACACCAACCAGATTTAAAGAATGTCCGGCACAGGGCATATAGTGATTTAACCCCTTCCTCATCACCCCCAATTTTGGCAAGTGCTGCATACATGACATACCCAAAATAAAAAGGTTACTGCTCATAAGTAATTCTGAATAGAAACATAACACACATACATTTAGAAAGCCAACCCTTGAGAGTTTATAGTTCAAGACTCAAAATTAACCAGACTGTTATTAATATTGAGATATATAAGCTCAAACATATTTTGAACTACAATAATCCAGGATCACCAGTGATCCCTGACAGGTAAGGGGTTTTAAAGGGTTTTGCATTTTCAGGTGTGCTTCAAGTCTGCTATATTAACCTGACATATTGTTTCCATTATCATAGCTTTGTCCACGACAGTTTGACAAGTCCAATCCCAAGTCTTGTGTAATGGAGGCCAGCTAGAGTGAGCTGTCTAGGTAAACCTCACCCCCCTGATCTCAAGTGGTGCACTAGTTAGCTCGCCCGCCTCCCATGCCGGAGACGCCGGATCGAGTCCCGCTCGGAGCCGGGCGAGTATGATCTGATGGGCTACACTTGCACCATTTTTAGTACACATTCTGCAAGGCTTGCACCTGTGGGCTCAAATCCCAATAATCTCTCAACTGCTTTACCCTGCTGAATGTACAATCACAGAGAAATATTTGGCCTGATGGATTTCATCTGCTATGATGTTCTTAGTTTTCTCGCTCATTAATTAGATAAACTCTTTTTTTATATGTTCTTGTCAAACTCGGCAATCAGTTCAAGCAAACCAAGATAATTCCCGTTGTGTGGTGATCCCAGTTTTTCATCATGCCTTTGGAATGATGAAAAGCCGAAACAAAAACCTGACAACAGCTTCGACATGCCTCAAGACCACCTTCCAATAGTTTTGTTCTGCTTCAATCTGCTGGCAAAGCGAAGCATTCACTGAAGATATGGGTTTCTGATCTATTTAATAAAGCACGCATGTGGTGTCGGTGATCAACACTCTTTCTGTGGTTGGATATCCTCTCGGGATGTTTCCAATTAACAGAAGTCGTTAATGAATACATGTGTGTGTGTGTACTGTGTATAATTATTTTGTATTTATAAATACACACATATGCATGTATATATTTAAGAAATATTTGCCTGTATATTTATACATAATTTATATTATATATAAATATACATATTTTATAAATAAATAACACATTTTCTTAAATATATACATGCATGTGTGTGTATTTATAATTACAAAATAATTACACACACACACATATATTATGTACACACAAACTTTTATTTTAGATGCGATTAATCGCGATTAATCATTGCCCAGCACACACACACACACACACATATATATATATATAGTCCCTTTAAGGTAAACGTTTACAAGTAGCACTCTGTAGCCTATACATCAGTATTGATTATTTTAATAGTTTTGCAATGGAAGAGTATCATAACAAAGTATGTTTACATTAATATGATAGGTTACATGTCATAGGCCAGAAGGCTGTCAGCAGGATAAAACGTGATGATTTTCAGTCGGGAACAACTGCCTTATACCAACAAAACACAATTCATAAATGTGTATCTGTTAACCTATGCTCACAGATTAATCTTAAATATAATATTTTTTTAATGATCTTGTCTTGATGTTCCTATAAATAATATTTTGTGTTGAAGTGTTTGCTGGAGCTCAGTGTTATAGCATCTGCTGGATGTGTTGTTCAGGAGTCATTTCTGGAGCATTTATCTGACTTTATCTGTTTCCATTCAGAAATTCCTCTGCAAAGGAGTTTTGTCATCTTCTGAAAAGAATCTCACTGAAATACAAATATTGGACAAATTAAAAGATTGCATATCATACATATCAATACCAATACTAAATGTAGCAACATTTGTATGGCTATTGTGAACAGCCATAAGCGTTTATCATTAAGGTAATGTTACAGTTGGATATATGATGGGCACATTAGTAAAGTGTAAGCTTATTTCCTTTTTTTGACATGGAAATATAGATGGATATATATACATGCAGGTGAGCATTATTTACAGTAGACTTTTACTGATGTTATTAAGAGGTTTTTTACATTAAAATACACACACACAGACATATATATATATATATATATATATATATATATATATATATATATATATGTCTGTGTGTGTGTATACAAATATGTGTATATATTTACAAAACTACTCATGCAGATAATATAATACAGTATTAATGAAATGAAAGGCCACTAAGTGTATTAAATTGAGACATTTTCATGACTGTTTCTTAAAACACTTGAGTACTTTTTTAAAAAGTTCACTTTGTAATAATGTCAAAAAGTTTCATTTTTAAGTACATTTAATATCATTGTTTTAATAATATCTAGTCCTGCTTTAACGAAGTGCACTTATTTTGATATGCTGACTAACATTTTAAAGCACATGCAAAGTACTTGATTATAATTATAGTGTGTTTTTAATATTACATTTCAAGTTAATATATTTTAGATATAAAAAGTAAATTGCACCTCCATCATTACACATGTAAATATATGTAAATACATGAATTAAAAGTATATTTTAGTTTATCATGAATGCTTGTCAGTAAATTCATCAGTTTCAAACACAACAGAAGTAGTTATGAAGTTACAAGATGCAAGTCCTACATTAGTCTTTAAAAAACACTCTAAAGTTCAACTAATTGCATGCAATATAAATGTAAATTATAAGGCCTTTTAATTTAAATGTAAATAACATGCAGTCAAGTGTCCGAAAACGTTGCATTCAGTTAACACTTAATTATATTATTTTCATAATATGTACTTTTATAAGTATGTCTTTTTGTATGCGTTTAGAGCTTATGTGTGTGTGTGTTGTGTTTGTGACTTCTCAACACATACCCTGTCCTGATCGAGATGAAGTCTTATCAATATCCGACTCATTTTCATAAACATTCTGGACTCCACCGGCGTCCTGTAAGATAAATATCTGTGTCCAGAGAGATCGCCACAGTAAGTGCTACCCATGATGAAATCAGTGCTGTAGCTGAATATTATAAATTGATGTGTACAGTACAGGCCAAAAGTTTTGGACACATTACTATTTTTAATGTTTTTGAAAGAAGTTTCTTCTGCTCATCAAGCCTGCATTTATTTGATCAAAAATACAGAAAAAAATTGAATATTGTGATATATTATTACAATTTAAAATAATTGGTTTTTCAATTTATTATACTTTAAATTATCATTTATTTCTGTGATGCAAAGCTGAATTTTCAGGAGCATTACTCCAGTCTATCACATGATCCTTTAGAAATCATTCTAATATGATGATTCATTATCAAAGTTGGAAACAGTTCTGCTGCTTAATATTTTTTCATAATCTGTGATACTTTTTTAGGATACTTTGATGAATAAAAAGTAAAAAAAAAAAAAAAAGAAATCTTTTGTAACAACAATATACACGACTGGTCAGTCATTTGGGGTCAGTCATTTTTTTTTTTTTTTTTTGGGGGGGGGGAAATAAATCAATACTTTTATTCAGCAAGGATGTGTTAAATTGATAAAAAGTGATAGTAAAGAAGATTTATATTATTAGAATTTTTTATTTTATTTTTTGAATAAATGCAGTTCTTTTTAACCTTTTATTCATCAAATATATTAGGCAGCAGAACTGTTTCCAACACTCATAATAAATCAGAATATTAGAATGATTTCTAAAGGATCATGTGATAGACTGGATGTCACATGTGACACTGAAGACTGGAGTAATGATCCTGAAAATTCAGCTTTGCATCACAGAAATAAATGATAATTTAAAGTATAATAAATTGAAAACCAATTATTTTAAAATGTAATAATATATCACAATATTACTTTTTTTTCTGTATTTTTGATCAAATAAATGCAGGCTTGATGAGCAGAAGAAACTTCTTTCAAACTTCGTCCAAACTTTTGGCCTGTACTGTACATAAACGTATACGTTATAATTTTCTTTTTTAGATAAGAAGTCTCTTAAAGGAATAGTTCAATAGTCGAGCTGAACACCCAAGGTCACTATATAGAAATATTTAACTGTGTGCCTTACAGAAAGCTGTGAGGGTGAGTAATATATTTTCATCGTTGCCTGAATTATTCCTTTAAGCTTTGCAGCTGTTATATGAGGAGACGTGTGTGTGTGCATCTGTGTTTGTGGTTAAACATGCTTGTGTATGTGCTTTGTAACTGTAGCCTCATAGTCTGACACATAACCCACTTCTCCATTGGCTTGCAGTCTCCTCTTCAGCTCAGCATTTTCTCGCTCCAGTACCTTATTCTGAACAGCAGAGGGAGATCTCAGACAGTTCAAGCATTCAAACAGATACTAGTCAATCAAAACCACTGAGCAAGCAGGAGCGACTTGACAAGTTTTCAGTGACAAATGATGGGTGCTT
The DNA here is from genome assembly GCA_021554675.1 of Leuciscus idus. NCBI lineage: Eukaryota > Metazoa > Chordata > Actinopteri > Cypriniformes > Leuciscidae > Leuciscus > Leuciscus idus. The sequence goes on from CM038640.1 coordinate 8,437,209, forward strand.
CTCAAACAGAAGGCTTCATCCTAATGAGGGTGTGTGCTTCGTAGTTCAGTACTTTGGAAGCTTGTACTAAATACTAAAATGTAATTTGAAAAATACTTTATATTAAAAACCTTTAGATTAACTGCCTTTCTTTTAATGCAGAGGTAATGACAACCATCTGTGGTCTCCCAGTGGTTTACATTATCACAGTTAAGCAATATGTAATTACTTTACAACAAAACAAAAGAAAACATAATTCCTTTATCTCCGAAATTATTCTTTTTGTCTCTGATTTCATAATGAACTCAGACAAGCTCAATGTCGACTCGTTTTCAGTCAGTTGGAATGTGTGCAAAGGATTGTGGGTGATTTAAGGATGCGAAGGATACACTAGATGCTTCCTTCAAAATGAGCTGAATGAAGGACTGAAATGAAGGCTGTTTTCCAAGGATCCTTCAAACTGAGACATCCTTTGACGGAGCTTGATGACGTGGCAGCAGAGATATGCAGCCTTACTAGGGTGCAGACAGGGCCTATAACTAACTTTTTGCCACACCTACCATTTATTAATTTTTTTTTTACCAGTTATGAAACATAGATTAATCCTTATTAAAGTAAAAAAAAAAAAAAAAGTTTGTCTTTTGTTGTTTGATTAACATTAAGGGTACGTTTACACGACAACGATGTAGTTTTCTGCGAACAAACGTACGACACCATTGTCAAAACAATCCCCATTCACACGGATCCGCGAAAACGACTAAAGCGCTGTATTCTGCTGCCAGGCCAGTAGATGGCGATGAAACACTATAGACTGAACACGTAATACACATGTGCATGACGTCATCGTCTTCAGAGATTTGCGTTTTCAGGCACTCAAAACCCAAAACGCTGTTGTCTTGTAAACGAACGCCCAAAACGCATAAAAAGTTTTACGTTCGTGTAAACAGCCCCTAAAAACACAGACAGCAGCCGGACTGTTAGGCTGCTGTCCCTTTAAGAGCGAATCTAATATACTGATACTGATACACATGTGCTTACTTTCTCAGCTGTTTATGTTCACTTAAGACATAACCGACTGTTTACGAGGATACTTGACAGGCATTTTGACACTTTTGTTTGAATATGTCTGCTCAAGCGCAAGAAGATGTGAAAGAGAGCTCAGGTCAGCATTCGCGTGCTTGTCTGAGACACAGATTTCTGTACGTACGCTTCAGATGTTTAGTAATGTTTCCCTTTCGCGTCTTTTTGCGCTAGACTATTAAATTGGCAAGGCTTAAACTTTCGTGACGACGCAGAACTCGTCCCACGTGCTTCGTTCATATTTATTCATGTTTATATTCTCTCAATATTGCATTCTTAGAATTCATAAAAATGTTACCGGCCAACTGGCGATCGACACTGTTGCATATACTCGCCAACACTGATTTTTACTCGCATTTGGCGCTTGGTGAGTGTTAATCTTAGGTCCTGGATGCAGCATTCCTATTGAGAAGCACCAAAAGAGGCAAATACAACCTCTCTGTCTGTAAGAGAATATTATGCCATGAAATGTATCACACCTTACAAAAAAAGTGTGATTTTTCTAACGAAACAGCTGTTTTTAGTGCCGTGTTTAATGTCCATGTTTAAATTAGTGCTTTCCTACTGCGCTGAGCTCCACACTGCAAAAAAAGCTTTTCTTACTTAGTATTTTTGTCTGGTTTAAAGTCCAAATATCAAAAAATTCTTAAATCAAGATGCATTTACTAGATAAGTAAAATTAGATAAGATATTATGTCTTGTTTTCCGGGGGAATTAATCAAAATTAAGTGAGTTTTTGCTTAAAACAAGCAAAATTATCTGTCCATGGGGTAAGAAAAATTATGCTAATTCAAACAGAAACAAGATTATTTTTCTTACCCCATGGACAGATCATTTTGCTTGTTTTAAGCAAAAACTCACTTAATTTTGAGTAATTCCCCCGGAAAACAAGACATAATATCTTATGGCATTTTACTACTTTAGTAAATGCATCTTGATTTAAGAATTTTTTTGATATTTGGACTGGAAACAAGACAAAAATACGTAAATAAGTAAGTAAAGCATTTTTTTTTTTTGCAGTGGAGTATTTCTCTGATATGATCTGTATGCTGATTGGTCACTGTACCTTGTGTCTCAGGGCCTCCACCACCAGGTCTCGATCGCCCTGTAGACCTTCATTCTGCTTATAAGAGCGGAAAGAGTCGCCAATGATGGACACCAGAAGATGGGACTGAGAAAGAGAAAAAACATCTAAAAATCAACTCGAAAATAAGATTTAACACGAAGTGACAGATTTCCAAAACTTTAATCCTACATTTATTAGTATAAATAATAATAAATTAAAAACGAAATTCTTATTAAAATGTATTGAAGTTCATAAAATCAAAAAATAGCATACCTACAGTAAGGCTGATATCAAGACTAAGATTAAAGAGGCACCATCAACATTAAGTGAAACCCAATTTTGCTGTTTATTCTAGTAAATACTGAGCTAAATGCATAATGTGTCAATGCATTTAAGGTTTCCAGAACTCACAAACTTCTTGCTCTGGAAGATGTAGCAGTGGTGCATGTCCGCCGCTGGGTGTCTGGCTATGAAGCCCAGTACTTTGGGCTGAGACGGATGAACTGCACAGAATGAAACCGAGGGCAGAGCGCAGGAGTACAGCATGAACTGAGAAGTAAGGAGTGTGAGAGAGAGAGAGTGAATGAGGGTGTCGTACACATGCGTATCACTGTCTGAGCTCGAGTACATAGTCCTCAGTCACACCTTGGTTTTATGCTCTAGAATGTCAATGGCAGTTCTGGTCAGAAACAGATGTACTTTAGTTTTCTTCATTTTCTCAGCCATCTCTATGTTAGGATCCTATAAAAGAGAAGGAAAGCCATAATAATAGGACGCAGGGACACAGGATCAAGTTATATAATACAGTAGTGGCTACAGTAGAGCGACATTTATGGTTATCACCTGCAGGGCTTCGACTGCATCTGTCAGAATCTGCATCCCACCTGGACGGACCACCTGGATACGACCCAAAAACTACACACAATCCCCAAACCCCATACGTGAGTGGTTGCAATAAAACATTTTTATTATTTAATATTATTTAGTACATAAATGCAACAAAACTATTGACTAAATCTGACTAAAGGTGATACTCACTTTAACTGAGAAGAATATTTCGCTATCGTCATCTATGTCACTCATTTTCACCACTTTACTGTGTGTCGTCTGTTTAGAAATGACAAAATACACAGAAGACAAGATTAAATATTTATCAAACATTATTTAAACAATGACATAAAGGGGCCTGAAAATATTTGGACACTTCTGGCACTCTTTAAAAAGGCTTAACATTACATAACATCAAGCCAAGAGAAATCAGCAAACAAATGCTACTGCGCAAGCTTTTCCCAGAACTAACTTCCCTTTTATTAGTATATAATGCAAATCATAGCGCACAGAAACCACTACATATCCAAAACAACTTATACATTTTGATCACACACATGAGAAACTGTAAATACACTTACGTCTGTGGGAGAACTTTGTATCGCTGGGATGATGTCCTCTTCTGCTGTCTTTCAGGGTTGAAGTTGTGTGATGTTAATGGTTAACTATAAAACTTATTTTCTTTATGGCACATCAAGCCCGATAACAAGGCAGCTATTACCATCTGTTGTATTGACATTGTGATGTCATAGCTGTTTATGAACATTTAGCCATACGGACAAGTTAAAGAAACACTTTACACCAATTCTTGCTTCAATTTAGTATTTCACATGTATACTATAACCAGCGCAAGTGAGGATAACTGAACTTATTGCAATGTTATTTAGAGTATCAAGAACAAAAAGTTGTCTCTAACCAGTAGATGGTGCTGTTGTAGATCAAATAATGCCATACTGTATTATCATTTAATAAACAACAACAACAACAACGAAATCTTACAGAATAAACTACTTTATAAGTCAGAGCCATTCAAGTGATGTAACATTTATTCAGCTAAAACTATCATAAAACCAAACACAATGTGAATGATTGGTTCCAGTGAAATTTTTTCTCAAAAAAGAAAAGAAGAAAAACTGGCTTGGAAGTTTAAATAATCATAAATGTCTAACAGTAAATGCGCAATCATCCAGAAATGAGTCTAAATTCAATTCAATTCACATTTATTTGTATAGCGCTTTTCACAATACACATCGTTTCAAAGCAGCTTTACAGAAAATGACTGTGTCAACATTACAATTTAGAGTGATCTGTTATCAGAAGTGACTATCTAAGTTATGTACTGTATTTCAGGAATGTTCATATACAAAAAAAAATTATTCATTTAAACAATGTAATAATTTAAGGCAGAAACAATTAGCTCACTGAAGTAATGAATACTTGTTTGTTAACAAATAATTGTGACATATAGAAAAATGTAGCATTGGTGCATGTAAATATATAGAGTCTTAAGTATAATCCGCACGTACATAACACATCTGCATCCAGTATCTTCAGAGCTTTACATAATGTCTAGAGGTGCAGGTCTGCATATATTCAGATTTATCTTCAAATTATATAGAGAAAAATGCAGAGAGATCATTTTTATGGGAAATTGTTTAACACAGACTGACATGAGTCAAAACTATTTCAGTAGTGTGACGGGGAAGGTGTGAACAAGTATTTCTTGTTTTACAGGACAAGGTGATGTACAGTACATTTCTTTTTAAGTGGAAGCATACAGACCATACAGGCATTTTAATAAATAAAATAAATTTGTAGGCATATTAAATAAAACTTGATCTAATCTGTAAATTGTGTAATATGGCCCTGGAGAATGCTGTTCTGTAGCGTAATGTTCCTTGTGTACATGCATAGCTCACATTCTGGGTGCCGTTCCTGTCACTATACATTCCCATTAGTCTAAGTGAAACTACAAGCACAAATACCCCAGAGATGTTATCAAACTCACTGGTAATATAATACCCATGCTCTGTTTCTTTAAGAGCATCTGAATTTGATTTTTTCTTTCTTTCCTCAGACATGGAAAGAGTTGAGCTCTGGATAAAACACACTGTCTATGCTGGTGTTACTCTATTTACAATCTCTTTTCTTCAAAGACTCCTACTTCAGGCCAAAGAAACTAGACTTCTGGGTTGTATTCAAACAAAACCCATTCAGTTTCTTCTGTTTTCAGGGGTTGTATAGCTGTTGTACACACATTGTATTCAAACTTTAAAATAAGTCAGTCAGTAAAGGGTCAGTTTGTAATAATGTCTGCTTTGCTTATAGCTGTTGTTCGTGAAGCATCATGCCAAATTAAACTGAGGGGACACGTGCCCTCTCGAAATTCTCAAGCCACGTCCAGAAAAATGAATGCTTGCATATGTACACTTTCAATTGGTAAATTAAGTCTTTAATATCGCACTAACATGTCACACATCACACTAACTACATAAGTACTACTAAGTTGTTAAAAAGTGTTTTTTTCTTTAGTAAATAAAATGTGCATGACGTTCCAAGGCTATCCTTTCCAGGAGGAGGTACAGGTTTAGGCATACTAATGCATTAGGAATGATAAAGGGACAAAGAGAATGAAGCAAGAATGTTACATAATGAAAGCATGTTCGTGTCAGTTAAACTCCACTCAAAAGCGTTATCCATGAATCTCCAGAGGTAGAGTGGAGCCCAAACGCAGGATACACTGTGTCCTTGAACATGGCACTGAACGTATGAAGATGCTGCTTTCGGCCTCCCTGACCTGAGCTGTGGAATGCAATAGTTCCTCCTTCGTAATCCAGGGTCGCTTCGACCTTCTTTGGCGGTATGATCAGCCCGTCGCCCACGGCCACGTTAGCCGAGTCATGGCACGCCGTCAGCTTCTTGCTCTTCCACTGCAACCTCCAAGAGCTGGTGTTATGCCCCAGCCTGCTGTGGTCACCTTTACGTGGGATGCTTTTATAGCACAGTCCCACAGACCACGCGCACCCAGGGCCGACCTCCACCGCCCACATGTGAACTCCGGTGGAGAAACCCTGCGAGCACATGACCTGACTGGCCGAGGAGAAGCGCTCACTGTGATCTCCAGCATTACTGCTCTTAACTCCTGCACACTGCCTGACTGTTTTGAGATCGGTGGACAGCAGAAGGCTGGGATTGGCCGTGGTTGGATTGAAGGTCAGGTCTAGAGGGTTCATTATGCCATGGAGGCACTCCAACAGAAGACTCATCTCGGCGTGGAAGGCATCTGTACGTAGCACAGAGCGCAGTTGCTTGGCATCGGAAGACTCTTGGGAAGGTAGACCGGGAATGGTGACGTTAGCAGTCTGGCGGACCCTTGCTTCAACGGTGAGGTAGTTCTGGATGAAGAGAAACTCTGAGGATTGATTGAGAACATCGCTGGTGCACTGCTGGGCTTCCCGCAGCTGGTGCAGACAACCCTCCAGATCGCTTAGATTGGCCTGCCAGCTTTTGTCCCGCGTATGAAGCTTGTCGTCCATCTCGGTGGTCATACGACTCTTAAAACATCACATATAAATAGTGTTAATGTTCTTTACCTCAACATGACTGGATGTCGTCAGCACTGGTCTAGATCTGTTGCTCTCTACATAAGTGAGGGTGACATATATTTGGCATTACTACTAAAATGAAAAGAGACACATCACACACATTGGGCCCCATCATACACCCGGCGCCAGGCCAGACGCAAGTGTTTTTTGCTAGTTTCAGCCTGACGCAGTTATCACGTCCTGCGCCACGTTGTTTAAATAGCAAATGCATTTGTGCCCATTTGTTTGCCCATTGCGGCTGGTCTGAAAACGAGGTGTGTTCAGGCGCACTGTTGGCGCGTTGCTATTTTTATTTGAAATAGACTGCGCAATTTTTTTTTGTTATGTACAGAGCGCATTAGTAATGTGCGCCTATACAGTAGGCGGGTCCACAACGCGTGCACACTCTGCTTATTACACACACAGGGATGCGCAGCCGCACATAAACTTGCCAAATATTAAAAATAAAAAGATTACAATGTAAAAGATTATTATTGTGTACATAAAGATATGGTGGAATCCGGCTTGTCCAGTAGATGGTTTGCTTGGGGGCTTTTACCTCGCGCACCAACAGATCCGTTTGCGCTCTGGAGACGCGTTCAGTCTCTCCACTTACAAATCCCGCCATGTAAATAGCGAATCCGCCAGGGCACGAGCGCAACTGGCTTTTAAAGGGAATGGGAGATGAGACTCTTATTGGTTTATTTCACGTTACGCCCAAAACACACCCATTACTCATTAAGAGAATAGGGACAACCCTTTTAGACCATGCGCCGGGAGCACCGACCACTTTTGCTAGTTTAACGACGGGAAAAATGGTCGATTCGGACATGCCATAAGTGTGTTCGCGTCGTGCACTTTAGATCATGCGCTTAGATCGTTAAAATAGGGCCCATTTTGACCATTCATCAAAATTAACTAGTTAAAGTGGCATGATTTTACCTCGCTTTTTTATCATTCTTACCTTGTATGTAGTTATAAGTGAAGTCATGTTTTCCAGCAGTATGTTTGCCCTGGCCACCAGCTTATCTTCGGCCTTGTCCGGAGGTCCTTCGTTGGCGCTTTTCACCAGAGCTTCTGTCATCTGTAGCTTGTCAGACACAGACTTCCCCAGTTCCTCAAGAATTCTCGTCATTTCCCCCTTCGCCACCTCGAACGTCTGCACCTCGTGGTGCTGGTGCGTGCCCTCCATCAAGCACTCGGAGCAGAGGAACAGGCGCTCCTGCGTGCACAGGTACTCCGTAACCTTCAAGTGCACCGGGCACCTCTTCCCATCCCGTTCTGCGGGCAGCCCCACTAAGACGTGTAGCGATCGGTGTCGTTCCTCGTGTTTCTTGAGGTGGCTGGGGCACAATGACGTTTCACAGCGTGTGCAGAATTTCACCGCAGCCACTGGATCATCCAGGCAATGGTCGCATGGCACCGTCGGGCCTCCTCTCAGTCCGCCGTCCGAAGTGGCCGCCAGGAACCCATCCACGATACCGCTGAGCTTGAAGTTCTTGGGAAGAGTCTCCGGGCTGCCGTACTCTTCCCTGCACTCCGGACAACGTTTCGGGGACTTGGGGTCTTCTGCGTGGGCAGCATTTTGTATACAACCCAGGCAGTAATTGTGTCCACAAGGAAGGGTTACAGGATCACGGTACAGCTGCAAACAGATCGGACAGCTCAACTCCAAAGCAAGACGCTCCTCAGGTTTACTTAGAGACATGTCTACAGGTTCTTAGCGAAGGCACTTCTGTGTGTTGACTTTGAGAACTGAGGGACATCAGAGCGGTTACTGGTATAGCTTGTTCTTCTGAGCCTGTACTGCAACATTCCAGGTCAAACGCGATTGCCGAGAAATGCAATTGGTTCTACCAGCAACACGAGAATTATAGCAACTGACAATGTTTATGGATGAAACAACAACCTCTACTGGAAAATTAAAAATGGATAAATGAAGCGCTGTGGATATCCATGCATGTTGATTAGAACCAAGGAAACCAGAGGAACAAAATAAAAATGAAAGCAACGTTTTTACAAAGAACATGTGCCATGCTTCTTGATGTTTATGGTAAACACTAATTCCTCCGTGTGAGGCTCCTTTTGTGCCACATCTGAAAAACTTGAGAGTGCTTCATCCTGTTGCACAAACCAGAAAAGTTTGGTACTTGTGTCAAGGAAAGGATCTGACTGTCTGAAACTGACAGTCACGCTACGGCCCCTTTGAGAGGGAATCGAAATCAAATGCTTTTGATTGTGCTGAAACAGATTAGGACATAATGCGTCACTTTCACCACTTAAATGCATCTCTTCTATTAATCACAGATTGTATTGTAAAGATGAACGTTTGCTCATGAGTCATGACACATGGGCTTTTTAAATAGGTAACAGGACATTTATTTCCCTATCAGTCCTGTCAGAACACGTCAAAAGACTAAAATTTACAAAGCGTCAAATGTAAGTGCATTACATGTCTACAGAAAACCTCAAGACTCAGATAAGTGCTAAAGTATTTTTTTTTTAAGATAAGTCAGACAACTGAAGCTCGCTCAGGAGAAACCTCCCATCTGTAGGATATCTCAAATCCCCCGGAAGTCTTGCTGTCATTTGATTTGTGGGAGACGTCCAGGTGTTGTGATCAAAGCAAAATCCTCTCACTGTTGTCATCTTGTGAGATTCAGAAAGAATGTGAAATTGCTGCAGGGAATCTTGAACCAAAGCCATGGTGAGATATGTACAAAAGCAGAATGATCATAACAGTAGACCAATGCAAATCTGTGCATCATGTTCAGTCAAAAGCAGTTTGAATTGTAACGTGTCTTGACTTTTTGTCTTGTGGAATACAGTCAAAATCTGCATTTTTCAATCAATAAAAAATGCATGATGATCACTGGCTGTCAGGTTCAGCCGAAGATAGAATGTGTATTTGATATTCATTCATTTTAACAAGATCCTCATCGCAACCAGCAGCCTGAAATATATTCTTGGTCCATTTTCTTCACAGAGTTGGGCGTTAAGGAGCAGCTGGGAGTGAAGGCAGAACGCCGCTCTCACTGTCATACATGTCTGCCATCTTGTGGTCTGATACATATCTGATGAATCACAATACATATGAAAGACCAATATTTCTTTAATCAGTTGATTTCTGTTTTAGAGGATGACATAAAGGAAGGGTTTCAAAGTCTGACATTACTAGTGAAAATGCTTCTATTTTGCAATAATTTCTAATTTATTTATAATAAAATCAATATGGGTAAAACGTTTATTAGAAAAACCAACATGTACAAATCGTTTTGATTTGCTTTGATTTGATTTGATAACGATCCAAAGAGCATCTCTGTGCTTTAGTGGACGCAAGAACATCTGCTCGTCTGTACAAAGAGATTCACAAATATTTCTTCATGTTTGGTTTATTTTCAGGTTTAAAGTCAACAAAATCCTAGTTTTTCAACGTGGACTCATTATGTGTTCCCACAAATGTAAAACCTACATTTGTAATGAGGAAAACTAGCGACTAGAGAATTTCACATTTGCCAAATGTTTAGGGATAGTGACTGGATTAGGGCTAGTCTATAGTAATTTGCTTAATTTCAAGTCAACAGTCAAGTCATACTATGATATAAAAAAGCAAATGTGCATGTGTTGTGTGTGTATAAACCACAGTTATAAGAAGGATGGAATTGTAATTCTCGTTTAGCCCCAGTTTAAACAGGGGTTCAGTATTCAAAGAGGCCTTTCCTTTCCTCAGTGCTTGTTAAAGCATCCGTGGGCTCTGCAGGTAATAGGGGACCCTAACCCAGCAATAACGTCCACTTTGAAGTGGAAACGCTATTAAATCAACGTATGGCTCCCCTCCTCCCACAGGAACAAACATGAGCCCGACGGAGCAGGGCCTTTCCCCACAAGCTACCACACAGTGCTGCCTCTTAAATTTAATTAGGCTGTAATAAAAAAATTCTGAAACAAAGGTGCGCTAGACTGCAGTACATTCAGGGAAACAATTCTGTGTTCATTCTTTGTAGTTTAACCTTTTTGATGGCGTCTTATATGTCAGACTTGGTCATTAGAGGTTTGCGAAGTGCTTAAAGGGATAGTTCACTCAAAAAATTAATATTCTGTCATCGTTTATTCGCCCTCATGTCGTTCCAAACCCAAAATCACTTTGTTTCTTCTGTGGAACATATAAGAATATTTTGTTTTTGAAGAATGTTGGTAAGCAAACCGTTTTGGTGACCATTGACTTCCATTGTATATACAAAAAAACACAGACATATTTCAAAATATCTTATATGTTCCACAGAAGAAAGAAAGTCATATATGATTGGAACAACATGGGTGAGGAAATGATCACAGAATTCAAATTTTTTTGCGATTAAAAATCAAGTTATGTACTTTTTAATTTTAAAAACTGACGTCTTGTCCATTGCAGGTGGCATGATGAACTTTGCTCATTTTAATGTGTGTGTGTGTGTGTGTGTGTGTGTGTGTGTGTGTGTGTGTGTGTGTGTGTGTGTGTGTGTGTGTGTGTGTGTTAATTTTCGTATTGCAAATGTCAAGACAAATGTGAGTTGGAAAATGCAGTGTTTAAAATATACACTATCAAGCAATAATTTCAAGAGTACAGTAGTTTTGTTAAAATAAAATAAAAACAGTTCATATTGTTTTTTAAATAGTGTTGGTGTATATGAATCCTCTGTTCATCGACCATAAATCCATGTTTTCCTTGTGCTAGCTGATATGGGCTGTTAATAGCACGGTTATGCTCATCATCCAGATTGCTGGAAGACTGAAGTGATGCATTAGTGATAAAGAGCATCGGACATATGGTGTGATGGGGTTATTGGAAGAATCCTCCGGCCTGGCAGTTATTTTTGTCCAAAAGCATTTACATAAGACTTGAATGAAAAGAACCCATCTTGAATCGGGCAGAAACCAGATGCCCATGCAGACATTAAAAGGTCCTTTGGAGACGCAGCTTCAAAACGAATTTAAGGAAATTCCGCCTGTGCGGAACAAAAGCCCAAAGCTATTTATCCAATATCCATCAGAATTTACAGATCTGTTTAGATCTTTAAAACTGTGTCTGTGCCGTGTGACTTTGCTTTAGTTTGATGTTCGGTCAGCTAATGAAGATCAAGTTTATGATGCCTTTGGCATTTTAATGCTTTGAACGCTAATAATTAAGCTGTTTTTAGAATGTAAATATACTTCATGAGCTCAGAATCAGGGATGTTTCATTTCATGAAAGTCTGTATTTATTTATAAGAGCATTTTTTATGGATCTATGAAGGTTCAGAGCAGTCCGATTGTGGACATTGATGACAACTTGCTTACAAAAACAATTAAAAGGCTTTAAACTGAGGATTGTCCATACATAGTGTTATATGAAAGGAATAGTTTACCTGCAAAAACTGTCAATAAAATCAGTTTATATGTCCATATGAAGCCATACCATAATTTTTTTTTTTTTTTTTTTTTTTTTTTGGAGCTTGACAGAAAGATCTGTGTGAAGATTCTTTAAACTTTCCACCAACAAAATAGCAGCAATTTTATATCATGCTGGAATAAGATGAAGGTGAGTAAATAATGACAGGATTTTCATTTTTGGACTATTGCTTTAAAAATAACGCCTCTTCTTGCAGTTGCCGTAGAGGTCAGACGTAGATTTCTCATGACCTGGAACTGGCTCGATCTCACCTTTTCGCTGATCCCAGCACGACCTCTTGCAGAAACACCTCCATGTTAGGCAGAAGCTCCCCTCCTCCTCGGCGTCTGCCCACAGGAAGTGAGTCCTTTGGGGAGGAAATGGCTCCCAGATGTGTGGAGGTGACCCAGAGCTCTGGAGAGAGAGGTGAGCGAAGGTCGTCACAAGAAGAAGAACAATAGAGTGTCACAGTCCGCCTTCATCGCAGAAGTGAGAATGGACTGCGTAAGAAAAACTTGCATTTGTCACTTCAATTGAAAACATAAAGGGCCGGTTCATCTGCTCATATGCTGCTTACAAAAACTAAAATCAGATGAATTTTAATGCGTTTCTGATGAATGGTGCTTCACACTGGTTATCCTCAACCTATCTGAAGGCATATTAAAGGGTTAATTCACCCAAAAATGAAAATTATCCTAAAATTTACTCACCCTCAAGCCTCATCCTAGGCGTATATGACTTTCTTCTTTCAGCCAAACACAATCGTAGATATATAAAAAAATATCCTGGCTCTTCCAAGCTTTATAATGGGAGTGAATAAAGCCTGAGTTTTTGAAGCCCCAAAAAAGCATATCCATCCATCATAAAAGTAATCCATACGGCTCCAGGGGGTCGATAAAGGCATTTTGAAGCAAAGTGATGCGTTTTTGTTAGAAAAATATCCATATTTATAACTTTATAAAATAATCACTGGCCTCTGGTAACGGCCGTATGCGAGCAAAGTCCCTTTAAGACCAGTCATTTCACTCGGCGGCCATCTTTAAAACGCCTCTCGGGCAGCAAGTGCAGCTCCTGTCTCCAAAACTGTTCGCCAAGCTTACAATTAAATTTCATCACCAATGAAACCTGACAACAACGTAAATTTTGTTTCTAAACGCTCGAATCAAAACGTAATTTTTCAGGCTGGATCAAGCTAATGTGCAGTGGAAGCGCATCTGACTGTTTCTATGGGAACCGCAGCTTCTAACGGCTGCAGTGATGCGATGACTTTACCAATCGCCGATAGGTTCTTATTTAGAAGCGGGACTTATTCCGCCATATTGAGCGTTTCACTTTTCCCCATTCAAAACAATACGACTGATGAACACGGAAGCGCAGAGGAAAGAGCAAAACAAAACACTGGTCATGAATTAGAAGTCTAAAATTAGAATTTTTTAATATAAATGTGGGAGGAGCTTGAGTTATTAGTTAGTTAGCTCTATTAGTTAGAACCGCAAGAGGCGTTGACTCTGAGCTTACGCTACTCCTACATCCTACATCATGCGTCGGGTCAGAGGTCACTCTTCCGCCGGAACTAGACTTGCATACGGCCGTTACCGGAAGCCAGTGATTATAGTTTATAAAGTTATAAATATGGATATTTTTCTCACAAAAACACATCGCATCGATTCAGAAGGCCTTTATTAACCCCCTGGAGTCATATGGATCACTTTTATGATGGAGGGATGCACTTTTTGGACTTCAAAAACTTGCTAAACTTAATTAAAGTGACCATTCACTCCCAATATAAAGCTTGGAAGAGCCAGGATATTTTTTTAATATAATTCTGATTGTGTTTGGCTGAAAGAAGAAGGTCATATACACCTAGGATGAGGCTTGAGGGCGAGTCAATCATAAAATAATAATTTTTGGGTGAACTAACCCTTTAAACTGCATAAAGGCATATTTAGATATCTTGAAAAAAATTATAGTTTTGATTTACAAAACAACACTCATAGAGATCAATGCTCCAAAAAAAAAAAATAAAAAAAAAAAAATAGGCAGGTGTTTTTTTAAGCAATCGTGTTGTATCTTTTAAGTTTCATCTGATCCCATTATGTTCTAATACCAGCGGTGATTTACAGAGGGTTAACAAAGGCGTTTGTTATGTCTGCATTGTCATAGTAGTAGCAACAAACTCACAAACACAGATTGCGATAGCCTTTCATCTATGACACCGCTTTTTCCACACGCTAGCAACAGTGAGGTCATCGCGAGTCCCGCAGATGTCCACCGTCCCATACGGAGAGACTCGTCCCAGTGTGTGCGCACGCTAACGCTCCTAACGCTCCTCTGTCAGCCCTGCTGGAGATATTAAGGCCAGAGATTTCCGCGGACCGTCGCGTTAGAGAGCGTTTTAAAGCCTGGAATGCTTTGCTATGTTGACGGACGTGTTGTTTAGCGAGGCAGGAGCGCTGGGCTTGAGGTGGAAACAGGGGGGATTCGAGAGATGAGGGGATGAGATGAGGAGGAGGGCGAGGGGTCTCGAGTGTTAGTGAAACATTATGTCACGGCCTTGACGAGGAAATGAAATGCGCAGCATCAATCAGGCGGCGGGCCAAGATCAAAGCCAGCCCCACACTCTCCCATATGGTTCTGTTTGACCAGTGCTTTGCTTTTTCCCTCTTCGTTTTTTTTTTTTTTTTTTTTTTTTTCTTCTCTTGGCCTCTCTCAGTGGTTTTTTCTTCTTCTTTTTTTTGAGAGCGGGCCTTTTGTTTTTTTTCCCCGGCAGAAATTCCTCCACGTTACTGAGGCAACGACGTGGTAGCACGCAAGGTGAGAGGTCTGAGGAAACCAAACCTGCCGCAGATCACACTCGTCTCGCTCTTACGCTCTGGTCCTGCTGGCAGCATGATCACATGTTCAGTATTAACACACACACACACACACACACACACACACACACACACACACACACACACACACACACACACACACACACACACACACACACACACACACACACACACACACACACACACACACACACACACACACACACACACACGGGCAGTGTGATGTTCAGTTGCATCAGTGCATCATGGGAAGAACTGCTCAGAGAAAGGCATGAAGGCTCATGGTTTGTGTCTCTGGGTCAGTGACAGATTCCCCGCCTGTTCCTCGGGCTTTCTATATGGCTTTGAGTGTCACAATCAACTAAAAGATGAACATTTTCCTTACACAAATTATTATTTTCAAAAAAGTTTTTTTTGTATACATTATCCAATGTAAAAAGTTTTCAAATATCATGAATTAATAATTCATAAACATCTTTAATTTTGGGGAAGTCGCACCACATGACATTTTAGAAACCAAACCTTTCTTTCTTTCTTTCTTTCTTTCTTTCTTTCTTTCTTTCTTTCTTTCTTTCTTTATTTCTTTCTTTCTTTATGCATTTTTGCATTTCTTTCTGTTTCTTTCTTTCTGCATTTTTTTTCTTTCTGTTTTTCTTTCTTTCCGAATTTCTTTCTTTCTGCATTTCTTTCTTTCTTTCCGAATTTCTTTCTTTCTGCGTTTCTTTTTGCGTTTTTGCGTTTCTGTATTTCTTTCTTTCTTTCTGCATTATCTTCTTTCTGAATTTCTTTCTTTATGTGTATCTTTCTTTCTTTATGTGTATCTTTCTTTCTTTCTGTGTTTTTTGTTTCTTCCTGGGTTTTTGCATTTGTTTCATTTTTGTGTTTCTTTATTTACGTGTTTCTTTCTGGTTTTTTTCTGGTTTTCTTTCTTTCTTTCTTTCTTTCTTTCTACATTTCTTTCTACATTTCTCTCTGCATTTCCAAAATAAATCTAAATTAATTTTAATACAGGAATTAAACCATACGCATCATGGAAGAGGTGTTCAAACCATTGTGTGAATAACATTTTAATGCACTTCTGAATTAAACAAAAGATAAACCGAAAGAAGAATGAGTGTCACATGCATTTTCAAACAGACTCCTTTTGAAGAAATGATTTAAGGCTAGTATTTTTCTACATGCACATGCTAACGCTCCTGTGTCTGCCCTGGTGAAGAGATCTCAGTGGACTCGAGAGGCTTGTGGACCCACAGTACCACTTCCACCAGGGGATCCTGTGTTACTATCGCTGACCCAAGTCTAATTCACTCCTGTCCAAAACTCCTCCAGCGCACCATTGTTTATATCAGCCGTCGTATAGTTTCTCCATAACTCCGGTACCCCTAAGCTGTTTATTTCCTGTCAAAGAGTTTCAGTGACGTTGTGGCGTATAAATGTCTTGATCAGACGCAGGTGCGGTGTGGGAGGGACATGTGATCGGACCTCGCTCCGGAGGCTGATTTTGACTGGGACCACCATGGTGCGAATCTAAACAAGCTAAAATGCCAGTGAAAGTGGCTCCAACTCTTTGTGACAGAGTGGGTCAGTGTACATGCACATTGTATGATATTAAATAATCACCTTTAAATGTGTACATCTTTCATAACTGATATTAGTGGTTAAAACACATGCTCTATTACATCGAGCCATGGTTTTCATATTAGCAACGTCAGTAAACAACTTGTGTCCTTTCTAACTGCTTTTCCCTTCATATCGTGTCCTCTTATACTGTACTATAAAATAAAATGAAAAATAAACAAATAACTATTAATTTCACCCAAAGCTTAATTGGATAAAGTCAAATTAACTGTATGAATACTAGGGGTGCTCCGATTGATCCGCTGCCGATTCGCTATCGGCCGATAATCGCTTCGGGAAGTTTGATCGGCGGTCTCTATAAAGGCTGACCTCATAAACCTGATAAAACTTATTATGCCCTTTTATGAAGTCTTGATTGTGTTTTTGGAGTGTACTACAATGTTTTCATGCTTGATTGTTAAAAAAATTCATAATTTTACATTCTTACAGCTCCTCTCTCCTCTCGAATGCGTCGTTTTCGATGAAGCCCCTCCTTCTGAAATGTGCTGTGATTGGTTAGCAGTGTGTTGTCATTGGCAGCGCTTAGCACGTGTTCAGGAAATGTCACGCCCCTTCATAACCGCGAGCTCTACTCAGATGGAAATATTAACGATGCCATCAGTTTCAAACCAGGTGATTCAGACCCTGACAATGTTAACGAAGAGGATCGTGCTGAACGGATTTCAAGCACAGATTTCACAGGACGTTTCAGAGTGATATGTTTTTTTTTTTTTTTTAATAGATACGATGTTATCCACCATTTAATCATATTTGTCTGAAAACTATGGTAATACAGTAATCAATCACAAAATCATGGATCATTTTCCTAAGGGGCGATGAACAGTCTTACAAAAGCAAGAGCTTACAAAAGCTACAGTAAACACCACTGCAACTTGTAATGTTAGTTAGCAAGCTAGCGGAAGCAAATCTTTGCCCTTCGTTTACATCATAGCTATCATAGTAAGACAGCGCGCTGATGCACACTCAAGGCCGCGTCACAAACAGCTCACGAGTACCAAATTGATCAAATACACACAAATGCATGTGCAAAATTACCGTCTTGACAAGTATGCATGTAAACACAGTCAGCGTTTTCTTAAGTCAACAGTTGAGAAAGTTGTGTAATAGTATATTGGATCTGTGCATTGAGTCTTAAAGTGACGTTGATGTTTTTCAGTGTCTTTAGTGTCTTTTTCAGTGATGTTTTTCAGTGTCTTTTTGTTGACACTCACTGCTCTTGAATAACTAACTTTGTAATTATAAGGATTACTATGTAATTAATTTATTCAGGAAAGACCATCCAGTATTATTTTACGTTTGATATTAAATTTATTAGAACTTATTACATTTCTGTAGTATTTCTGACCTCAATATTACCGTTAGACCTACTTGAAAAAAAACAAAAAAACACTGTTTATTTTCTTTGTATCTTTATTCTATTTTATTTATTTGTGCTACTGCTTGTAAATTGATTCTTGGTTCTTATTTTATTACTGACTGTTTACTTGTCTTTTTTTTTTGTGAATTCAGTTTGGAGTTTGAAATCAGGCTTGTGCTGTGTGTAAGCTATTGTGCAACAGTTACCCCATTTGTAAAAACAAAAATACACTGCATGATCAAACATTTAGGTGAGATAATTATATATATTTTTGAATATAATTATATACAAAGAGTTTGTGCCTATTTCAGGTTTAATTCTATCTTGGACTCGAGTCTGGTCTCAAGTCCTACTATGAGTGTTCTTGGATTGTTACTTTTGACTTTATAAAATATTTGTGACTGAAAATCGTGTCTATGGCATATCTGACTAAAGAAAGGGAAAAGAAAGAATTTCGACAAAATTAAAAATATGGAATACGAAGGGTAAGGGGAAGGGGCAGGACTTGTTCCCTTCACTTTGAATAAAACAAAAATTTGTCCCTCGCACTCCCCCTGTAGTCAATCATTGTATCCCTTAAAACTCATCTTTGATCACCAAAATTTCCTTTAAAAAAAAATCTTCATGCCTTAAAATAGCTTGAATAACTCGACACCCTTGCCTCATTTAGTATACACGGTTCTATGAATACGCATATTAGCCCCGCCTCCACTCACTCACACCAGCTCAGAGATCCACTCGTTGACGATCACATGTTGATCTGATTGGTTACAAGGTAGTTTGTGACGTCAGAAACACCAGTGATTTCAAACTGTGTTTTTGAGACTGCAGTTTTAAGGAGAAAATACTCAGCAATGCTGTTGACTTATGAATTTGTACATGGTTTGTCTTAAAGCATATTAAAAACACCACACAGACATAAACAACATTAAAAGCTTGATTTTCACCACAGGGGGACTTTAAGATATTGTATGCTGCCTATAGCTGTGAATAGCCCTTTAACATGGCACATTTTGTACTTTCCCCGTCTCTGGCACTCATTTCAGTTCATGGGGCCTCTGCTAATGAGCTGATAATGTTGAATCAGGTGTGATATTAGATATGGGAGCTGGAGTACTAAAGGTCCAGCAACACTGATCTGACACACTCACAGCTCGGCCAGAGCTTGGCTTCTGATCACTCCTGAAAATGATGCATGATTTTCTTCTCTTCTGCTTCTCATTGCAACAAAAATAAAAATGGCAAGACAACACAAATAGGATACAGTTGCATTACTTGGCCAGTCAGAAATGCCTTGGTCTTGCATTCTGTCCCTCTCTGTCTCTTGAAATCATTGCTGCACTCCTGCAAAACTGTCAGTTTTCTTAATCTGCTAGAAGACATTAAGACATAAGAGAGACTAAAAAATGAGGCTCGTTGTTTGTACTTTTAACTGTTGATTAGAGTACTTTTAAAGCTGCCCCTTTAAATCAATTCATTGTGTTTTTGATTTGCATACCATTCATACAGCATGTTGTGTGGTTCTGAAACCAATTTTAATTTCAGCAGGACTTTGTTATGAGATTTTGAAATTAACAATCACAATAATGGGACATAATCAAGGCAGGGTTGGTTTAATTTGAATTGTCACATTTTTCTTAGTTGTAAAGGTCAAAATAAAGCAAAAAAATAATAAAATAATGTGTGATGTAATCGTTTAATTCAGGCATTCAAAATTCACTTTGTGGTCTTGGCCAGTCCTGACTCAAACAAAACCATTTCTAATAGTGTGCTGATATGATGCTACATTATATATAAACACAGATTAGTGATTTAAAGTTCACCATATCTTTTTTCTTATCACGGTTTGACCACCTTTTAAAATGTTACAATGCAACAAAAGTATATAGAGATCAAATATGCATAGACAAATAGACACTCAGTGATCTTCAGTTTTCACTCAGCATGTTCAAAATAATGTTCAGTTTACCCCTGAAAACCTCGCCATGCCATAAAGTCAACAGAGAGACAGCATGAAACAGCATGCAAAACAGCAAGCCTGCTTCTCAGCTCCTTCCTATTGTCTGTGTTGGGCTGTGCCGGGGAAAAAGAGGAGGTGTGGAGTGTTGCAGTGGTGGAGGGGGTGTGTATGGACTAAAGGCTTGTTTTGGGGGAAATCTGGAACCAATATGCTTCAGACAATTTCAAGAAAACTCTACAGCAGAGTCTTTGCCACTACCTTAGATCGAGCCCCCCTCCTTATGGCTCTGTCCTCCAATCACGGCATGCGTCGCCTTCCTGTTTCCTTCGAGCGGCTCCACCCCTCAACCAATCCACCTCTCAACCAATCGCTGATCAAAGTAGGTAGGGCTTTTCGAAGACTTACCACTGGCCTTTATAAAAGACCTGACAACCAGATGGTGATTTGAGGTTTCAAGAACTGACCTACAGCTACATGACATACTGCGGAGACAGAGATTTTTACGAGCCCAGATGCATGGCCGTATAATCCGGCACCTTCTTGAGTTGGAAAAAAGCACGCCTTTTGCTTTGATTTGTTTTGCTTTCCCTTGAAATTGCTCTTAGTCAAAGGCAAAGAAACGGGCCGCAAGCAAAGCGAAATAGGACAGAAGCACGGGATTGACAAGTAAAGGACGACGGACCGTCATGCGAGAGGAACAGACTTGTGGCGACTTTCCCGAGGGTGGGGTCCTACCCAGTGAAGAGGAGCAAGAGCGTCGCCCCAACAAGTGCCCTGTCGTCGTTGCACCCCCGGCTGGTCCTCGGAAGCGGCTGACAGGTCCCAAGAAAGAGCCTAGTGGACCCCTAGCACAGGACGACAAAACGCCACTGGAGGGCCCGTCTACGCTCGTTCCCTCTGGCCCCAAGCGGCCCAAGAGGAATTCACCCTCGTCCTCATCAAACTCTTCAGCCTCCCTAGTGCCCACCGTGAGCGCGGTGTCACCTGTGCCCGGGCAACCATTCGAGGACCTCCACACACAACGAGTGATCGCTAACGTCCGGGAACGACAGCGCACGCAGTCCCTAAACGACGCTTTCGCCTCGCTGCGGAAGATCATCCCCACGCTGCCTTCGGACAAACTGAGCAAGATTCAGATCCTCAAACTGGCTTCACGATACATCGACTTTCTCTACCAGGTTCTCCAGAGCGATGAGATGGATGCCAAGTTGGCCAGCTGTAACTACCTGGCCCACGAGAGGCTGAGCTACGCCTTCTCCGTTTGGAGGATGGAGGGTGCTTGGTCCATGTCCGCCACTCACTAGACGTTCATCTGTTCCTAATCCTGCCGACTGACCCTACAGCCCTACGAAACGCCACCTCCAACCAGCCTCTGAACTCTGAACCTGCATTCTGCCCGAGAGAGAGTGACTCTGATTATTAAACACATTGCTTTCTATCCACCAGCTACGGCTTCAACTTCCCCATCAACAGCCATTTGACTCCTGCTGCCATGACCTGACCCTGCCTAAAGCTGACCTCTGACCTTCCAACACAGATCTTTTCACTTTTCCTCAGAGCGACCTTCTACAGGTATGTCAGACCTCAAGTCTGTAAAATTAAGTGTTATTAATGAAATATGATAGCTGATATGTGCACATGGTTCTGGTTTATGTCCGAGTTGATGATCTACAAGTTAACGCTTTCTCACAAAATAGAAAATGACTTGCTTATTGATTATGGACCTGTTGGGTTTATTTTATTACGTGCATCACAAGTGTTTGGTGAATTTATGGGCTACATTTACCTAACCTTTGTTTATGGTTTATGTGGAATCATGCAGAATCAAACATGCATCCAAAACAGTGAAATGGCCATTGAAATAATTACTCAAAGACTACAGTGTCTCAAATGGCGCTGATCTGGAAGCTCTGCTCCCAGTTACAACAAACCTCCTAAGATATTACTTTTATTAATATAATATAAGGGCATATCATTTTAAGGGCACTATCACGAAAGGTTTTCTTAAGGGGTTTGTTGTAACTGCCTCATTGCTCATTGAACAGAACGGAGCCTTTTTTTTTTTTTTTTTTTTGTGGCTGGACCTTTAACCAGCTGGACTGATGCTACTGGTCTAATGAACAGTTTACCAGTTTCAGAATCAAATGTACACTGCGAATTCAATAGACTGACAGGGGGGAAATGCACATTTATAAATGCAGAATATCTTCAAATCTGCATAATATTTCCAAATTTTGCGCTAGTTAAAAAAAAGAAAAATCTTGACTGTATAATAGACTGAAAGATCTGCGAACCTTTGAAGCAAATTGATTGTACATTTATTTTAGTTTTATGTATTTTTTTTTTACTTTTTACTTGGAAAAGGTTTATGAATCATAACCACAGGAAAAAAAAAAACACACAACATAGACAAGCCAGGTTACTCTCAAGATTATCGTCTAGAGGACAATTTTTCCAATATGTTGGATATTAATGTTTTTTTTTCTTCCATATAATAATTCTTTGCACCAATAATCTGTTCTAAAAGTTGTACTCATTTAAAATGGGCTAAATATTGACAATTTCAGATTTGCACGAATAGGTAGTCATTTACAAGACTGAACATTTGTCGATTTGTTTAAATGAAAAGAACAAACAACCAATTAATGATTCAAATCCCAGGCTAATGGTATGAGGGTTAATAGCTATCTAAAATTAAATGCATTTAAAAACAACAACAACAACAACATGTTGTCTCAAGAATCTGTGAGATATTAGCCATTTTGAGAATACAGCATGAAAATAAAACTCCTCTTTAATTCCAACATCCTAAAACGTATTGTTTCACCACAACACGTCTGGGCAGAAAAACAGATATTATTCTTATTCTTATAGACAATTATGTTCTTGTCAATTGATCCATGTTTATGCTAAAGTTCCCGATCAGGTGTATAAAACACTTCTCAACACAACATTGACCTCTGGATATTTCGCTGCCCTTACACAGGCCTACTAGCGTAGCCTCTTTTTGTGCTTTCATAGTATGCATTGTCTTAACCACCAGTACATTTAAATATACTGCAAGTATATATACTGCAACATTTTTTTTTTTTTTTTATGAAGTTATTGTCTTCATAATTCTGGTCAATCATTTTTAATTTATAACTAAATTCATGTGTAACTAATTATATGTAAATAAGTAATAACAATGTAGTTAATATGTAATTAATATAAATGTGTGCTTGTTTTCCACTGAGCACATTCCACTGAACCAGTGGTCATGTGTTGTTGTTAAAGATAAAGAAAAGCCATTAAAGGAAAAGAAAAGTGAGTGAGCAGGAAGCAGGGAAAGGTGGAGAGGACTCTCCTTTAGCCCACGGGTGTAAATCGCCCTCCCTTTGCCCTTCATAGGATCTTGTATCCAGTGTCGTGCAATCAGAGGCGACCGGGCCTAGACATGCAGGAACCTAATGATTGGAAACAGTTGTGGGGTGTTACAGAGGTGTGTGTCTATCAGTGTGTGTGTGTGTGTGTGTGTGTATGAGAGATACATCCCATACAACACACCACTAATTCAGTTCGTTGATATATATCAGTTTTGATGTTAACGTATATGAAGAGGAAGATTTTAGAGAACATATGTGACTTTGTACCTATTTGAGCCACATATAGATTTTTGGGCACTGATCACAGAGTTTGGAAATATTTTATTTGCATGGCCGTGTAATTTTAGGATGGTGAAATCCCCCTGTAAACCCAACCCGAAACAGAGATATTCTCCAGCAATGTGCTAACAGTTAGCTCTGGCCAGGTCCAGACTAAACCTGTACACATTTATCACATTTTCTGCACTGATGTGGGGTGTGTGTGTCTGTGTATGTGTGTGTGTGTGTGGGGAGCTGAAACAACTCACTGTTATTGGTAGCTGTAATCAAATTAACTCAAATATTCACAAAAGAACAGGCAAGGGATGTATAGAACTCACCCCAACAGAAAGGTGGCAATTTTGCAGTGTTTTCTGCACTATAAAAAAAAAAAATGATATGATCAATGAGTTATGACAACGTGTTTTTTTTACATTGCTTTAACTCATCAAAATAATTCAAGCAATTTTCAGGCTTTTTTTTTTTTTTTACAGTGTGTTTTTCTGTGGAGTAGCTCTTACATTACAGCTTTTACATTTTGCTTTTAAATTACCAAAAATTGTATACTCTCAAAATAAAATCTTTGAAAATCAACTTTAAGGTTTCAACTGGAACTATAAAAGGTGCATTAATCAAAACATGGAGCCCTTCTTATGAATGATTATTATTATTTTGATAAAAGTGTGTCATTACAGTTCATCTTAAGATTAATAATGGGGTCATGCTCTATTAGCTTTAGCCACAATAGACAAACCAACATCACAAATAACAAAAAGATCTTTAAAGATACTTGAAATTCAGCTTTGAACCAGTTTTCTGACTCAGGCCAGGCAGTGATCATAATCTCAATCACTAAAATTGCATCTTCAAGTATCAATATTTAATTTGCATTGTTTTGTTTTTTTTAAGTTATCCAATCTTGATTGTCCGATTTGTGGAAAAATATCCGTGTTGTTAATGGAAACATTGTGACTATGATTCTTTGTCAGGACTTATTTTTGGTTGTGGTTTACTTGGACTTGTCACATTCAGCACATGCTGTATTACTTCAGCAATGTCCTTCATTTATATGAGATGAGTCAACATGTTTGCCGGTGCTCATGGGAATGAGTCCTTCGCTTCAGGCTGTGATGACGAGCAGATTCCTGCAAACCGATTGGCCAATTTAAATAAAGCTGTTTATGAAGTAATCCAGTTGCAAACAGTAAATTCCTTTAAAACTCCTAAATGTTTTATCCCACCAGTGTTTGACTTTCTATTGTGTTCGTTTTCAAATTGACTATTTTACATTTAAAATACAAAAATATTCCATGTAAGTCTCTAAATGAATTAAGATGACAAAAGCTGCATTCATAATAATAATCAAAATATAAGATAAGCAAAATGTAAAATAATTTTAAATGGAGTATATAGCACCATACATACATACAAATAACTATATTCTTGCAAATAGTCCATTTACAACGGGTCTTCTGTGACAAATACATTTTTAAATGTATTATTTTGATCATAAAGCACATTTCTGACATCTTCTCCTCTTCTGTCTCTCAACAGTATCCCACTATCCCAGAGGACATCATGCTTCAACATCAAGCCAACAATCCTTCCCTTCTCCCAATGGAGCTATAAAACAAAATGCGGAAAACGACCCTCAAGAGGAACAGACACCAGCGGTGGTCCGGTGACCAAACGCACATCTAAACCAAGACTCTGGAAACGACTCTGATTCAGTGGCAGAGTGCTGATCTGAGATCAGTATGTACGGACGCACAGAGGCAGACATTGACTGTCATAAGGACTCTACATGTATAGCTAACCTTAGCCTGACGGAAAAATGCTACGTAGACTCACTATATTCTCTGATATACAGATCCGATCATTTCAGAGTTGTTGCGCTTGTCATTTATGCTGTATATTAGCCAACATTATTGCTTTTGTGACAGTGTAACAATTTTGTCATGGTATATATACCACATTTGTCTAAATGTATAAAGGTTGTTACGCATTTAAAAAAAAAAATAAAGCTGTAAGATTAATTCTACAATATGACGACTTGGTGAATAGCAATTGCATAAAAGTAAGTTATTAGTACAGTTACTTTATAAGTATGAAACTGCCTTTCAGCACAAATAAAAACTGTCAAAAACTGTTTTGAAGAATTGTGATCCGGGGGGAAAAAAACCCTGAGAAAGTTTTAAGCGACAGATGTTGATGTTCTGCTAGTACGATTTCTTTAGGATCCAGCCAGACAGACACTGCTAATTACTTAATTAGAATAAAACGCTGGCTAAACGTGGTCTGCACATAAACTTGGCATTATCCTTTTTAGTTTGAGGCTTCAATGAATATATGTCTGGTTGGCAAGAAATAAGACAGACCGCCTCACCACAAAAGTGCCATGTTCTGCTGTTTACTATGTGTAAATTAGGTAAGGCAATTACAAGATGTATGTTTGAAGATCACTGCAAAACACACTGCCATAGTGGCCCAAACTAAAGCCGAAGCCGAAACGTGTGACAATAGAGGGAACCAGTGACCGGATGAACAGCTGACGATCCAGTGGCTTCAGGCTTCCCGTATTGCACATTTCTTTGGTTGTGCAATACGGGTTCATTCGTTTATCAAAATTCATCATGGCAACAGTTAATATTAAAAGACTCAAAAAATAATATGGCATCTCCTTTAAATAGTGTAAGAGGATTTCAGTGTAAATTATTATTATTATTTTTTTTTTGGGATGACTAAATTACCAGTTTTACATTAGTAACAACAGCTGTTTTTTGGTGGAGAATGCGGGCATTAGTTACCATAGTATATTTTTGTAATGGCAATGCTATGCTGAAATAACAAAAAGATAAAGCTGTAGATCTGAGTGAATTTTTGACAAATAATAGTAAACAGATGGACGTGCACATGTGACGCATTTGATTCATTTCATATATAGTGTAAGAAGTTTTCAGTGCAAGTTTTTTTTGACCAAATTAAAATTTTAAGTACAATCAACTAAGTAATTTCAACTTAAACTGACTTAAATAAATTAGTTGAATCTTGTATAACTTATTTTGATGAGTTAAAGCAATGTAAAAACATATTTTGTCATAACTTATTGATCATATAATTTATTTATTTTTTTTAAGTGTAGTAACAACATTTGTATTTTGGTGGAGAATGCAGGTATTGTAGTTACCATAGTATATTTTTGTTACGGCAATGCAACGTTCAAATAATAAAAAGATCAAGCTGTAGATCTGAGTGAATTTTTGACAAATAATAGAAAACAGATGGATGTCCACATGTGACACATTTGATTCATTTCATTCAGTTCACTGGTATTTGATGTTCAGAGCACCAGAATGAACAAATAAAAAAATGACAAAGCCGAACGAAATTAAGGCAAACAAAAAAAATGCTTTCATTTTAATTAGGAAGATAGAAACAGTACAAAATAGACATTCTTTTCTATACACAGAGAAATAAAAGAAGTCGGAAATAAACAAGGGAATCGTTAAGCACAGGAAGATTCGAAAACATAATTTCTGTTATTCTTTGTTAAACAGATCCAGTTAGTGGGGTTGACAGGTGAAGTACTTCAAGGCACATAGGTGAAGTCTCTCTGGTGGTAACTATTTACATTTACAACGAGGCGAAGGGAAATAAATGAGAGAGGAATTAAGACGGCGCTGGTTTGCTTTTACAGGAGTGAAGACAACAGCACACGCTCTCCATCTTACTTCATGAAGGCTTCGGAGAGACAAGAGAATACAAGCGCTTTTGAGAGGTATATCGAAACAGTAAAAATGCACAAAGCTATTGTAAGAATACACCACTGGAATATAAGTGTATATAAGACGCATAGCAGTGTCCGAACTGCAAGGGAATGTCAAGATCGGTTTGTATTCGCGGTCCGAACGGCCCGGCGAAACTGTCACTAAGTGCGTGCTGTCGAATTTAGTCGCTAACCAAGACGATTTCTGGTTTTTATCAAACGCTGAAGGAGAACAGGTACGTTTTGTCGATGTTGAAATGCAAGTGCACCGTTTGAAGTACTATAAATATGCAGCAAGATCGCCGCTAGTTTAGAGATTAGCTATGACTTCATTAATGGGCGAACGTCGGTCTCTGCTCTATTTTACAACAGTCTTCATGGGGGTCTGATGGGCAAAGGCTACCCAGGGTCTTCATGAAAACAGCCATATGAACACAAAACATCGATAAATGGGAGGATGGTGCTATATACATGGAATCATACAAGCGCATAACTATCCACAGTGGTTTGGTACGAGGCAAAAGAGGGAGCAAGCAAAGACTCATTGGTCGGGCAGGTGCAGCCGCAGCATTACGGAAATCTGTATAGGAATGCCTCTATTTTATTACACAATAACAGCAATTTGTCAGGTCACGATTGTTTCTTGTAGTGAACGCAAGAAAGCATGTTAACGCTGTATTTTGGTTGTAAATACAGAGGTAAATGGTTGTGCAGACTCAAAAAAAAGATAAGATTTGGTCATTGTCATCCAAGTCATGCTGAATAACAAATCCGGAACAAATCCGACACTTGAAATCAAGTCAACCCAAAAGCACAACGCAAAAGTCAAACAAGCACCATGAACTGTCCTGCCAGTCCCGATAGCCGACCATCCAGACTTTAACCGTGAGATATTGATACAGCATGTGGATGATAACTTCCAGCGCATTATTCTCGGTGGGTTTGACCCGGTAGGATTACGCAGCCGGCAATATTTTGGGTTAAACGTTTGTTTAGAAAGGCTAAATAAGTGATAAACAGAATGTGCTGATGGAGCGGCACAGCATTCGAGGAGTCTGTCCGTTTCGGTCAACGGTTGGCGTGATGTTAATTTTGGTTCATTGAAGATGGCGTAAATGTGAATCCCAGCGGCTGAGAGACATATTTAATATCACTATAAAGTTCATCCACACAACTGGTGTGAATTATACATCTATGTGCAGGCTGTGGAAAACACAACGCCATCCAAAAACAATGCATCCCTCGTAAAAAAAAAAAAAAAAAAAGTGCACAGCAATGAAGGAAATTCATTAAATGCACAGAAACCTTTGAAACTTCTCCTCCACAGGTTAAAAGGCTGGATATTTCCCTTGTCCGAAACAACAAAGATCAATGAAAAATACAGAGAATTGATTTAAACGTTAAAGTGGCAGCGAGAGCCCATTCAATTGTCGTTTTGCGTTTTTGCTTGTGGTCAATTGAGGTTTGGTTGTAAATACAGAACAGACTAAATATATGACTGATAGATACACATGGACACACACATATACAAATCATACTCATATTAGTTTGGTCTAAAGAGAGACTGATCTACTTTGCGTTATAGTTAGTCTAGGGAAAGTGTAAGCACTTCCTGTGTCCACGATATTAAATGTACAGTGGTCATATGGATGCGACGTGTGCTTGCGTGCACAGAAATATGGACATATGTGTGTGTGTTTTGGGTGGGTGTGTGTGTGTGCAATACACTTGCTAATAGCTGGTTTGTCCCTCTGGCCTTTAAAAACATGAGGCGTAACATTAAATCAGATGCACAGAATCAGTACAGAGAAGTATCTTGAAGTTTTCAAGTGTACAGCCTTCATGCTGGGAATGCAGGTAGAATGTAACTGAACTTGACAAGAATGCAACTGTTTTTTTTGCTTCACTTTAAAAGAATGTTAAGCGTAAAACTAGATACAGAATTAGATCTTTCTTTTCCCAGAGGTTTGGAAAATTTCACGGTTCACATTATGGAATGCACAGTGCAAAAAAAAAAATTAAGATTTATAAAACCCACAGTTGTCGAGATCGTTATTTCTTCTTCTTCTTCTTCTTTAGTGGTTAAATTGGTTAATAGTAATGACATCATAGAATGGAGCCACTTTGCGGTTGCCAGGTGCAAGGAAACCCCTTATTTTCTCTCAGCACTTCAATAGTTCGCTTGTCAGGGGTGGTGAAGTGGGCTGCCTTTAAAAAAAAAGGTTAAATAATCCTCAACCGTTCCCACAAATCTGGTTTCGCATCTCCAGCTAAAGTAAATAGTCTCTTTTGAGGCACCAGAGGTGAATATTTGCGAGTTCTCGAGCACGTCCTTTTAGTGAATGTTAAAAACACACTAACGCACGAAGAGGCCTCATGCGTTCTAGTGTGATTGTTTGCATGGTTCTTGAATGGAGACGATGAAGTGGATCCCAGAGTCCCAGCCGAACTGTAGCTGTGTTGTTAGCTTAGCCGCGCTGCGCTGGTGGTCAGTGTTGAGGTGGCGTCTTGGGGGAGGGGCCATGATGAGGAAGCCACGCCCCCCTGAGGCACTGCTGGTCTGAGGCACGGCTCGTTCACGTGATGTGGAGCGCCATTTGGTACTGGACAGTTTTTCAGACGAGTAAAGACCTGGTTTAAAGGGAGTCGTCGTCGTGCTCCATGGGTTCATCAGCAAGGCTGTAAAAAATTAGGTCTATGTTTAGCATCAAACAATTGCCATATGGTTGTTATGCCTAAGAATGCGTCAAAAGCATAATTTCCTACAGCAGTGAAGCCCACAAGAAAACACCTATGAAAACATTAGCATGAATTAGTGTGGATTACAGATTTGCCTCTTTCTGCAAAAACAAAATCCTGTAGGACAATTTAGCTGAATATTTTTGGTGAGTAAACTCAGTTGTAGAATGTGTTGTAAATCCCTATGCTATTTTAGTAGTATTTATATACTATTGTACTTTTTATTAATATTTTGAATGAGCTTATATATATATATACTTAAATTTTTTGTAATTTTATTATCTGCTTTTGTCATTTTATTATGTTTTTATTTAAATATTGCTATTACTCAGTTTTATTTCAATAGCTTTATTTAACCATTTTTTTAAAAATAGTTTTAGATAATGATAATAACTCTGGTTTACACTGTAAATTACCAAACATATTGTGTACAGAAGAGGATTGAGCACTATAGAGGAAGGACAAATTGTATTAATCACATTTAGCAAAATGTCTTCATCATGACGCACCTTTTGCTGGTCAAGACCCCCACAGAGAGGGACGCCATCGCATTGACGGTGTCCGTTTCCTCACAGTCTTTCCTCTGGGCACCCAGAAACGACATACCCACTGTGTTCGACAACGGCTTGAGTGACGACCAATACTGGCCTGAGACAGAGGAAGACACTTCACTGTTAACAGACAGGACTACAGGCACACTGGCAGCAAACAATTGAAGGAAAAGTTCACTCAGAAATATCATTTCGGCCATTATTTACTCTTCCTTATGTCATTCCAAACCTGTATGACTTTCTTTACCAAGTGAATCACAAAAAAGATCTTTTGCAGAATGTCAAAGCTGCTCATTTCCATAAAATGAGAGTACTTCAGAAAGTGCAAAAAAACTAACTGCGAAATAGTAAACAACGCGTTCTTTAAGTGAAGAAAAGACTGAAATTTAAAGGGATGGTTAAAATGCTATAAAACATTAAAATGCTGTCATCATTTACTCACACTCATTTCGTTTTGAGATGTGATCTCAAGATATTTTAATGAAACCTGAGAGATTTCTGTCTCTCCACTGAAAGGCCATGCAACCAAAACTTTGATGAACAGATTTAATTTAAGGCTTTTAATCACATAGAAACGTTGATAAACACACATACATAGAGCACATCAAATATAGTAAACAGAAGTTCAAACATGCTTGCTTGAGTTGCAGGTTTGAGCTTCTGTGACATTAGAGAACTATAGTAGGGGGAAAGATAATGACCAATTTTTTGGTCGGTTCCTCAAACAAAGATATTGTATGACCTCAGAATATACGCTACCTATAGACATCTTCAACAGTGCAGATTACTGTACTAATTACTCCCTCTAAAAAGTATTGCATTATTTTCCAAATCCCTAATTAATCTCGACCAGTTGAACAAAACAAGGATAGACATGAAACGACTCTTTTAATTATTTCAAATAAATAATTTGCATAAATTATTCTTGAATTGACAAAAATATTCAAAGGGAGAAGGTTACATTAAAAACCTATATTTTAACATGTGATGTTTAATCTAGGGCTGTGAAACGATTAATCGCGATTAATCGCATCCAAAATAAAAGTTTGTGTTTACATAATATGTGTGTGTGTACTGTGTATAATTATTTAGTATATATAAATACACACACATGCATGTATATATTTAAGAAATATTTGCTTAAATATACTGTATATATATAATTTGCATTATATATAAATATAAATATTTTATATATAAATAACACATTTTTCTTAAATATATACATGCATGTGTGTGTTTTTATATATACAAAATGATAATGCACAGTACACACACATATATTATGTGAACACAAACTTTTATTTTGGATGTGATTAATCGCGATTCACAGCCCTAAAACCACTATTGTTTACATATAATTGTTCTATAGTCAAATGCAATTTGATTACAACTGTAATTAAATTACAGAAGAATCCATTACTTTAATTTAATTACTTTTCCTTTAAAAAAAGTCAAGTAATTAATTACTTAGTACACCCAATACTGACACTACATTTAAAATAATGTTGGTGCGTTTCTTTGTCCTTATCGGAGCTTGACTGTCTGAATCACAGTACACTTTCTTGCCCAGACATTCTGCAAAAGATTTCCATTGTGTTGAACTGAAGAAAGAAAGTCTTGAAAATGTGAATGACAACAGACTGTTGACGGCAGGCAGATAATGGCAATAGCGCGTAGAAAGCGTGAGAGAGGTAGTGTACGCCACGTAGTGCGTCCCATACCGTTGTTTTTATTGGAATATTTTGGCAGAGCAGGAACCATGTGGTGAAACAACGCTGATCATGATTATAATTAATTACGAAGAATTAAACAAATGTGTGCTACCAGGAAGCCAGTGCATTTCAGGATAATTAGAGGCAGACCGGGACGAGAGACACTCACTCTGTATTTGCAGGACTCTCTGCAGTGAAAGCACTCCGTTGGCATTGGGCGTCTGCAGTAGAGTCGACTCAGGAAGAGAATCCTAACAGAAAACCAGATGAAAAACTGTGTTTTTGTTTTTCCTTTAAAACAAAGATCACGTCATACAAGACTTTGCCAGAAAAGTCATGTTAACACCCTTACATAACAAGATTCCTCAGTATTTGTTAACAGCAATGCCATAACAGGGTTATTAAGGAATAATAAATGTGTTATAAAGTATTTGGCCGGAGAATGCATGAAATCTGACCTCCAGGCCCAGCAGGGCGCTGACACAGGCCTCAGAAGCATCGCATATGGCCGTGAGGTCGTGACCTCCCTCTAATGCTAGAACCACGCGTCCTCCTGCTAACGTCATCAGCTGCCGAGTCAAAATCCCAAAACCTGCGGAGAGACCAATAACAGCGTTACCGTCACAGTCCAAACACAAGGACATTAAAAGGATAAGGATAATATATCAAGGACAGAAATTTCCTACATTTCGCAGTGACTTTGTATCCTCCTAAAGGAGCGGGATGTCCTTCTGCGGCATCAAACCCTGAAGAGACCAACACCACGTCTGGGGAAAACTCCTGAGCAATGGGCATCACCACCGTCCTAAACATCATAACAACACACAGACATTGATCAGTTAATATTATATCAGTGATCTGCATTAGTGTCTTTATCCGAGGACAATTTCAAACCGTAAAAATGGTTAGTTCATCATTCACTCGTACTGGTGTCACTCCAAACCCAAACGACTATCCGTCTTCAGTGAAATATAAGTTATTATTAACGTATAATCTTCTCCTGTTTAACCTTAACTTGAAACCGAATCATAAACAAATCATTCAGACTGCTTTTGTGAACCTGGATCAACCGATTCATTTAAAGATCCAACTCAAAATAATGATTTGTTCGTTCTTCACTCTCATGAACATGGCAACGAAAGTCAGGGCAGATGTCAAGATTGTCAGTGAATAACAAATTAAATTTCCGTTCATGGCTTCAGAAGACTTTGAATATAGTGAGTAGTGCTTTTATGATACTTTTATGATGCGTTTGGATCTTACTTGAAGCTTGAAAGCTTCAGTGGCCATTCATTGTTGTTACGTGTAAGAGCAACCAATTACATTCTTCAAAACATCTCCTTTTTCGTTCCACGAAAGAAAGTCACGGGGAGAGTGAATTAATGAGCATTTTCATTTTTTTGGGGTTAAGTATTCCTTTGAGGGGTCTTCTGAGGCAAGACAAATATAATATTTTTAATGAAACGCTGGCAATATGAATATAACAAAAGACACGAACGCTCAATAAATGGTTACATTTATTATTAATAATGAGCAGAATGGTTCCAGATTACTTTTATTCATATTTATTTATTCTTTTGGGTGTATTTGTCAGGTCTGATCAAAGCCTTCACGGAAATATGTTTCACATGAGAAACTATTTGCCCAAAAGACTGAAAAGAAGGAAAAAAAAGTACAGTGGCGTTCCTGTTATAGTTGACAAATTCTACAAAAGAATTAAGCTGGCCGAAGCACAGCGTGACAATCCCAATGACTAAAGTGTTTGAATTAGGTTTTGTTAATAACCGCCTCGCTCTCTCTTCCTTCCTCGTTTTCCTCGTCTCCCTCTTTCTTGCGCTCGGAGGACGCCAGCCCTGCCAGCGATTTCGCCTCTTGAGCGCATCACCGGCGAGTTCAAAGCGACCGCCGCTGCATCTGGTTCCCATTTGAAGCTTGTCGTTCTCCTCACGTCACTGACAGCCCGGCATCTGGGAGCCATTTGCCTTAATTACCCAGGATCCTCCACTACTCCCCCCCCCCCCCTCTCCGCCTACCCTCACCGTTGTTACCAACTCCGCCTCCCCTCTAGACCAATAAAACTACCCACGCTCCCCTGTGTGGAGAGGAACAATTTTAGTTTGGGTGGAGGGAAAGAGAGAGAGAGAGAGAGAGAGAGAGAGAGAGAGAGAGAGAGAGAGAGAGAGAGAGAGAGAGAGAGAGAGAGAGAGAGAGAGAGAGAGAGAGCAGCATTCATTAAAGACCAATAAAAGGACGAGAAAGAGTGTACAAGACACAGGAAGTCAAGGAGAGACGGGCTGGTTAGAGGCATAACATTCAGTCCTGAAGATCTTAAAGGTCTTTTTAGACGCCCACCCACTTTCACGCAGGGATCCTGGTTAGCGTGTGGTTAGCAATGCCTCCCTGGACCAAAACCAAAAACCTGAAGCAGGCTTCCTTCAAAAATGCTAAAAACTTTTAATAAAACCACCCACCGGCGGCAATTAAGTTGCATGTGGAAGTGGCCAAGCTTGAGTTTGATCCCAACGCAATGAAAAAGCTGGGAATCATTTGAAGGCCTGCAAGTGTTTCAGACTACAATAAACACCTTGACTGATACAGGTTGGCAGATGCAAAGAAGGGGGACAAGTCCTGTTTAAAGTCTCCACAACATGATCCGTCTTCAAATTCTGGATAAAATCGAAAAGATCTCAGTGCAAATACTAGTGCACATGAACAAAGTAGAGAAACCGATGTGATATGAAGGACGCCCATAGGAAGAGCACCTGGTTCTTGGCAAAACCGATGATGGAAGGTCAAACGCTTCTTCCTGAACTCTGACCTGATAATGAACGGACCATGTAAAAGCTTAACAAGACATATAAGTGGATGGTGGAGACGTTGTGGTTAAACTTCTAGACCACGGACGATATAAGAATAGAAAAGTTGCTGGGTTCCCCAACACCACTGCACCCTTCACACAACACTAAACACCCACTTACTCCAGTTGGCAAATCACATACTGAGTAGGAACTACATTTGAATATGAACTTACTTTGTGATCATTAAAAAAGTATGTTCTGTATTGTATGAATGTGTGTAGTATGAATGTAATCCAGACGTACTACATTCTCCATGTTGTCATTGTCATGTGACTTAGAGCATCAGTACGTGGCTTCACTTTCATTCACAAATCCTCTCCCGTGGCCTCATGGGACAGTAAAGTGTCCATCGTATGCACACTTCAGAATCTCACTGGAAGTAGGAGGTGATACGGCTAATTTTCGCCTACTGTTTTTTGCATACTATGTACAAGGGAAGTATTCCACATGCGTTCACACTGCTGACATGTTTACCTGTTGTATCGTATCCACATTGTGTTCACGTAATAGATGCTGACGTGGTCAAAATGTGATAATTAAACATTTTGGCCAAAAAACATTGTTTCATTTTTTGCCATTTAATCAAATATTTTTCATTAAATTTGTTTGTGTTTACCGTCCCCTAACCCTGAAGTCAGCAAATATATCACATTTAATAATCATGCTGTCTTCCAATGTCCGAATGAATTTATTTATGCGAAAACTGATCCATAAATTCAAATATGGCATGTTTTAAAGTCCCCCTGTAGTCAATAATTTCATCCCTTAAAACTCATATTTGATAATCAAAATGACATATTTAAACGTTTTTATTCCCCTGAAATAGCTTGAATGTAACTCTACACCCTTGCCTCATTTATTATACGTGGTTTTATGAATATGCAAATGATCCCCGCCTCCACTCACTCACAGAAGCTCAGAGATCCACTCATGTTGATCTGATTGGTTACAAGGTAGTTTGTGACGTCAGAAACACCAGCGATTTCGAACCACATTTTTGAGACTGTCTTTGGTTCAGTTTTAAGTAGAAAGTACTCTTGTGCATTTGCACATGGTTTGTCTTAAATCATATTAAAAACACCACATAGACATATAAACTACATTATAAGCTTGATTTTCACCACAGGGGGACTTTAAATGAACATATCTCCAGGGAATCCTGTCCTTGTTGAAGTGTTCCCCTGAGTCAGTTGAGAATATCAAATAATGAAGTGAAAGTATCACCTGAAGGCAGCCAGGTACTCTGCGTCGCCCATGGGAGGATCCAGTCCACCGGTCCACGCCACATTAACGTTGAAACCCTCACCGGCACCAGAACCCACCTGGGACCAATCAAACACAGACAGCACTGCTGTTAAACACTGAAACGTTCCATTCACTGTGATCCTTTAGTGCTAAAGGCCATGATGCAACTATTTCTGGTTTGAATTTCACAATTGTGACGCATTGAAATCCTTCAATGAGTCAATGAAAGGTTCTCTGAGCCTATAGTGAATTACAGCAATAAATAAGAATATCGACCAGGGAGTATTTGCTGTTGTATTTGCTGTAATGTTAATCAATGATCTTTGGGTACCGACCTCTGCCGGCCCACCACTTCCGGGGAAGAAGTTTCCATTGTCGTAGCGATGGAGGGAGATGTAGAGGACGCTGGGGTCATTGTAGAAGATTTCCTGGGTGCCGTTGCCATGGTGAACGTCCTGAATGATTGATGACGAAAAATAATCAGGATAACAATCGTTTAAATTCAGCGCACAAAGGAACACTACAGCGAGTAAAAAAACTTTGACATTTTATATTATTTGTTAGCAATTTATTGTCTTTCATTTGTATTTTGGTTGCTGTTCAGTTAACATTAGCAGTACCTTTGCTTTGACCCAAAAAAGACCAAAATCTGGAAGTGATTTCATCGAAAGATTGATAAACTCAATTCATCCATTCAATCCATTCGAAAACAATATTTTCAATTATGTTTCATTAAAATATCCCAGAATAATTGTAGAATTTTTGCAGTAATGAACTAGCACTGAAAGCCACACTGTAAAAAAAAAAGTTGCTGCCCTACATTTTTTAAGTACAATCAACTTGCATGTTTAAGTCATTTCAACTTAAATTACATTTAACTGACTTAAAAAATGAGTTGAATCTTGTGTAACTTATAAAAATTGCTGAACTTATTTTGATGAGTTAAAGCAATGTAAAAACATATGTTGTCATAACTTTTTTAATCATGTAATTTGTTTTACAGTATATTGGCGATGTATCAGTAGTAAGACTAGCTATTTACTGATTTATTTATTATTATAAATTATTATTATTTTATTTTTTGTTTATCAGATGTTGTGTACTGTATTTAATGTGGATATTTAATTGAAATAAATTGTTCTTTATTTTTCATCCTGTACATTACACTGTTGTGATGCCTGAACTTACTAACAAACTCATATTGCTTTAATTGTGTATAATACACACTAAAAAAAAATGGTTCTTCAGCGGTTCTTTGCGGTGGTTAAGGTGCTATATAGCACCACTACCATTTAAAGAACCTGTTAAGCCCAGTTTGGTTCTTCATCGGTTCTTTAGCGGTTCTTTGGGGTGGTTAAGGTGCTATATGGCACCTCTTATGGTTCTACATAGCACCATTTGACAAAGGTAGGTGCTATATGGCACTTAAAGTGGTTCCCCTATGATTACAAGCCAATGAACCACTTTTAGTGCTATTTAGCACCATTTTTGTTTAGAGTGTAGGCATAGTATAGATATATTAGTATAGACTTCCAATATAAGCCATCATATCAGTTATTTGACATAACATGAATATGATGATTAGCATTCGCAGAATGAGCTCTCACCCAGTCAACGATGAGGATTTTACTGGCACTGAGTTTCTGCTGGAGCTGCTTGGCAGCGATCGCCACAGAGTTGAAGAAACAAAAACCCCTGAGAGAGAGAGAGAGAGAGAGAGAGGGAGAGAGAGAGAAAGAGATAAAGTGAGGTCTCCCACATTAAATGCCAACAAATATTGGAAACGCAACAACAAAACTGTAGTAATACACAAACAAATTTCCTCACGCAACTGAACTCCGTTTTATCATGACAGAAAAACCATTGAAAGATAATAGGTAATCTAAAAGCATTGAAATATGTACATATACACAAATAATAAACGTGTAAACTTCAAGCAGATGATTAGATCTGCACTGGGAAGTAAGGGAGCGAGGTGAAACGCTGAGAAATGTGTGAAAGAGCGAACTCAGCAGGCCAATAACTGCTGAAATAAATCAGCGTCTTTCCTCCCGCTCCCTCCAAAGCTTCATTATCAAGCCGTAAATATCCACACACACAGACAGGCGTGCTGACGCTGCAACACACACGCCGAACGCGAGGTGACAGAGTGCACATGTGCGAACACAACGCCCACGACAGACAAACACAACACTCCAAACATGCCATCAACACACATGTACAGGAAGAAGCATTTCACTCATGACCACAGTAAATAAACACAAACGCACATGCACGACACACTGCACAAGCACACACATCTTTATTATTATTATTATTATTATTTTATGCATGTGAAGAACTTTATATAGTAAGACAGTGGAAAGCAGACGAGGAAAAAACGACACGGGCCAGATTTCAAGCTATACACACATCTTAAAATCACCATTAAATCAAAACTGACCATTCTTATATATTTTTTTAATGGCAGTATTTGAGCTGGGCAACGATTAATCGCATCCAAAATAAAAGTTTGTGCTTACATATGTGTGTGTGTGCACTGTGTATAATTATTTTGTATGTATAAATACACACATGTGCATGTATATATTTAATAAATATTTGCCTGTATATATATTTATACATAATTTATATTATATATAAATATTTTATATATAAATAAATAAAAAAATCTTAAATATATACATGCATGTGTGTGTTTTTATAAATACAAAATACACAGTACACACACATTATGTACACACAAACTTTTATTTTGGATGCGATTAATCACGATTAATCGTTGACCAGCACTATTATAGACGAGTAATTTGTGCAATTTTTTTTTTTTATATTAATAGTAATCTTTAATCAGAATAACTTCCCCTCCCTCTCGCAGCGACTTCTCTTCTCTGATGATGAGGGCGGGGCAATAACCTGTCACTCACATGAGATCCACCAATAGCAAACCACAACCATCCAATCAATTCCCCACGGACAAAATCAAGCCCCGCCCTACATTTGTTCTTATTGGAGAATCCTTTTCACTTGCATATATGTCACAATAGGGAAGAAAATATGGCAACTTCCGTTTCATACCGACATTAAACAAACTCAAGCAATGCACACAGAGAAGTTTCTGTCTGTAACAGCCAGACTTACATGGGGTTTGACGGGTCTGCGTGATGTCCTGGTGGCCTAACCACAGCAAAGCCGTTCTGAAACATTGAAACCAACATGTCATTAACTGTGCATTTACCAAACGATGCTTTCACAAACGGGCCACCACTTTCAGTTAAAGCAATAAAGCCATTTCCCTGAAACATCCCCTATAACCTTCATTAAGTTTAATTACCAGCCGGGGACTCGAGTGATTGAACCGTTCCCTCATGTTGGTTACAGTTTTCCACGTCTTAATCAGTTCGGTTTGCTACTTGGTTCATTTTTATTTGAAGCAACGGTAATTGCTAAGTTTATCTGAAAGGAAATGAGGACTTGATTCTGATTGGTTGACGCATGATCCAAGAGTGTTGACTGAAGATGCATTCAAGTCATGTCGGAAATGAACACGAGATTAATTTCATGTAATCTTTTACAAAAATGCCAGTAGCAAAGTTAAAGTTTTTACACTTTACACATATTTCTGTTTATAATAGCCAGTGTTACTTGGTGTGATTTCTTTGTTCTTCAATACTTTGTGAGAGTATTTCACTGTGGAGCTTTAAGGAAGTGAGTATCTCAGAGCATAATCTCAGAAGTACCTTAATTACAAGATGACAACCCTGATGTAACGTGAAATTTTTATAATTAGCATGACAGTAGATCCGTTTTATTCAAAGTAGTGAATCAAAATATTAACAAGCTACTTTTCCTAGCATGTTGCAGTGTAGCCTGAAAAAAAAGCTTAATCATTGTATTTAATCACACTGGATTTCTCATTCAGCTTTACAGCAGAGCAAGCTGGGGCAATACTCAAACACTCACTCTTCTGTCTCGTACAGAACGCCTGAATCATTTTACTGAATCAGTTTGTTTGCATGGATGCACCAGTCATGATTCAGCGATTCACTTTTGACCCTTACATTTTATTTGTAAAATGTAATGCTTTCATTCTCATTTAGATGTTTCCTGCCAGATGATGTCTTTACTTTGTATAATCTGATAATTACACATCAATGCAGATAAACAACTTCAATGTACTTAGTTACTAATGTTCAAAAGTTTTGGCTCAGTAAGATTTTTTTTTTAAAGAAATAATACTTTTATTCATCAAGGATGCATTAAATTGATCAAAAGAGACAATAAAGACATTTATAATGATTCAAAAGGTTTCTATTTCAAATAAATGCTTTCTATTCATCAAAGAATCCTGGAAAAAACATGTTTTTTCCACAAACACATTTAGCAGCACAACTGTTTTCAACATTGATAATAATCAGATGTTTCTTGAGCATCAAATCATCATATTAGAATAATTTCTGAAGGACCATGTGACACTGAAGACTGGAGTAATGATGCAGGAAATTCAGCTTTGATCACAGGAATAAATTACATTTTACAATATATTCACATAAAAAACAGTTATTAACTTGGTGATTCAATTTTGACATCAATACCATGGGGAAAAACTGCCATATAGATATTTTTAATATTATCTCATAATTTGTCAGCAGGTTTATTAGGCTGCTGTCCCTTTAAGACCTGACGCACGGATCCATTACACTGTTACATGTGCGTTTTCTTTCTCAACTGTTTACGTTCCCTTAAAACATAACTCACTGTGTTTACGTGAATACTGGCCAAGACCATTTTGACATTATTTTGTGTATTTGACTGTTTAAGCGCAATTAGCAGCAAAAAAGAACTCAATTTAGTGCTGAGAGGCGGCTTTATGTGCCGCACTTTGGGTGCGAGTGCAAAATCTGCGGGAATGAGTAAAATGATGTGCAATATGTGCAATCCCACACCGAAATTCAAGCCCTGTAACATTAAAAATATTCATCCGGAGCAAATGAAACGAGTGAGTGAGTGGAGGCGGGTTTGTGTGTCACTCGCTGTCGGAGAGATGAGAGAGAGAGAAAGAGCAGCTGATCTCCTGTGTCTATTCTGTGGAAAATTAGTTTCAGATATTTCAGTACACTACATTTCACCAAGTTTATTATTTCAGATGCATTTTTAAAAGACTACAATTGAAAAATGTATATATTATATATCAAATTCAAGCCGCCAGCGTGGCAAGTAGGAGTGACTGCGTTACACGCCACTGCTGAAATACACACGCTTCTGGCGGGTGTTAATGTTGTCAAACTAGCACCATCAGAACTGGCTGTTTCTAAGCCGGGCATCTAACCAGTGGTGTAAAGATGTTGGAACACACCTTAAAAAAGTCTTGACACGTACACATGTGGCTGACCTACAAACTAAACAGACGAACAGTGTGAATTTTAGTACGTTGTCCTGAACAGACCTTGAGCTCTCTTTTAGCCACTCTGAAGGCCAGCTCGGTCACGCTCCCGGCCGCCATGCGGGACGCTGTGGAGGTGTGCATCTCGTTCCAGATGGTGTCGTTGTCCACCTGTCCAAATACAAGAAAAGAGCTCTGGTGAGGGCTAAAAACCTGCTGATTTACTTATTTACTCCACTTAGGAGTACCCAATCCGTTCATAAACAAAACTGCTTGGCTCAGTGATTTATGTGCATGTAATCCCGAAGTTAACACTTGATTTTGAGACAGTTTCACAGTTTGCGCCTCCACCCAAGCCCTGGCTCACGTAATCCCTCAGCGCCGCGTACATGACACATAATCTATGTCAGTCACCCATTCTGCCAGAATAAAATGATGTAGCTGAATTGTCTTGGCGTACACTATAGCACATTTATCATTATGACAGCCGTGATCAACGTTCATAAATCTGCAGAGCTGCAAACAGCGGTTCAAGCGAAGGGCACGTACGCACGATGCCAGCGTTACATGCTGTTACGGCAAACGTCCCATCGTAAACTGATGAAACAGAGATGTGCTCGTCAACAACAACTGCAGACAACAAGACGAGGTGGAATCTGAACTCATATTTCAATGATCTCATCTTTAATTCTCCTTAACTCACAATTTAAACCTATCAATAAACTGAGCGTAATCCTATTCAAACGAATAACCAGCTGTACGCTTTCACACAGATGTGAACGCTGGAGATTTATGACGAAATTTATTTACCCAACCATATTTGTATAAAGATCACTCATGCTCGCAAAAGTATTTAGATGCTTATTTTTGTTGTAAGCATCCACAAGGCGTAGTGTGTGTTACAAATTACAGAACGTAAACTGCATTTCAAGAATACACTAAAAGAAAGCGGCTAGAATGACCGACACTATAAATAGATTTCCTGTTATGTGTCATACTAATGGTATGTTTAAATATTCTTTGTGTGGTCTCCATATTGCCATAAACACGGTCTCTCATCACTGCACCGGCTTGCAGATTACACGTATTATCATATTGGAGGATGAAAAATGCTTAAGATGTGATATTTTGAGCCAGATCAACCATAGTCGTTCAGCTAGTTCTTGTCTGTGCAAAACGTCCAGACACACGTTTTATTTTACATAATATTTACTAAAATAATTAGAAATAAATTTGATAAATCAATCAAATGACAACTATGGAAGCTTGTTTCTGCCATGGAATAAAACAATTTATTAGATAATTTCGACTTTTTATCTCACAATTTCACGATCTCACGATTTTTTTCTCGCAATTGCGAGTTTATATCTCACAATTCTGTCTCACAATTTAGAATTGTGCGATATAAACTCGCAAAAACGAGTAATAAAGTCCAATTCTGAAGGAAAAAGACAAAAATAAAAAATAAAAAAGGTGATTGTGACTTTTTCTCTCTCAATTCTGACCTTTTTTCACAGAATTGCAAGTTTATATCTCGCAATTCTGACTTTATAACTCGCAATTGCATGTTCTAAAGTCAGAGATGTAAACTCGCAATTGTGAGAAAAAAGGTCAGAATTTAGAGATAAAAAGTCGCAATCACCTCTTTAATTTTTTATTCTGTGGCAGAAAGAAGCTTCCATAGACAATCAATTGACTTCATAAAAAATAAATCTGTATTATAAACACATTTATACTTCTTGGTGGTGGTTGAGGAGATTTACACATTGGTGGTGGTTGAGGAGATTTACACATTGGTGGTGGTTGAGGAGATTTACACATTGGTGGTGGTTGAGGAGATTTACACATTGGTGGTGGTTGAGGAGATTTACACATTGGTGGTGGTTGAGGAGATTTACACATTGGTGGTGGTTGAGGAGATTTACACATTGGTGGTGGTTGAGGAGATTTACACATTAGTGGTGGTTGAGGAGATTTACACATTGGTGGTGGTTGAGGAGATTTACACATTGGTGGTGGTTGAGGAGATTTACACATTGGTGGTGGTTGAGGAGATTTACACATTGGTGGTGGTTGAGGAGATTTACACATTGGTGGTGGTTGAGGAGATTTACACATTGGTGGTGGTTGAGGAGATTTACACATTGGTGGTGGTTGAGGAGATTTACACATTGGTGGTGGTTGAGGAGATTTACACATTGGTGGTGGTTG
Organism: Leuciscus idus; assembly: GCA_021554675.1. Classification (NCBI taxonomy): domain Eukaryota; kingdom Metazoa; phylum Chordata; class Actinopteri; order Cypriniformes; family Leuciscidae; genus Leuciscus; species Leuciscus idus. The sequence goes on from CM038640.1 coordinate 8,481,033, forward strand.
AGGAGATTTACACATTGGTGGTGGTTGAGGAGATTTACACATTGGTGGTGGTTGAGGAGATTCCCCCCTTCTATGTAAAGCGCTTTGAGGTCTCAGAAAAAGCGCTATATAAATGTAACGAATTATTATTATTATTATTATTATTCATTCTGTAACCATTTAGTATGTTTCACAAATAAATAAGTTGCTGACGAACACAAATAAACAGAAGCAACAGTAATCTGCATCCACTGGGAATCATATTTTCTTAGATAAAGACCAGGTAGCACTAACTTCACATACAGTATGAATAAGAATAAGAATAAGAATAAGTGAATAAGAAATTAATATGACAAAGCAACCAACAGGATAGAGTGCAGCATAGTTTGAAATCAAGGGTTTAAAGCCGCTCGCTCGTGTCCCGACTGACAGATAAAAGTCCCGCTTACAAAATGTATTGACAATTTTTGGGGGGAAATATCAGCTGATGATCGGAGCCGATTATCGGTCGACCACTAATCATAACCCTTCCTCGTAGTCATACAGCCTGTTTATAATCTAAATGGGAAACCACATGCTCCACAGGTTCACACACCGATATCCGCACAAACCAATGAGACGGCGCCATTTAAACTGTTTACTTGAAACCATTTGTGCAATTAATATAAAGGAAATCATTCATCGGATCTGTGCATTAGGCCTTGTAGTAAATGCAGCATGTGACATTTTGCATCAGGTCCCTCCTTCCATGTAAGTCTATAGGATTGTATTGTCCAAGTGAAAATCATAATTGTGATCAATTCAAGGTATAGTTCATGTCCGTAGCATAAACGTTGCTCTGAACAAGCCCCTCACTCTAAGTATGAGTGGTAGTAATGGTGATGTTTGCTTCAGTAAACGGCACTAGTAAGAGAAGAGAGACCATCATTAAATTAATCTATAAAACCACATTCATAAGGGGCATGAGAGTACGGGGTGGCCATGAGAAGAAAGAATGAGGTTATACATTCCCCTCTCTCCCTTTTGTTTGTTGCCCTGCTCCCCACATCTTCCTTCTCTCTTCTCTCTTTCATTTTCCCTCATCCTCTTTTTTTTTTCTTTTTTTTTTTGTGCAGAACTTGCATTGCTTGTGGTTTGGCACTGTGAACAATGAGAGGGCTGGAATTTCTTTTATCCTTCATGGCACATATTGTTCCAATCAATCCACATGGACCTGCTCTGGGCTTGATCGGCGGAGTGAAGTTTTCAACATTTTCTCCAAATTTTCAGCAGGGGTGCTGCCCGTGTCGACAGTGCTGGGATCAGTGCTCTATGACTTGTAGTTAAATGGACTGGCAGGACCTCGTATGCAAAGTCCACACATGCTGTACAGTCTGTCAGCCAGTGGTTTCTGTGGAGCAGGCGTCACTGGGGGCTCGGCAAAAGTCTGCATCGAGGGACTGTAGTGGCACTCGTCATAAGCACTGCATTTATACCTAATATCTCAAATATCTCTATGGCAGGGGTGTCCAATCCTGCTCCTGGAGGGCCACAGTCCTCCAACCCCAATTAAACACATCTGAACCAGTTAATCAAGGTCTAATTGAGCATACTGGAAACTTCCAGGCTGGTGTGTTGAGGCAAGTTGCAGCTAAACTCTGCAGGACAGTGGCCTGACCCTAACCAGGACCGAGTTTGCAGGACAGTGGCCTGACCCTAACCAGGACCGAGTTTGCAGGACAGTGGCCTGACCCTAACCAGGACCGAGTTTGGACGCCCCTGACTTAACTTCTGTCATCATTTAATCACACTCATGTCACCCTCAAACCCATTCATCTTCCGAACACAAACTAAGATATTTTTAATGAAAGCTCAGAGATTTCTGTCCCTCCATTTACAAAATCCATTCCACCAAAACTGATGCTTCAAAAAGTCCATAAAGAGATTGTAGAAGTAATCCATATGATTCGAGTGGTTTAATACAAGCCTTCTGAAGAGACACGATCCGTTTATATGATGAACAGATTGAATATAGGCTTTTATTCACATTTAAAAATTGATCAACATGACAACGGCAGCTAAAACGTGCTTGCTTGACATGCAAAAACCAATGAGTTTTGTACCCACGCATTGGGCAAGTTCTGTTGAGGATTAAGTTTGCAATGCCTTTTGGTATTTTGTGATTCGTTAAAGTTTTGGTTGTGTGGACTTTCAATAGATGGACAAAAATGATAAGACGATATTTAAAATATCTGGTACAATTCTCACTATTTACTCTTATTAGCATGTATATTACTAGGATATTGGCTGTTTATTAGTACTTATAAAACACATATTAATGCCTTATTCTGCATGATCATATTCTACATCCCTTAATCAACCAATACCTAAATTTAACTACCTTACTAACTATTAATAAACAGGAATTAGGACTTTATTGAGGCAAAAGTCGTAGTTAATAGTTTGTTAATAGTGAGAATTGGACTCTAAACTAAAGTGTGACCAAATATCTTCATTTGTGTTTCAAAAAAGAACAAGGTATTATTGGTTTAAACTGACATGAGGGAGAGTAAACGATGACAGAATTTTTATTTTTGGCTGAACTAACCCTTTCATTTTAGGGAAACAGAGTGGTAACACTTTATTTTAGGGTTCATTTCTCACTTTTAACTATTAGCAAGCCTATTAGCATGCATATTACTAGGATATTGGCTGTTTATTAGCACTTATAAAGCACATATTAATGCCTTATTCTGCATGACCATATTCAACATCCCTTAATCCACCCAATACCTAAACTTAAACGCTACAAAAATACCTTACTAACTATTAATAAGCAGTAAATCAGGAGTTTATTGAGGCAAAAGTCGTAGTTAATAGTGAATATGTTTTCCCCATTCTAGAAATATAATTTCTGGCCAGAGAACGATATCCGCTAACAAACAATGTTTTCACATTATAAGGTTGATAATGATGTAATCAAAAATAAAGTGTTACTGTCTATGTTCACTTACAGCAGATGATTCCCATTAAAACGAGCCCAAACACAGCGTAAGACGACACGTGGATCTTTAAATAACCCTCAAAGAGCAACATGACATGCTAACTTGGCTAAAAACCATCATATTTGTCCGGGTCATGCTTTTATGTACACAAATACTGTCTTACTGTGTATGTTGCAAATACTCTCTGCTGAAATTGCCATAATTCCATTTTCCATTTCAATAATAATAATTTAATTTTCCCAGTTACCAACAAATAATATAATGGCCAGCAACATATCACGCATCTCTACTTAATTTACGATCGAACAAGTTTCTTGAAGGTTTATGACCAAGTTGAAGTGTGTGTGTGTGTGTGTGTGTTTTCACTTACCCCGACTCCCCCACAGGGCAGCATGACGAACATCCGCTGTGACAGTATGCCTGTTGGACACAGTGACGTCAAGCAGATTAACTGTCATTCTCGCAATCGACGTTTGACATTTCCAACCCTTTAGTCACTTTGAAAGTCGCTCATATTCGTGTGTTGGCGTGCCTGTGTGTCTTTGCTTTAAGGAATGGGGTGTTGCGCTGGCCAAACTGTAGCTGACTCATGTCTATCAGATCTGAATCATGTGTGTGTGTGTGTGTGTGTGTGTGTGTGTGTGTGTGATGATGATGTGTTACCGGCCAGTTTGCGATTGTCCAGTTTGAGGCGGTTGAGTGGATTGGTGCCGTACAGCAGGACGTGTCGCTCCGTGTGGACAGACTGTAACTCTTCTAGGGTGGCCTTTCTTCCTCGAATACTCTGAGGAGGAAGCAAACACATCAAAGATGATGAGAGACTTTTCATGATGCAGACATGGGGTCAGCAGTGGTGACACTGGAGTTATTAAAAGGCGGTTATTAAAACTCAGCAGTGGTGACACTGGAGTTATTAAAAGCAGGGCGGTTTCTGGATGTTTTGGCGAATTTCCCTCTTTTTTTTCCAATTCTTTCAAACTCTTATCAATATAATGAATGTGAATGAGGACTGACGCTTCGAAAAGGACAAAAAAGTGTGGTCAAAAGTCATTCAAAAGTTCTGTCTGAAGAAAAGCCATTATTTAGTGAAAATTTTGAGCTGTTGTGACCAGGGGTCGGACTCACGAAAAATGTCTTGAGAATGCCTGAAGATAAATTTTAAGAAGTTTGTAAGAATGCGATTCGAGTTCTCAAATATTTTCTTACGATCATCTTATTATTTTCTTAAGAAGTAAATGACTTTGGTTTTGGTTTTATCTGATTGTATGGAGGTTCTCGGTGAGGTGTGTGAAAGAATTGCTGATCAAAACACAAAAAACACTACAGTTTACCATAATAAATAAAGTATTTTCATCGCGCCGCTTTTTTAAGGCACAGTGTAATTTAAATGAGTTTGGTTATAATACTTAATATTTAAAACAGCCCAACAAACTATTGAAACGACTTTGCTTTGGGGATTTAAGACAAGTTGGAGGGGGTCGTAACTTTCGGAGAATGATTTCTTAATATTCTTTTCACGAATTCAAAAACTTCCCCCGGTTTTACAGACGAGGCTTAAGTCGAGTCCCAGACTAAAAATGCATGTTTGAGTTGTTTTAACTGAAAGCATATCTTAAAATAATGTCAGTGCCATTGTTTTGTCTCAAGATGCACACAGGTAATGTTTTTTTCGAAGGCATGTTAAAAAAAGCTACTTAAAAGGTCTAATCCTGGCTTAATTTAAACCCAGTCTGTGAAACCAGTTCCCTGAGCCAATCGGATCGCTTCGAAAGAGGACTCGATTTCTCATGACACTCGATCCATCCGATTTGTGAATGAATCATTCAGACCTGTTTTCCGAAAAGCAGCTTAAACTTCAGTCTGTTCCTCACATGAATCAATCATGTAGCTCCAGAAGGCTGGGATGCGTCACAAAGGCTGCTTTTATGGTGCTTCTTGGAGCTTTACAGAATATTGAAGAGGTCTATAAATGTGTCTCTAGTGTCCTCCAGAAGAAAAGAACCCCACGAGGGTAAAGGAATGTTGAGAGACTGTCCATTTTGGGTTGAACCGTCCCTTTAATGTGGATGAGTTGCTAGAATATCATGCTAGAATGATAGGACAGATTAGTCAGCGCCCCCTTTAGGAAAGGAGAGGAACTGTGAATACCTCGCACTGGCCCCTGAGGCCCCTCTCCTGCAGGCGGGACCAGATGCTCTGGATTCTCCCAGCATGCTCCGGGTGGCTGCTGTTGTCTCCGCACGTGCACTGGTGCTTCAGCATCTGGGAGTCGTACACCAGACCTACACACACACACATGAAGGCATTGACGTTTGAGTCAGCGAAGGGTGAAGAGTGAAGAGTGAAGAGTGAAGAGTGAGGGGTGTTTGGCGCAGACGCTGTACCCGTGGTGAAGCGCGGTTGGCTCTGGGGCGGCTCTGTGGTCGAGGTCAGAGGCAAGGTTTTGTCCGGCAGCGTCAGCGAGGTGGAGGCGGGAGACGACTGCGTGCGGGACAGCGGCCGGTGCATGCCGCCGAGCATCATGGGTACCGTCAGCGTCTCCATGTGGGCCGTCTGTCTGCGCAGTTGCTGGAGTTGTTTTTGTGTTTCCCACAGACGCGACTGCAAAAGAAAGCGCTTTAATCAAAACATGTTTGCATGCATTACTGGGAAGTGCTTCTCTAAATGCATCTGAGATAAATGTCTGTAATAAAATATAATATTCTGTTGGGGAAGTATGAAAAAATGATGATATATGACATTAATGGTATTTGTACCTCATGATAGAAAATATATAAAAAATATATAAAAAGAAGTAGCAATAACTTAAAATAAATGTACCTCATAGTAAATTGTTGTAGTGCTTTTTTACTGTATCACAGTAATGATGATGTTATGGATAATAATGAGAATGTCATACAAACTCAAAAATAAAACATTGAAACTACAGTGATTGAGAGATGGGGAGGAAAATTTGCTTAATTGACATAAAAATAATGTCAGTGTTAAAACAATCTCTTTTTTTAGTTTTGAAGTTATATTAAAAAACACAAAAGCATAAAACAGTCAGGACAACGAAAGACACATTAACATTCAACAGTCAAGATTTTCTTTTCTTTTAAAGAAATTAATACTGTTATTGAGCAAGGATGCAGTAAATGCAAAGTGAAGACATTATAACATTACAAAAGATTTTTTTAAATTCTAACTTTTTCTATTCATCAGAGAATCCTGAATTTTTTTTTATCATGGTTTCCACAAAAATATGAAGTAGCACAACTTTTTTTTAACATTAATAATCATAAAAATGTTTCTTGAGCATCAAATCCACATATGTGACACTGAAGACTGGAATAATGATGCTGAAAAATCAGCTTTGATCACAGGAATAAATTACATTTTATGATATATTCACATAGAAAACAGTATTTTAAAATGTTACATTTTAATAATATTTCATAATATTGTTCAAATAAGTCTTGGTGAGCATTAGCGTATTTAAAAAACAAAGACTTTTTTACTCAGATGTGTTTTTGTGAAATTCACCCACAAACAATCATTGGAATATTTCATACATTTTTCTTCATTTCAAATGTTTGGCTTCCGCCTCACCTGTAACACAAATTATTTTGCAATAACATTTTGCCAGACCAACAGCGCTTGTGTGGCGTACTCTGGTTCTGACCTGGTTGAGAATGAGTGTGTGCTGCAGGTTGATGTGCTCCTCCTGGTTCTCCATCTCTCGCTGTGACTCGGCCCTGATCCGGCCCTGATGGGCGTCCCCCGCTGACGGCCCCCCCTCCTCCGAGTCCATGTCCTCCGACGGGATCTGCCGCAGACGAGGCTTCTCGCTGGACTTCGACATGAGCTGGAGGACACACACATCCTTTTGATGTCATTTACTATAGTATGCTGTAGTATACTGTACTAAAATGCTGTATACTTCTTTTGGTAACACTTTACAATAAGGTTAAGGGGCCCTATTTTAACGATCTAAGCGCATGATCTAAAGCGCCGGGCGCAAGTGCAGTTAGTGCGTGTCCGAATCCACTTTTGCTCGCTTAACGACGGGATAAATGGTCGGCGCTCCCGGCGCATGGTCTAAAAGGGTTGTCCCTATTCTCTTAATGAGTAATGGGTTTGTTTTGGGCGTAACGTGCAATAAACCAATCAGAGTCTCATCTCCCATTCCCTTTAAAAGCCAGTTGTGCTCGAGCCACATGGTGGATTCGCTATTTACATGGCGGGATTTGTAAGCGGAAAGACTGAACGCGTCTCCAGAGCGCAAACGGATCTGCTCGTGCGCGAGGTAAAAGCCCCCAAGCAAACCATCTACGGGACAAGCCGGATTCACCATATCTTTATGTACACAATAATAATCTTTTACATTATAATCCTTTTATTTTTTATATTTGTGCGCTGCTGCGCGTCCCTGTGTGTGTAATAAGCAGAGTGTACGCGTGTTGTGGACCGGCCTATAGGCGCATATTGCTAACGTACTTAAAAAATATTGCACCATTGACTAACTGAAACCTGGTCTAAAGTCATTGGCGCAATATTTTGGGGGTTATTTAAAGTCTATTTCAGTTCCTCAAAATAGCAACGCGCCAATAATGCGCCTGAACACACCTCGTTTTCAGACCAGCCGACCATGGGCGAACAAATGGGCGCAAATGCATTTGCTATTCAAACAACGTGGCGCAGGACGTGAAAATGATAACTGCGTCGGGCTGGAACTAGCAAAACACACTTGCGTCGCGCCTGTTTTGCTAGCTGGGTGTATGATAGGGCCCAAGGTCTTTAACTTTAGTCAAGTACTTATTCTACTACCCTGAATCCTAACAATCCACTAATACTCTAATGAGAGTTGACATGTAGGTGCAAAATAACTTATAGTTAGCAGAATGTCTAAAATGCAGAAAATAGCTCAGATTTGAGTGAGACGTGTCTCGTGGTCAGTACCTTGCCCAGGTGCGTCTGCTGTTTGAGTCTCTCGAGGAGCTGAGCGCTGTGCTGGAGCAGGTGCGGGTGAAGGGCCCGGGGACTCTGGGGCAGCGGCTCCGAGCGCGTGCGGCTCAGAGGCTTATGAGGACCAGACGCGCTGAACTGCAGAGGAACCGGACCCAGACCTGGAACTGATCACAGGCAAGTCTGCTTACAATTTCAGCAGATGAAAGCATAATATTCAAGCTAGATGTCAAAATATCATGCCACAGATCACACGAAAGTAGAAAATAAACACATAAAACGATCCACGATGGCTTAAATATAACAATTTTTGCATATCATCATGAACTCTGTGAACACGGCGGTTGAATTATAAACACAAAAAATACAGATTTGTAATACATGTTTATATTTTTGAGGTTGGATTTTGTTTTTTAAGCATTTTTTCATATTTAGGTTTTTGTTTACTTAAAAAAAAGAAGTAAATAAGATTATTGAAATCTGATTTATATAATAATCTATGAAAAATATTATTATAATATACACTACCATTCAAAAGTTTGGGGTTTGTAAGATTTTTTCATGGTTTTGACTGAAGTATCTTATGCTCACTAAAACTGCATTAATACAGTAAATACAGTAATATTGTGAAATATTATTACAATAACTGTTTTCTATGTGAATATATATTAACATTTAACTAATTCCTGTGATCAAAGCTGAATTCCACTGGGCATTAATAAAGGATTATCTATCTATCTATCTATCTATCTATCTATCTATCTATCTATCTATCTATCTATTTATTTGAAATAGAAATCTTTTGTAACATTATAAATGTATTTATTGTCATATTTGACCAATTTAATGTATTCTTGCTGAATTGCACCAAATAAAATAAAATATAATAAATAATAATAATAATAAATAATAATAATGTCTCACTATCAATATAAATAATAATTATAAATATAAAATAAATCCAATTTAAAAAAAATATATTTTTTTTTAAATAACAAAAAACCCTTTTATATTCTAAAAATATTTTGTAACTGGCATATTATTCCCAACAGCTCTCCCCTGTCATGTCGAGGAGTGACCACTAGATGGCGCACACATCAAGCTGATAGTTGTTGAGTGGTATTTCCTCAGGCTGATCCTGCAGATCTTACCGGCCAGCATCGGGGCGTGCATGAGTCCAGAGGGCTCCAGGATGAGGACGGGCTGCATGAGCTGTCCCGTCTGCTCTTCCACACCCAGAGGAACCAGCAGCGAAGAAGCGCCCGGTCCCACCGGCACACGACCCAGCTTCAGTGAACCCAACTCGCTCTCCGCCTGCAGACACACGGCCAGCGCTTTACAACATGACACTAGCTTTGAGTTCAGCCTCAGAACAGCAGATGAGGAACTAGAGTCAAACCAAAAATTATTCAGACACCAGATATATTTTTTTATATTTTTTTACTAGTGGGTGCAGGACACTATAGTTCATTTATCTAAGTGAGGATTGCAAAATAAAGTAAACTGTGACATATTAGACCCAAAAATGATTCATACAGTGACTACCAGTAACATTATTTCTACAAAAATGACTCATACACTTTGACCTGACCATGTTTTGCTGAAGTGTTTATTCTTTAATTGCTAATGCGACCTTTTTACTCACAGACTGAACCAAAATAAGCATTGCTTGGTAATTGGTTCACTTTAATTGGTATTATCTAATTGTGTAGATATATTTAACATAATTCATGTGTGAGACAGTCTAACAGAAGGATGGACAAAACCAGTGAAATATCAACTGATTTGATAACTCTTGACTTCTTGTCATATTTTATTACCATTTTCAAAACTATAGTGAATAAACTGTGATAATGTGAGAAATGTTGAAGGTGTCTGAATACATTTTGGTTTGACTGTATATTTAATAACATTACAGTGGTTCTGAATGGGTCTCAGTTCTGTTCTTTTTTTTTTTTTTTACTAAATGAAAATATGAACCAGAATACATTAAATATGAGTTTCACGTGGAGAATTACTGGGTGCCAAGAGCATGAAACCATCACAATTTTGGCACTGTTTAGTGTAAACACTTGATGTCGAAGCTAAATGCGTAAATTCATTACTTTTATACGGAGAGCAACACGTTTGTTACTTTTATGTCACTTGCTCTCATGTTAGTTGGCCGAGGCTCGCGCTCATTTGTGGGCGATTTTCAAATTGAAAGTGGTGTTTTTAATGTTGACGTGAGTTTTCCCTGGCACTGTTAGCATGACAGCTAGCCTACACCCCTGTACAGATGTTGTGCAGTTTGCAGTGTTGACAGCTTTGTTGGTTATAATGGGAGCAATGTAGTTTTGTCATCGCATTGCAATTTTCAATCCGATCCAATATTGTTTCATATTCAACAAGGCTGGAATGCTATATTGACTTATAACCATCTAAGACCGAAATTATCCATATTCAAATCGTTTTATAAACAGAAAAGTAATGCATGTTATGTTTTTCAAAACATGTAATTTGGGTATTAAATTCTCGTGAAAAAAGTGTGCTTGATTGTATTGAATGTGCACTTCAAATCTATATTCTGAATGAAATGAAAGGTGAAAGGCACACTTTCATGCCGGTTTCAGGGTTGAATGATGGCGACTGCGATACCTTGGTGTTGGCGGGGAGGCCTAGCGTGATGGTGGGCAGACTGGAGGGATTCTGCACTGTGAAGTGAGCGAGAGACCCGTCCTGCAACAGCAGCCTCTGAGCCTGAAACACACACACACACACACACACACACACACACACACACCGCAGGCACAGAGATTAAACAGCCATCAGGGAGGAAAATTAACTGATATTTCATGTTATCTGCCATGTGATATATTCTCTTTTAGACCCTAGTGATGGACTTCTCTAGACAGACACCACAGTGACCTGTCACACGCCTCAGGACACAAAGCTATTAGTATTTGATATGTTGGTTTTTATTATAAAAAAAAAAAAAAACTAAAATCAGCTCTGAACACACTTAATGCAAACTCAAACACTTGGATCAGTGATTTCATTCAGCCGGGAAGTAGACAGTAGAGATATGTATTATCTAACATATTTCTGTATTCAATTATTATTAAACATTTATAATATACATTTTTATATATTTGTTTTATAATATTTATTTTTTAATTTATTCTAGGAAAGCATTATTAATCGTGCATATGTTTTATAATATATATTTTTTATTTTATTATATATTTGTACATGTATTGTAGCAAAGCTTTATTCATTCATATGTTTTATATTATAATATATATTTTTGTATATTTATTTTTGAATATATATTTTTACATTTATTGTAGCAAAGCATTATTCATCCATGTTTTATAATATAATTTATTATATATTTATTTTATTATATACTTTTAAATGTATTATAGTGAAGCATTATTCATGCATATCATGTTTTATAATATATGTTTTTGTATATTTATTTTATTATATATTTTTACATTTATTGTAGCAAAGCATTATTCATCCATATAATGGTTTATATGTGTTTATACATTTCTTTTATCATATATTATTTTATTTATTGTAGCAAACCATTATCCGTGCATATCATGTTTTATAATATATATTTTCACATATTTATTTCATAACATTTTTTACATTTATTTTATCAAAGCATTATTTGTGTTTATAACATTCTATAATATAATTTTTTATATATTTATTTTATTATATATTGTTTTATTTATTGCAGCAAAGGATTTTTCGTGCATGTTTTATAATAATATATATTTTTCTATATTTCTTTTATGAAATATTTTTAAAGAATTATTTGTGCATATAAATTACAGCTACCTTTATATTTGATGTTGATTTGTTTTATAATTATCAGCCATAAATGATATTTCACTTGAGAATGTTTTTCAATTAATAAAATGCAAATTAAGTCTTAATGATACTTAAAAGTTTAAGATGAAAAAATTTCCACTGGGCAAATATCGTCCCCTAACAGAAAGTCTGCGTGCCGGTCTGTGTGCGTGATCAGCTCTTGCGTGCGAGCGGACGGGGTTCCCGTGTGCGACCCATCAGAGACTCCTGCATTTATGCAAGCCCAAAAATGGAGGAGCGTGGAGTAATAAAGCGAGGAGGAGGCTGTGGATGGAAACGGGAGATTGGGTGTCCTGGCAGCTGCCTGCAGCTGTCCTTCTCCAGTGTCTTTGTTTAAAACATGTCATTATGCCAAAGGGGGGCGCAAACCTCCTGAAAGAAGCCCTGTCGAGCACAAACAACTCCCACCAGAGCAATATTAAAGAACTGTCCCATCATGCCTCGGTGTGCGTGGGTGTGTGTGTGTGTGTGTGTGTGTGTGTGTGTGTGTGTTCGGCTGGGAGTTTGTCCTCTGCAACAGATTGAATTTTTGAAAAAAGGGAGAAGCTAACTTCACTTAAACTGACTGCATTATTACATAATGAGTCATTTTCCATAATTGTCTGGATCTGCAATTGCATTACCAGGACGTCCCATTATAAGGGAGCCGAGAAGCACCTGAGAAGCTGTGCTGAGGAGTGTATTTGGGGAGTGTTACCTCATGGCACAGGCTGGCGGCAGCGGGCAGCGCCCCGTTCTCGTTGGGCAGGCTGTCGTTCGGAGAGCTACAGCCCGACACTGGGGTGCTACTGCTGCTGGGGGACGAGTCTGAGAGGAACACACACATGCGTTACAAGTTTTACTTCAGTTACTTTTTCAACTCTTCACACACTGAGCAGAACAGCAGTCTCAGGGCCAGATTTACTTACCCAGAGCATCAGGGCCGCGGTGCTTGACGGTGGGCGGCGCGCTCTCTTTGCGGGTCAGCGGACTCTTCCGGGTGTTCAGGTGCTTCTTTAACTTATGCTTCACCTTCAGGTTGGGCTCTGACCCTGCGAACAAGAAAGAAAAAAACAATAGCATTACCAAAAAGGATGACAAACTTTGGGTCGTATAGTAGTCTGTCAACTTGCTCATCTCCTGTCCTTCTGCAGGGTCAATTGTTGTTTGTTTGATCAATAAACATGATTTTTCTTTTACTTTGAGGGACAATGTGTTGTGTCATCACTGCGCTGTTTAAAAGTAGCAATTTATGACGACAAATAACATCCCAGCGTCTACATGAGCATGTACAGCACCATCAAATAAAGCTGCGTAACCACGACAAACAACCAGCAATGTGTTCACAGAAAACCTGTGGATTATAAAAACTGCCTAGCAACACCTGAGATTTAAAGTAGATTGTTTGAGAGTCGACGCAAATAAGACAAATGAGAAAACTTGACATTTATCACGGGTCAGGTTGGGTAACTAGTTGCGCAACAACCGACTAGTGAGTATAGCACGCGTCAGTTAGCATCTGTATATCTCATGAAACGACTCAGGACCTTAATCGTGCGAGAACCAATGAGATTTCTACTGACGCGTCAAGCAAGCACGTTTGAACCTTTGGTTTACTATATCTGATGTGCTCTATGTATGTGCGTTAGGGCTTTGACTCCGAACTTCGTTAAAAAATATTATGATATTCGAACGAATATTAGGCATCCTTTAATATTCGAACCGGTTATGGGCATTCTTTTTTGTAAGTGTGTTTGCTTGTAAACGTTGTTTTCAATTCAGATTCCGAGGCTTTTTCACGCCTGGTGAAGTTGTGAATCGCGAGCTCATAAGCAAGGCTATTATTGGTCATCTGGGCTCCTGTAGGAGACGTTAGCGTCCTGGTTAGCGCCTATTTTGAATACCAAAACAATGGCCGCGCCAACGCCTACAACAACCACGCCTGACGAGGAGTTCGAAATCTACACTCCTGACAATTTGAAAAGCAACGTGTGGCGCTACTTTGGGTTACCAAAGAAATAGGGAAAAATCACGAGTAAGGACAATCCATTTTTTAATAAAAAAAAACAATCGTAACAGTGTGTTTTTCTTCTGAAAACATCATTGCCTGCCTATTGACATTGACTGATACACTGCCCTCTGGTGGACAGAACATATACAACTTAAGTTTGATACCAATATAGGTCTTACGGAAGGCATTTTAATGGTCAAAATATCATTAATAAATATTCGAATATATTTGAATATTAATATTAATAAACAAACGAACTTCGAATATGATTTTTGGGCAAAAGTCAAAGCCCTAATGTGCGTTGATGAATGTTTATATGTGAACAAAAGCCTAAATTAAATCTTTTCATCATGTAAATGGATTGAGTCTCTTCAGAAGACTTGGATTAAACCGCTTGATTGATATGGATTACTTGCGATCTCTTTATGGACTTTTTGAAGAGTCAGTTTTAGAGGGATAGACTTCATAAATGTAGGAACAGAAATCTTTCAGATTTCATTAGAAAGATCTTTATTTGGGTGAACTATCCCTTTAAGACTAACTAGTCCACTACTCATACAAATGACCCACCAATTGGTTGATTTTCGATTTAGAGGTAGTTTTGCACATCCCTATTGACCGATAACTATTTATATGCAAATGTAGCATCTACTTCCTTTGATCACACAGATACAGCTCAATGCTTTTGTTTGCTGGTTCAGAAAAGACAAAGGTTCCGAAATCTCTTCTCTACTTCCCACTACTGTAATTGTTTTAGTCTTTTTAAAAACACATTACACCATCAGCCTCAAGTTCTGGCAGAGGACATGTTGAAAACCGTAACTCCACAGCTGGACTTACTCAACTTCACCAGTAAATGACATTGTTCTGCGCAGCATCTCGCGGTTATCATGTTAAATGTTTGACTATCGAGCGCAAAGTGATCCTGACAGACGGGACCGAACTGATATGAAGTGGACATGTCAAGTGTTCTCTCTCAAGGACTACTTGAAAACCTCTGCAAAATGTTCTGTTCTACACTGAAAACTGAATGATAGTCACAATTTAACTTTTGTATTTTCTAAAGAAAGTGTGAGTGGTGTTTGCCAGTGGAAGGTTGTTGTGTTTGGTTGCCAGGTGATACTACGCGGTTACTAACGTGTTCAGAGTGTAATACCTCAGGCCTGTTCACAACAAGACGAATATTCAGTGCAAAACTTTGGTGCGATAAACATTTTAATTACAGCTGATAACGCATCTGTAATCATGCGTTCGCGCACGAATCAAATGGAGAATGGAGCATACGCTAGGCTAGAGCATGCGATAAAACCAAGTATACTTTGGGCTTTACTGGACGTCCAGTCATAGCTATTATGACATAATGACCGGCTGACGGGAGTGTTCTCGTCTTTCAGAGGTAAATGAGAAGGCTAAGCAAGGCCTTGTTAACAGCGTGCTGCCTGGAGCCAGAGCGAGGCGCTGGGAGTGTGTTTGATCAAGGCAGCGGCACTGGAATGCTTCCACACACACACACACACACACACACACACCTGCTGAACGACCAGCCCTGCCTCCTGCTCTCAGGTGTGTGTGAGATCTGTATGTAGATGGTGATGTCATGCTTTGATGAATGAGCTCTCATGTGTATGTGTATGTTGGAGGGTGACGTACGTGCTCGTCTCAGGTTCGTCGGCTCGTCGGATCCTTCTATGAGAGTTGGTTTGGAGGAGGGCAGGAGCGGCTGTAGGGGAGCGCTGGGATCCGGAACCAACTCCCTGTCAGAACACAAAAGATGAAAATAAGCAAATGGATCTGTGCACATGCGCACTTCAACAGCTGTGGGCGGCAACGAGAGTCGCTTCTAACCGGTAGGCCACCGATGCGGTGCTCAGGGGGTTGGAGTTCGTCCTCTCCAGGACCGCTTGCTTCTGTTTCTTCAGAATCACTTGCGCCAGTTTCTGCTTCACCAACGCACTGGCCACAGCACCTGTCAATCAATATAAACAGCCAATGAAATCACAATGTTTCACTCAATTGGTTTGAACAAAGCTGCATTGCAAAAAACAAAAGATTTTGAGTGTTTATTTACTTGATTTATTATTATTATTATTGAAATATAATTTAGTTTAATACTTTTAGAGAGTTTCTCCCTCAATCAATACAACCAGCCAATGAAATCATGGCAAACCTCTTTTTTTTTTTTTTTTTGCCAATGCAAAAAAAAAAGTCTGTTTATGAGTCTCAGATATACTGTTTTAATTGCATTTAATTTTTTTATTTTTAATGTATTAATTTTTTACAAGTCTTTATTTTATTCCTTTAGTTAGTTAGTTAGTATGTTAGTTTAGTTAAGTTTGCCCTGGACTAGGTCATTTTATGTAACTAAAGTAAGGACATTTATTTTTTACTAATATTTAAATTAATATTTTTAGAGAATGTTGCCCTCAATCAAGCCAATGAATTTTTTTACTTTAAAAGTAATAATTAATTATAATAATAATTCATTACATTTATATAGCGCTTTTCTCTGCATTAATTAATAATTAATATTGTCTTTTTTCGTTTTATTTTTATTAATTTTGTTTTATTATTTTTAATTATATTTCATTTAATTTAATTTCTTTATTCTATATTTTATTTTACTTCATATTTTATTTAATATACAGTATTCTAGTTTAGTTTATTGAGTTTAGTTGGCTCTGGACTAGGCCATTATTATTTTTTTTATTTTTTTTTTAATAAGTCAAAACTAGTCACTGAAGTGTTTTAAAATGCAGTTTTCTCCCACACAAAACTGCGAGCGCTGTTTCTGTGAGCGTGGTTCAGCTGTTTTGTGAAGCTGTGTGTCCGAGGTTGCTCTGGGGTCGAGGGAAGGAAACTGTGTGTTGACTCAGTGCCTCCCTGTCCTTCCAGGGCGGCCACGTCATAGTGGCTCTGACCGATATGGTCAATATTGACACGGTTAATGTTTGCACAACTCAATTTAATTTTACTTCTCTGCAGCTACTTTCTCTCACAACAATCTTATCAACTGTGATAAAAGCCTTCAGCTGCAATGATTTATAATCAGCGAGAGACACCTGTGTGACGCTGACACACCTCTGATTGAGACCGACTGCAGGATATGCAGGATATGCAGAAACGTGTTTTGAGAGAGTAATTGATCGTAATAATACATTTGATTAGACTTTACGAGAACAGTTTTGGGTGTTACAACAAATCATTTTCTGCTTAATGCAGTTTATCAGCAAACCTGCTGTTAGTAGGTTTCACACTCTAGATGTTGTTCAACTCTAACAGTGTGCCGTGACTCAAAAGGAAAATGAATGCTCTCATTCAATGAAAAATAAACAACAATAAAAGTGGTATTAATGTTTTGCCTGCGTGACCAAGCGCTGCAGCATGAAACAGACTGGAGACTGTCATGATTACAATGGAGTAATTCTACCACACACACACACACACACACACACACACACACACACACACAAACTCACACACACTCACACACACACACACACACACACACACACACACATACAGATATCACTGACACACAGAAGGCAAAAGTGCAAAACCCCTGATAAACATGTTAACACTATCCATCTGTCTATCCATCCATCCATCCATCCATCCATCCATTCATTCATCCATCCATCCATTCGTCTATACTGCGCAGACTCAAACTGAGCTTGATGACGTAGATGTGATGTGAGAAACCTGTCTGACAGTTGTAAGTCTTCTAGTAGCTGTGCCGAGCGAAATCTGAATCATTCCCTTCCGAATCTTGCAGAGACGGAGAGCGTGAGTAGGAGCTGTCCAGGAGCAGGAGAAACTTTTGCTAAGTATTCTTGAATTTATCAGACTTTATGCCTCCACGTCCCCCCGATTGCGCGCGAGCTTCTCCTCCTGTCTATATGGTAATCTCTCTACTGTGCGAGAGTCGCGTGGTTATGACGCAATCATTTGAGTATTTTTACAAAAACGGCTTCTACGGGGCCATAGTGTAAGATACAAGGTAATGGAGCCTTTTATACATTGTCGTGTTTCTTTAGAAATAAAGAAGAAAATAAACACAAGAGTCTTTAAACGCCTCAGATGTAAAGTTATTCGCTGTCAAAGTGACACCAAAATGAATGGGAGTCAATGGAATGCTAACAGCAGGTGATGGCTTGTTAGCCAATGGATGCCCCCATAGAAGGTACAATTTCTGGATGCTGGATTACCCCCTTGCTACCCATATGTGACCCTATGTGTCAATCAATCCGTCACTGCGGGTCTCAGGTTCACGCCCCCCCCGCTCAGCCCCGCCCTCAGGTCGTCTCCTCTGTCTCCGCTGGGCTCTGCCCACTTTCCCAGCATTCAAATATTGCCACCGCTGGGCTCTGCCCACTTTTCCAGCATTCAAATATTGCCAGTGGGTGGAGTCAGGCTCTGACCAGGGGTTGAGTTACACTTTTAAGAACTTGGAGTAATATGTAAATATGGTCACAATTCAGTTAAGTAGTATTACCGTCCATCTATTAATGTACCCGTCTAACAAAAAGCACCCAATGGTACTGTATGGTCTGCTCTGGTATTGTATGGTATGGTCTGGTATGATATGGCATGATCTGGTACTGTACGGCATGGTCTGGTATGATCTAGTACTGGATGGCATGGTCTGGTGTGGTCTGGTACTGGATGGCATGGTCTGGTACTGTACGGCATGGTCTGGTATCATCTAGTACTGGATGGCATGGTCTGGTGTGGTCTGGTACTGGATGGCATGGTCTGGTGTGGTCTGGTACTGGATGGCATGGTCTGGTATCATCTAGTACTGGATGGCATGGTCTGGTATCATCTAGTACTGGATGGCATGGTCTGGTATTGTACGGCATGGTCTGGTATCATCTAGTACTGGATGGCATGGTCTGGTACTGGATGGCATGGTCTGGTACTGTACGGCATGGTCTGGTATCATCTAGTACTGGATGGCATGGTCTGGTACTGGATGGCATGGTCTGGTATCATCTAGTACTGGATGGCATGGTCTGGTACTGGATGGCATGGTCTGGTATGGTCTGGTACTGGATGGTCTGGTACTGGATGGTCTGGTATGATCTAGTACTGGATGGCATGGTCTGGTGTGGTCTGGTACTGGATGGTATCGCACGATCTGTAATTGCTGTAACTGGCAGGTCACCAGCAGCAGTGTGACAGTAAATCACCTTTATAGAACAACAGGGTTCCCATGTTCAGAGGAGCCGAAACTCCTCCCATGTGTTTTCAACCACAAAGTTTTGTTTTTACTCTCAGAGCCATTTCCTGAAGCAGCCGTGACCCTGTTTCAGTTGAGGTATTATTAAAGAGGGCAATGGCGTAACATAATACAGCATTTCTCAGTGACTTTGATACATTTCTCAAATCAAAACTGAATATCTCAAACCTGTTTGTTCAACCTCCACATCATCTAGTCACTTGCCATTCGCCACTGTTTGGTACAATCCATTCATGTAATTGATTTGTACAATTGTCTGCTTTTTCCCACATTACCAATTGCTTATGTCATGTTGATCAAAATATATCATACTGGTTCTCTTTTGAAGAGTCTTATCCCTCCAGACATCTAGGCATTAGTGACTGAACACAAGCTACTTGTGCACTGTACCTCTTAGATGCTTCTTAGCTGAAGGACTGTGACAAACTAAACACTTTCCTGAGGCTAAAGATGCAAATAAGGTCACATTTGTGCTTCATTTTAAAGGAATCTCATTCATGAAATGACATGAACTTCAAAAACTCATAGTGAAAAACAGAAACACTTTCTGTCATACTAATCAACGTAACCCCAACACTAGCCTAGCATAATATGTGCAGTCCCATTGTTATAAAGCACTATTGCTAAGTAAGTCCACAGTAAGTCTGTGTGTGTCACTCACTCTGTTGACTCTTGTCCTTGTGTTTGAGTTGCTGTAGCTGTTGTTTCGCTTGTTCCTGGTCTCGTAGATGCTGCTCCATATTATACTGCTACAAAAAGAGAATAACATCATAATTATACATAACAATGCTAACTAGCTTATCAAGTTCATTAAGTGCCCAGTAAGTACATACATTGGGACTTTTTCAAATTAGAGTACTTAATCTATTTGTACATGAATTGTCAATAGTTTCAGCTACTATCTATACAGAAATTAATTCTGTTTTGTGTAAAAGGTACAAGAGTAAATATTTTAGAAAGCATCATGCTTTTTACATGTTCAACTTTCTTTACAGTGTAATGTTGCTGTTTACCATGAAAAAGGTCTGCAAAGTAACAAAGTCCCTCCAGCCCTAACTTGAAGTGACTGGTTGATGATAATTATGTTCCAGCACCAACACGAATGTCGATTGTGACAGGAATGTGTGCTATTGGGCTAAATCACATTAAGGGAGGCGCTATTTAAATCAGTGTATGACTGGATTTAACTGAAGGCATTGTACGGCAGTGGTCTCAGAGGTATCTTGTGTCACATGTACTGTACCTGTATATGCTGCAGCTGTGACTGGCTGTACTGGGAACAGTGCTGCGCACTGAAGGGGCCGATCAGCAGAGGGGGGTGCAGAGGGGACAGGAAGGCCGTGTCCGAACCTGGACGCACCAGACGCTCGCCTACACGCAGGTCCATGGGGACGGGGCCCGTGGGAGGAGACAGTGACTCTTCTGGATGGACAGAAACACACACATTTATTATTATAATGTTTTTAAAAACGTACTATTATGACGAAAGACCTACATGAATAGGAGAAACGTAAGATAAATATTGTTACAATTTAAAATAAGTATGTTGTAAAATGATATTTATTCCCGTGATCAAAGCTTAATTTTCAGCATCATTACTCCAGTGTCACATGATCCTCCAGAAATCATTCTAATATGATGATCAAGAAATATTTCTGGTTATTATCAGTGTTGAAAATATTTGTGCTGATTAATATTTTTGTGAGTTTTTTTTTAGTTTTCATGATACTTTGGTGAATAGAAAGTTCAAAAGAACAGTATTCATATAAAACAGACTCGTTTGGAAACATTATAAATGTCTTTATTGTCAGTTTAATGTATCCTTGATGAAGTATATTTTAGGATGCTTATTATTTGCGTTGTGACAATATTTTCATGACAGCTAAGCACATCACACAAAATTCTCATTACCATCATTTTGCTTTTAGTTTTTTCAATTTTTTTAATATGCGTGTCTTAATAATTCACTATAATTCTCATTCGATTATTTTAATATTTTTGTGACATTAAGGCAAAACAAAATAAAGTAACACAAATATATTTATCCATAATACGATGGTTTAATGTTCTAATTAAATGATCATAAAAAATAAATGTCACACAATGCAAACATGTAAATGTTTTTAAAACAGGCCTCTTTTTCATCAAATGTTTTTCACAGATTTCATAAAATGTAAAATATCAATACAGTTATTGAGGTCATCGCATCATAACTAGCCCCTGTCACCCTCCATCATTTTGATTTAATAATAAAAATAATAATTCATGCTCTATCAAAACAATGACAGGACATTTCCATTGGTGGGAGAGGGAAGAAGATGAAAATGCAGAAAAAGAGAAGAGAAGAAAGAGAAAGAGAGAAAGAGAGAGAGAGAGAGTGTGTGTATTAGTGCGAGTGCATGTTCCCCTTACGGCTCATTCCACAGAGATAAAAAGTCGGCCTGATTTCCATAACTTTTGCATGCAGCTTTAAGAATATTTGCATGGTACCAGTGACTCAATGGGACGCAATGCCTCACCCTTACATCGAGCAGACAGGAAAAATCACAAACACACTCACAAAAACCATCCGTGTGCATGTAGGTTTCTGCATATCTGGGCTACCACAGCACTGATGTCACTCATGCAGCTCTGGCATCTCGCCCAGCTAAAACCAGAGCACGTTTATGAATGTGCTCGACAGGTTTCTGATCTCAAGAGTTAAACAAGCACTTCAGCCATACAGCTTTCAGTATTTCCCAACGCTTTCCCACTTATTTCCACACCCGCAAGATCTTGTGCCTCAGAAATTGTGACTCATGCCTTTTTTCCGCCCCATAGCACATTTACTATTGTGTTCCTGTGAGTTGTGACTGCTTTGTCACCTTTATTCTGACACAAATCTCTGAACAAAAAGGCTTTCTACAGCAGACCAATGAGCAGCGTGGAAAATGACTCACGAATGACTTCAACCGGTGAGGAACAATATGTACCTCTGAGCTGCTGTGTTATGTAAGAGGAGGAATCTGAGAAACAGAATAAGAAATGTGATCAAAACAGATGACATGATATATCAGCCATTATTTGGCATTTTTTAATTATCGCATGCGAGTTTTTCTGTTCGGCTGACGAGACGGAAGCGGGACTTTCATTTTGACAGCACAGATTGTAGTCCTTGATTTCGAACTATGATGCTCTATTGGTGCGTTCAAGTCATATATAAAAAAAAGATTGTATTTAAGAGTTGAACGCACATGAACGCCACCACAAAGTTGTAAATACGACTGGGAAGCTCAGGATTTTATTTAAGCCCCGATGTTTTACGCGTTTGAGGCGTGCCAGTGAGAAATGTGGAGGAATACCACAATAATTATAGTTCTTAAATTTCAGGAAGTAGAGTTTAAAACCCTTGCTGTATTTTTGTGTTGGTAATAAAGAGAAGGTACACTGCCAGATTGTTCTGACGAAGTATATATATACACACACACACACTATATATATATATATATATATATACAGTATAATGTTCCATCGGCCACCCTGCTCTCTAAGATATCGGCACCAGCCATACAAAAAAACAATATCGGCTTACTACTAGTTAGGACGAGAAAACAGGAGTGCCGTGAGAACGTCCAGAAGTGACCCGCTGGAGTTGTTTACATGAGGAGGGATGTCCTGACATGTTCTGACACAGTCCAGGATCTCCTCAGCCCCTTTTTAGGATCCTGAAATGGAGAAGAGGAACAACTTGGCACCGCAGCCCTGGATGCCAAACATGTTTTGGGTTCTTGCTTCCCTGAGCTCTCAACATATTCCCACCCAGACGTGTACAAGATCCGCAGAGCTCTACTGTATTCCAGGAAATAACACGACTCCCACTTTTTTTTTTTCCTCAGCATTCCCTTCCCTGATAACAGAACATTTTCTATATTCCACCCTGGATTATTCCAGCTTTCAGCATTGCATGGCATTTGGAGAAATGACCTGTCGGCCCAACGCTGACAGATCCAGGAAAGGAACTCAAACTCCCAGAGGGAAATGAGAGAGAATTGAGCAATATGGTGTTTTCCGACCTTTAGAGTGCCACGGATATAAATATTCTTACAAAAAAAAAGTACTATGCGACTATCATGGTGCTCTTTGAAGCAATACTATAGTATATGAATATGGTAATCATTCAGTACCAAAATACCTGTTATGGTCATTTATAGTACAATATATACAGTTCAATCATGACAACTCTCAGAAGTGGATTAAACAGCATTTATTGATAAGAATGGAATGTACAAAGGCGTTGTCTTGGCGGACTAGATCTGCTACGCTGCTGCTGCTGGCATGAGTGAAGGCTACTGTCAAAACATGCACATAAATACAGGGAATAGCATACAAGCTGCTGCAAGGAAAGCAGGGAGAATCCCCGAGCAGATCTAGGCAGGTGGTGCTGGGGAAGGTGGAGGGCTAGGATAAATCACACGAAGCGCTGCATTGAGTTGAGCCAGTTCAGGATGGAAATAAATAGGTTACGTAGATAGGACAAACAGGGGTGTGTTTCCCAAAGCCAACTATGGTCGCAAGTTCCGTCGTTACCTATAGAGTTCAATGGAAATTGCGATCATAGTTGGCCAATGATGCATTTGGGAAACGCGCCACTGATCGATTGGCCAATTCAGCCGGCTTTAAGAGAACCAATCAGCTGTTTGGTAGAGTTTCATGACTGAACTATGCATGTAACATAAATAATGCAGGAACAAATGTGTGTGTGTGTGTGTGTGTGTTGAGGCAAGTGGTGTGTGTATGTGTGTTTGTGTACAAGCATTTTTTGGTACTCCTACACAGAAAGCCAAACAATAGTATCTGAGCCAACTCAACAGAAACAGGCCAACAGATACACTAATAGAAGTGACAGACAAGCAGATGTGCAATGGAATGCACACAAAAATGTGTGTGTGTGTGTGTGTGTGTGAGGGACATCTTCCTTGAAAGCTGTGCGACTGTGCGTCTGCAGGAAAATATGTGTAAGTATGAATCTGCTTCTAAGGAAACTGTGAGTTGGTGAACATCAAGCGTACACTGACACAAGCGTAAGACTGACTGCAAACGAAACTGGTGGTCAAACCTTTACTTTAAAAAAGTTAACTCTGCAACACATACTTGAGTTTATGCGTCAATTTAGTTTGGGGTCAGAAAGAGTTTTTTTTTTAAATAAATGAATATGTTTATTCAGCAACAATACGAGAAATTGTTCAAAAATGACAGTAAAGACATTTATAATGATTTCTATTTCAAATAAATGCAGTTCTTTTTAACTTTCTATGCATCAAATAATTCCTTGAGCATTATATCATCATATTAGAATGATTTCTGAAGGATCGTGTGACACTGAAGAGTTCAGCTTTGATCACAGGAATAAATTACATTTTAAAAAAAAAACTAAAAAAGAAAAATTTTAAGTTTTTTTAGTTTGTATTTTTGATCAAATACATTCAGCATTGGAGAACATAAGAGACTTCTTTCAAAAACATCAGAAATCTTACCAATCTCAAACTTTTGAACAGCAGAGTACCATGGTAAATCGATTCAGTATTCTCTGAAACATCTTGGAATATTAAAGTACCATGGTATTAAAGGACCATAGCAGTGTAAGGGTAATAGCTGGAAAAGTATTTAATTTCTTGAAATAAAAGCAGGTCTCTATGATATTCTGGTCTCTGTATACGGCTCGTGTCCCTCAAAGGGCTTTTTGTTTTTATCGGTTTTATTATCTAACAGGTGAAAATTTATAAATCTGATAGTTTATAAAGGAATAAGTCACGTCGTATGCGCAATAGTAATACTAATAGTGATATTATTAGTAACTCTGGTACTCCAAAATAACTATTTTTAGAACAAGGCACCATTTAAACTATGATGTAGGACACTTGATGCACACTATCTGACTGTACTTGATAACTTCCTGTAGTTGCCAACTCATTATGCAGTGAGGAAGAAACGCTGGCACATCAGAGATAATTTTAGGTGTAATGTATATGCAGAGCATAAAGTGTGAAGGAGTTGTTGCCACTCTTAAATAGTTTTTCAGCGGTTCTCTTCAGCATCATTAGATCAGATAATCCCTTTGCTTGTTTACTGTACAGGCTTCTTGGATTGATTATAGAGAATCTTCAGTTCAATGCATTGTTTGGGTTGATTAAAGAACTAGCTCTTAAAAGTCCTTGCCTAAAGTTCTGTGTTGAACTGAAAAATGGTGTTTGCCTGTGCAAAACATGCCACTATGATGCCAGGGTGTTGTCAGGCAGTTGCTAAGGTGTTTAAAGCGCATAACTGTGCTAGGCAGTTGCTATGAGAGATCACTAGGTGGTTATTTACTGGCTCAAGTCAAAAGAGCAAACCCAGTCTGGCTCATGTTCCTTTTCAATGCAAGTCTCCTGGATTTTGACCAGTCTCTCCTCAAAAGAAATGGTGTAATACAAGTGATAAATGGTGTATTGTGCCAGCAGTGACTGTCAGACATTTATTTCCGACAGAAAAAACACGAGTTCCAGTGTGTAACACACTCCCACTTCCAGCCCTCTCACACCCCGACCTGTTCGACCAGCACAACCAGTTTAAAAGGCCTCTCTCTCAACACGCACTGTGTGTGTGTGTGTGTGCTGTTATCATCAGAAGCTGACTAACTTCAGAACCTCTATGGATCATAAATAATGCTTACAGGTGAAATCAAGTGTGACTTGCTGTATAGAGGAACTCAATCTCGCAATCACACATCAATCAGTGGCTTCTGTTCTTCTCTCGATTCCTGTCTTCGCCTCTTTACTCGTTCTTTGAATTTAAAAGCATGACTAAATGACTCATTAATACGGCATGAATTTAGAATGATCTTATATAGCCAATGAAGATGGATTCATTATTCACCTTTCATTTAATAACGGTCTGTATATAGTCACCAAAATGAGACTGGCCTCTGTTGGATATGGAAAACCCTTACAATGTGGAAACCATAGTTTCTGCCAAAATAACACAATTTAACAAAATTATTATAACATGGTACCACATTGAAATAAAGAATTTTAAAGTAGATACAGCACCGTGCCATAACCAGGCGCAATGTGATAAAAGGATAAAAGTCAGTCCAAATATGATTATCTATGTATCCCACTGGAATCCAATCTAAAATGACTGACTGTCCGCACCGTGTATCGCAACTGGTCAGATCTGATTTGTGTGTCAATGCCGCTCTTTAATTTCCAGAATATCTGCATTGGCTTCTATGGCAATGATGTTGTGTTGGTATGCATGCGCCAAAAACATGGAGGGTCCGGTCTGCAGTGCAGATGTTGTGTTAATTGACGATGTGTAGCCGTAATGTCTCCGTTATAGTGTCGTTTTATGCTCATACCACACTTTGCAACAACACAACCACAATGACAACGTCTGACGTTTACGCATTACACGGCATGAGAATGTCACATAAACCACAAGATATCCCATCAGAGCGGTCAGACTGAAACGGGTTCCCAGAAATAAATGATTTCCAACCAGAAATGAATGAATCTCAAAATAGATTTGAATGCTCTGCATACCCATGCCATTTGGGGACTCACTAAATATTATTAACACTATAAATTGCTATAAATGAACACTATGAATATTATACCTGCCTGCCTGTCTAACTCTGCATAGCATGAACGCGCTGAAGACGTGTGATGTCTGTAAATACAGGCAGGGAGGACATCAAACCATAGCATTCGGACCGCATGTAATGATTGGACGAACATTTTGTGGTCCTAAGACTTCCACAGAAGATATATGTACATGTTTTAATATTTAGACCACTTCTATTATTGATTGCTGTCAGGATGTGAAGAGAGTTTCAACCAGAATAACAAAAACATCATAGTCATTATTATAGTCCTCGTCGTCGGTGTGAACGGCCCTTTTTACATTTTGGTAAAGTGGGATAATGTTGGCTTGTCAGTCAGTGCTGCTGAGACACCACTTGACCTTCATGTACGAGTCCAGTCCAAGAACACCAGCTGCACGGTCAGGACGAGTGTGAGCTACACAACACACACACACACACACACACACACACACACTGCTGTTGGCCAGCGATGTCGCCTGAGTCACAGCAGAATGGGAAATGGAGAACAATAGGAGGCAAGCTGTCGTTGTAAATCTGGGAGCCTAGAAAAAGAGCCGGTTTGTGTGTTTGTGTGAGTGTGTGTGCTGATCTGAAAATAACACCAGCCAGCAAAACAGGAAGTGCAGAACGAGTGACATCTGCTTGTACGGGGTCAAACCCCCCCGCCGTGAGATGTTGATGTTAGGCTGCGTAATTGGCATGTATTCTGGTGTGCTTCTTTTTTAGCTCCGATCATTTCAATGCCCACTTTTGTTTGTTCTGCTCATCTGACAGCAGAGGAGGGGTGAAATGAGCTACGCACTTCCTCAGGGCAGGCAAGAGTTCAAGAACAGAGGGATTTTCTCTTGAAACAAGGAGAACGTTGGATTCTTGAAGAGTCTGATTTGATATGGTAATTGACATGGTTTCATAGAAGTGAAAGTGCTCATCGTTTGATGTGTGTGTGTTGGCTAGTTCATCCATGGCATCAGTTTTGTGTGTGAAAGGGTTGTGGTGTGTGTGTATGTGTCTAAAACCTTACGAAAAACCTGACCTGTCAGAGCATTGTGCGAGTGCGTGCACTTCAAAGAGATTGAAAACAAGCTCTGACTGCTATGTAGTCTATCATCAGCCTTAGGAGTGTGTTGAGTGACCACACACACACACACACACACACACACACACACACACACAGCTGAGTTATGGGCCTCTAGAGATATCTACAAAGCTTTCAGGTTGTATGTTCATTATCAGTGGAGATTAAACTCTAAGTGTTCCTTCTTCACTAAACTGCACACTGATGACTTGCAGCCAACATGGCATTTAAATCTCATTTAAAGGACTAATACGAGTTGATCAGTTCAAGTTAAATTACTCAAATGCTTATTTATCTATAAGAAAATGCTGGTTAACCAGCAGCCAGTAAATAAAATTGTGTGGTAGTAATGACTCTTGACTTTCATTTGGTTTTAAAATGAGCAGTAACCAACAATCGTGAAAATATATTGGTAACACTTGGTTATATCATGCATTATATAAACGTATTTTTAATGCATTGATTATACCTTGTAATGCACATTATAATGCATTTTAAGGTCATAAAATATAATTTGTAACCACGATTACAATATACTTATCTGTTCATTGTTCAACAAACAATTTCAGATGTAAGGAATCTGCAAATATTATAAAGCATTTTAACTTTGGTTCCAATTTTCTATGAAAAGATATAATGCATTACAACGAACATTATGAATACATTTACTGTATATTATAAGTTTGTATTATACATAAAGGCCTTAAGTAAAGTGTAACCAATATATTTACTGTAATTCATCAAGAAGGAAATCAGGTGTTTAGCGTTAAACTGTCTGTCAAATGGGGGATATTATTTACAATTATTTATATATACTACTATACTAATTTTTTTTTCCAGTTTTGAAGCAGTTTTAGTAATTTTGTTTTGCTAAACTCATTATACTGATTTTTTAACATTTCTATTAATCTTTATTTTGTTTATTTCAGTTGTATTTTTTGTAATTCTAGAGCTTTAACTTATTTTATTTCAGTTAGTTGTGTAGGCAAAATTACTATTACTACTTTTCATTTACATTTTTTAAGTTTTTCATGCAATGTTTTATTTCATTTCAATTAATGAAATTTTTTTTTTTTACAGTCTTAGTTTTAGATTAAAATACAACACTGTTGAAAACCTGTTTAAAACAATCATTATTTTCAAATACATTTTTTTACAATAATTTTTTTTAATAACCCCAGACAACCATGTTGACCATGTGTTCAATTGGCTTTTAGCAGCAGGGATATGAGGCTTGTTTTACACACATATTTCAGGAAAATGTGTGTAATTATATTGTAATTTGGTGTTACTTGCACATGAATCACAAGGCAGTTGTTTATCAATGAAGTGTAAAACCAAGTTACAACGTTAGAAACAACAACGCAAATGTATTATTGTTAAGAAATGATGATTAGATAATGTAAGTGTTTTATTTTTACAAAATAATCAATAACATTATTGTCTGAGGTAACAGTCCGTGGGTCACAGATGACAACTTGAGTGTTTAACACAGAATATTTCTTGGATAAACTGAGAAAAGTGCCTGTGAGTGTCTATTCTCATGTCACAGCTCTGACCTCTGTTATGCCATCCATATCTCCTCAGATCCCGGAGATGAAAGCTTTCTCAGTGTGTGTGTGTGTGTGTGTGTTTGGAGGTTCAGAGAGAGCTGGGGGGTATGGGAGTGGGGAGCTGATCTGAAAACCTGACACTCCTGAGAAAGTAACTCAAGAGGCCTCCGGTCAGCCGCCAATGGAGCAAGAACCGTCCGAGAGGGCAAACGAGGGTGTGTGTTAGTTTATGCGCAATGAAGTTCATTTATTAGTTGGCATAGTTGGGTCTTTGTTGTGTTGAACTACACCACTGGTTACTGAACTGAGATGCTATTTTAGATTTGTTTACACACACACGTTTGGCAACTGGACGCCCTCCATGAAACTGATTTGCTTAATTGCCGGTCTGTTTATAGTAACACATAGTAAGATGCATTTAAAATGTTTGGACTGCAATGGAAATGTGTGTTGGGAATTCAGACTTTCGCATGACCTCGCCTTACAATAAATGATCATTCAAGATCAAGTTTGTGTCATTAAACCTCGTCTGCTACTGTATAATTTAGCATACTTTAGGTGTGTCCTGACAGTAGTCAGTCGTAACGCAATGAACATATTGAGCTTGAGGAGCTATAGATGTGCAATGCCGGGTTCAGACTAATGCTGGCGAATGATAGCGTAGGCGCTTTAGCTACCCGGTGAGTGCTGGAATTAGCATTATGCTAGTCCAACCATTGTTTGTTTACGCTCTTGTTTCCAGAAGTCAGTCCTAGTTCCGCCTCCTCGATGACATCACGCACATCGTTAAAGACGGCAAGCGATGATTGGTCGGGAAGAAACGTGTCGTCTGACACAGTGAATATCGTAATAGACAAAAATATTGTGTAGTCTGTCTGAACCGGACTTTATTCAGGGAACTAGCTGTAAACATTAGGGATAAAAATGTATTCTCCGATGCCCTGTGATTCTCTCTTCAGCGATTCTGAAAACTTCTTTAATCCCCCTTTACTACTTTACATCTGCTTGTTTTTGAAGCTATATTTAGTTAGTTAATAATTCTTAACATCCAATTGTTGTTTATTATTAATGTGAAAATATTTTAAAAAGTATTTATAATTTAATAAAAATGCAAAAAAAGTCTGTAAACTCATAAAATAATAATAATAATAATAACAAGAATTTAGATCAAGAACTGTTTTAGAATCGGTGAATTCCCAGAAACTGAATCGGATCGAATTGTGACGTGCCTAAAGATTCTCACCCCTAATACACATACCGTTAGCTGGTTTACCCAACTCTCTGCAATCGCTTGCTCCGCCATGACCACATCTGACCATAACAGTCAAGATAAAGAAGATATATTCTGATATAGCGCCCCTTGTGGCAAGACTGAGAATGAACATGCACTACACAGCAAAACCTTCAAGTACTTGCACTGAGCACGTGTTGCAGGCCTAAGATTCATTCACTTCTGGCTATAGACTGGAAATACAGAACAAGTAAGACTTACAGAGAAACAGGACGAGACGCTCAAAGTAACCTGATAGTGGCACACCCGATTCTGACACAGCTCAGAGATTGTACACACGCACAATATGTAATGTGAATGTGAGTGCTTTAACATACTCTGCATGTTCTGGACTATGCAAATACTTTGGTATGTTCATAAACCTGTTTTCTGGACTATGCAAATACTTTGGTATGTTCATAAACCCAAACATTGTGTCATATATATATATATATATATATATATATATATATATACTGTATAGTTTATTGACACTGAATGTGCAAGAGTTGGCACAGAGTTTGTTTTTATAACTGTGTGAAAACACACTATATGTATGAATTTGTTGCACATGTGAGGACATTTGGTCCTCCTCAGTATTTGAAATGCTTTATTGGATTTTGCTTCAAATCTAGTAATGTCAACAGGTTTGTGTGAGGTTAGATTTATGGGTAGGTTTCACTAAATATCTCAGTATGAAAAGCATTGCATTGAAGTCTCTCTGTGTGTGTTTGGGTGTGTGTGTGTCAGGTGTGGAACATAAGCTAATGTATAATGCATCCTGAGTATAATATTCCCACACTGTCCCGACCCAAGTTTCCAAAACTGCTCATGTTCTCTGTCCGATGACCCCTGAGCACCCCCACTTAAACATTCATCAGCAACACGAGCTTCAAAACACCTCAGCGCAAAAGATCTGCTTCTCTGCTGTTTCGCTCAGCCAGAACGATAACAATTAACAACTGACCAATGAGAGACATTCACTGAATCATTCATGCTTGAAGTCCTATCAGACAGCTCTTTAGATACCATAACTAGAACATTACGTCCCATCTATGCTGACACGGTGTGTCAAAAACTAAAATGCTAGCGTTATAATCAAGGCAAACACAGTAGCTGAAGCGTTCTAGTTTTGTCACGTCACTCGGCAAAAGGTTTTTTTTTTTTTTTTTGCATTACACTTGCACTGATTTTCCATTGTTTTCCATCTAAACGTGCGTTAAACGGATGTCTTTGATCATTACACTCGTGTCCTGCGTCTTTTGCAGCATCTCGATCATGACGCAGTGTTTTAAAAACATGGTGCTCAAATAAATAAAAAATTATAAACTTTAAAAAAACGCATTTCGACACTTAAAAAAAAAAAATATATAATTCCACTGCTCGCGTCTCACATTTTAAAACGCGAAAACGTTTTCTGTGGCTTTTTTCCTGATTCCTAATTGTTAATCGATACTCATTTATCGACCGAAGCACATTTACTGCTTATCGACGGATCTGAAACACTTTGCACTACACAAAACAGAGATACTCACACTGAGACGCAACTTACATTGGATTCCACTAGAACTTGGCGCTAGCATGTTGCTAAGCTAGCCATGTGATATTTTAATAAGCACCCATATTAGTAAAAATAGATTTGTATTATTTTTTGCTGACACTTCTAAGTATTGCATGAAATATTGAGGTAAACGTCTTTAAAATATGTTTATAATTAACATTTCACCTTCATCTTGGTTTGTTGAACACTGCATTCTCTCCTCATGTCTGTATTGTACTTTTCTGTCAACTAAGGGCAAAAATATATGGCCTTTTATGGAAGCTTGTTTCTGCTACTTAATAAATTTTTTTTTTAAAAAGTGTGACTTCTTAGAACTGGACTTTATAACTCGCAACTGCAAGTTTATATCACAATTCTGAGATAAAAATCTCCGTTTATAATTCTTAATTCCGACTTTTTTTCTTGCAATTCTTTATTTCTCATAATTGCGAGTTTATATCTCACAAGTATGGGGGAGAAGAATTTCAAGAAAAATAGAAAAGTCGCAATTACCTTTTGTATTTTTTTTTTTATTCCATGGCGGAAACAAGCTTCCGTAAAATGTCACACAAAAAAAACTTTTAAAATATGAAATAACTTTGAAAAATGCTTTTGCTCACACTAACTTGCAGTCTGTAGAAAGCTCATGCTTTGCAACAAGTTACAGTGTTAAAAAGGAACAAAAATACAAATAGCATGAGTCAGTGTAAAAAAAAACACAGACAGGGTTTATGTAAGTCCAAGGCACACTAACAAAAACTTTGCATGGTCTGGTCACCATGCAGTGAATAAAAAATATGGTAATCCATTGTAGGATGAACAGACAGCCCTCACTGGATGTTTCAGATGCCTCATGCATGCACTTCAGGGCAGCTGTGAAAAGATGCACCAGAAAAAAGATGAAAAAAAACATTTCAAATACAAAGAAAAAAAAGTAAAAGGGCATGACTGTAAAGAAGACATGCATGGAATGCAGAACACACATTCTTAAAAGGTGCTTTTGTTTTTCTCACACTCTTAAAAATAAATGTTCCAAAGGTTTTTTTTTTTTTTTTTGCACCGATGCCATAGTAGAAACATTCTGGTTTCCCACAGAACCTTTTAGTGAAGAGTCCTTTTCTCAGCGTGAGGAATATTTTGGGGTGTGTTCACGGGTTTGGTTCAGATCTGCAGTGAGGAGACCCGGTTCTGATCCTGTACTGAACTGTGATGGGCAACATCACGACTATGACGAGAAAAAACAAGCATGCTTGAGCATTCGGTCCTTCTTAAAGTCGCATCTTGTGACATTATATCCTGTTTTTGGTTCGTTTACATGTCTTTGGTCCGTTCATATTTCAGGCAAACCGCATCAGAGTTAAAACGAATCGATTAAAACGAACTCTGATGCTGTTCGAATGAAATATGAACGCAGCACGAACTAAAGACATTTAAACAAATCAAAAACATGACATGATGTCACAAGATGCGACCCTAAAAAGGACAAAATGCTCAAGAATACCTGTTTTTCTCGTCATAGTCGTGATGTTGGCAGTTCAGTACAGGATCAGAACCGGGTCTCGCAGCAGATCTTCATTTGTGTGTGTGACGGAGGGATTCCTGACGCTGTTTTCACTCCTTTACGCGTTCTCAGCTCCATCATATGTAGTATATGCAGCTCCGTATATGCACATACGACTGGATTTAGCCCAGTAAAGCTTTGTTTTGGATGTTCGACAATTTCAATTGCAAAATGTACATCATAAAAGCATTTTTTTTTTTGTCTGTAGGTTCGCTGTTAAAAATGACAGTGAACGCTAAGCGAACTAGAACTAAATGTATCATTTTCTTTTTTTGGTCCAGACCAAAAGAACCAAGAGAACCGAACTACAAGTGTGAACGCACCCATAATGACCTTTTCCCAGTATAAAGAACCTTTTGTGGAATAGAAAGGTCCCATTGATGTTAGTAGAGAACCTTTATTCTGAAAGTCCCCCTGAGGTGAAAATCAAGCTTTTAATGTTGTTTATGTCTATGTGGTGTTTTTAATATGCTTTAAGACAAACCATGTGTAGATTCATAAGTCAACACCATAATAATGAGAGTATTTTCCTCCTTAAAACTGCAGTGAACCAAAGACAGTCTCAAAAACACGGTTTGAAATCGCTGGTGTTTCTGACGTCACAAACTACCTTGTAACCAATCAGATCAACGTGTGATCGTCAATGAGTGGATCTCTGAGCTGGTGTGAGTGAGTGGAGGCGGGGCTCATTTGCATATTCATAGAATCGTGTATACTAAAGGGTACAGGCTGGGGGACTTTAAGAATGCATTCTGGAGTCTGGTAGTTCATCTGGTGACTATATCTCTCTTTTATTTTTAGTTTTCTGTCTGCTTGTCTAATAACTACCCACACTACAAGTGCTGCAAATAAGTGTCTGAGGCCCCAGAGGCCAACAACACACAGAACAAGGGGAGGTTTAATCAACAACAGAGGAGACCTCAGCCATTTTAATTAGCCACACACACACACACACACACACACACACACACACACACACACTGACTCCCCTGGGCACACTGGCGATAGGGCCTGGATTGTTTGGTTTCCTGTTCGACTGAGGAAACACTGGTGATTACAGCTCCAGCCATGGCTACCTCAAAAACAATCTGCAGTTTTATATAAATAGCCAGAGGATGAAGTCCGTTTTTGCACTCTTAAGCAACACTTCTCTCCCTTTTTTCGTTCTCTTTCTTTCTCTGAACTATAATTAGTCAGAACTGTTGCTCCCACTGGTCGCATTTGGTCAGCAACAACATCCTCTTTCACATATTACCCCTGTATGTGTCTTGCTCTTTAATTCTGGCTCTTTTCTTCTCACACATTTAACATTGCGCCGGTTTCGAAGCCAAGGGTGCTCGGGGCCATCCCATAAACACACACACACACACACACACACACACACACACACACACACACACACACACACACACACACACACACACACACACACACACACACACACACACACACACACACACACACACACACACACAAAAGAGAGAGTTAGAGCTGCTAGTTACCATAGAGACCTTTCTGTGTACATGGAAGCCGTATAAAAGTGCAACAATGAGAGTGAGTGAGGTGTTGGTTACGAGTGCAAAACGTACAACAGAGGAGAGACAAAAAGAGTGAGCGAGACTCTTCCTGTTTGCTCTCTTCGTTTCCTGTTCGTGACTTCTTGTGTGCGGCTATTTTTGTTGCTGCCAGTTTCTATTGAGGTAGAAGAAAACAGTTCATGTTTCAAGGCCGAAATGCTCACAAAGCTACATGTTAGCATAGCCACGCGCTAGCATACCTTCAAAATAACACCATACTCTGTTGCTAACACACACAGAACGCATTTCAAACGTATTTCCTGGATTTTCTCCAAGTGTTTGTTCAGAGAATAGGCAAGCATTGTAAAACAAAACTGTTTTAGCAAGCTAGCTATAGTGCTATAACCAGTGGTGGAATGTAACGAAGTACAAATACTTTGTTACTTTACTTAAGTACATTTTTCACGTATCTGTACTTAAGTAGAATCAATAGTGCATACTTTTGACTTTTACTTCGTTACTTTTTGCAGCAATTATTATACTTTCTACTCCACTACATTTCTACAACGTTTCGTTACATTTTCGTAAAAAAAAATGTCCCCTACCAAAACAGGGATTGAAAAAAATCTCCATGTTTTCGGTGGTGACGCGTTCATGTAACATTTAAGGGTGGCGCTGCCAATAAAACATGAAAGTGGTCACAAAGAACCGGCGAAAGTAATGATTATAAATATGTAAAATATAGCAATTAGACATTTTAATTGTTTATTAATAAACAAGTGTTTTCTGTGTCAGTGTCGGCTGCAAAGATGAAGTTGACGATTCTGACTCGCGATCTTCGCAGTGAACGCGCCAGAGAGAAATGCACATTTCATATGGATCACATGCAGAGAACAGTCTGTTTTCTTTTGTTTTGAATTGCTTTGTTTAAAAGTAGACATTTCAAGCTTTCTATATATATACACGTCTCAGGTCTGTGAGGCAAGTATAGGCTACCTTATACGCTGAGTTTCGGTTCATTTATGAGATGAGCTCCAGTTCACGTGCCGGCGCCTCCGTGTTGTGAAGATCTATTGTCTGCTATATTTACTTTATTTATTAAATCCAGGCAATTGGTTGATGAAACATTGATTAAAATTAAGATACAATTAATACAAAACGAAATTCACTTTAAAGAAAATCTTTGTGCTTTCTGTTTGAGGTCTCTGTGAAAGTGTTAAAGCAGTCTAGTGCTGCTTTCAGAGCGCTCACGTCCGTAACGGAGAACTGTCACATGTTTTTTTCCTCAAATGCGAACACGAAAAATAAAATGAATATTTTATGTTCAGTGGAGAGCCAACCCTTCTTCATCCGGTGGGTATTACTTTTGGTTTGCTTAGTGTAATTCACGGAATTACAAAAAAATATTTTGCCACCTAAAAGTTAAAGTTTTTTTGTGTCACGTCCGTTACAGATGTGTATTTCCCTCATATTAAATATAAAACGCATGTGTCTGTTGACTGATATTTTTCTAATGTCTGGACTCCTTTATTAAGGGAGTATGGATATATAAACAGTTTCAATTCGTATTAAATGCATTTTCTGAGAATTTATATTTCAAGTTTTTACTGCAAATGTCACGTCCATAACGCTGGGATTGCCCAATGTTAAAGAATTTATCCTCAACTAGCTTTGTGGTGTAGGTCTATGTATTGTATAATGTTAACTTCAAATAAGGGGTGTGTCGCGATTCTGCCTTCTCACACTGCGACACAGGTTCGTGGATCTGAGTGTCTTGATTTCGGTTTCATATTGCATATTGTTACAGCCCTAATTATTAGAATATAGACATTAAGAGAATAAAATGTTATGCAAGTACTTTTACTTTTAATACTTAAAGTACATTTCAAATCAGGTACTTTTTACTTTTTACTTAAGTAGGGTTTTCATTGTGGTACGTCTACATTTACTAAAGTAAATATGTCTCTGGTTATTTGTACTTTTACTTAAGTACTGCGATTCAGTACTTCCTCCACCACTGGCTATAACCAAACATTCAGTGCTTCACAATTAGCAAAGAAGCAGAGCTTATACCATAACTGGACTCTTTTCAACAAAGCAAAGCAAGACAAATGGAAGGGCTATTTCTGTCCGTCTCATGTGGCCATTCAGAAAAAACAAAGCCTGCGATATGTCGCAAAAGCCCCATGGTGCGAAGAGTTCACGGTCGCGTAATGGCTAACTTAGCCTAGCGTCTGATTAGCCCTGAGGGTTTAGACCCTAATCAGAGAGTAGAGATGGAAAAACTAGTTAAGCATGAAACACATGAAGGTCTGTTTTTCCGTTCATATTGCCGAGCTCCCAAACCTCTGATAACATATGCAGGGGTCCAAAAGTCTGAGACCACTCGTCAAAGTGCTGCCGTTCTGCATTGTTCATAAGAGGTTCAATACTACATTGTCATTGTGGACTCTTGCCATATCTACTATTGATAATGTATACGTGCGTATCAGGTTTAGCATTCTGCAGAAGCCTAATCTTCCTCATTCCTTGCACTACATTTCAAGGCAAAGTGAATAAACTTTCCAAAGTGGCAGTGAGATACGTTGACACATTTAAATAGGCCTCACGTTCTCGCTCTCTATTTTACTGTTGCTAAATCGACCTTGTGCAAGACAGGATCTCCAATTTTAGAAACATTTGACCGCATTCACATACACCCTCTCGCTGCGTTCTTCACTCGCTCCTAATCTCACCATCTGCTTTCCTTTCTTTATCTCGCTATCTATCACTCCTGTCCTGATATTTCCCATTCCTCCTGCTCAGACAAACCTAATGTGACATGATTCAAACCTTTACAGTCTATTCTCGCTCTCTCTATATATATACACAGTATGTATATCTTTATATATTTTTTTCACACACTTTCTCTCTCTTTTAAATTCTGTAACTCTGTGCACCACACACATAGCACTCACTATTGATTACAATAGAGTTTAACTTTAGCAAGTTACCAAAATAACAACTCGACATTCTAATAAGCAATAAAAAACCACACATAAATATCGGGCAAAACAGTCTACACTCTAAAAAATGCTGGGTTGTTTCAACCCATGTTTGGGTCAAATATGGATAAACCTAAAAGTTGGGTTTGTCCACATTTGACCCAAACATGGGTTGAAACAACCCAGCATTTTTAGAGTGTATTTTTCATTAGATGCATTCATTATTAATATTCTAGCATTATGTGAAAAACCCCTTGTGAAAAAGAAGTGTGCTTAATCGTATTGAATGTGCAGTTTGATGTGAATCTTAACTAAATATATATATTTTTAAAGTTGTACACTAAAAGAGAGACACTTTCATGACCGTTTCGTAACACATTTAAGTACACTTCTAAAAAGTGCACTTTGTAATAATGTCAAATTAAAGTTTTTTTGTTAAAGTACATTTTAAATCGTTACGTTCTATTAGTATTAATCTTTTGTATTTATGTGTTGACTAACAAATACTAAAGCACATGTTAAGTAATTTTAACTGTAGGGTGTTATTCAATATATAAAGTAAATATATATAATATGAACTAAAATTGCAACTTCATCACTATAAATGTGTAATAACAAATGTATTTAAATACATGAGTGACAATAGAAGTGACATTAAAGTATATTGTAGTTTACCATACATTCTTGTCAGTGCATTCAGCAGTACCTTTAACCATATATCAAAGACAATAGAAGTAATTATGAAATTGCTTATAAATATACACTTAAGTCCTATTAAAGTGGGACTTTAATAGTATATCATACACTTTCATTTAATTGCAAATATCATGCAATTAAGTGTCTGAAAACACTGCATTCAGTTCAAACTGTAGTCAGTTCTTTTAAAGTATATTATTTCCATAATAAGTACTCTTTTTAAAAGTATGCTAAAGTGGACTTATTTTTCACAGAGGTACTTTTGAAGTCTTCAAATACTGCCTATATACAGACACCAGCTCACGTTTTGGAACAAAGCAACAATATCTCTTCCTCTATTTATTAATAATGTATATTAAATGGTCAGTTGAATATAGGATTGTAATGGATTATGTTTAAGTATCAACTAATATAGAGATTCATACGTGTGTTTTCATCCTGAGTGTTTCTGCAGAGTCCACAGCTGTCTGAGCTATTCAGACCCGTTGCTTCCGCGGCAGCTGCTCGGGACGCTCGTCGTGTGTGTGTGTGTGTGTGTGTGTGCTATTCTTACATTTATAGCTGGTCGCAAACACTTGAGCATCTGCAGATACACAAGGCATGTGTATTCCTGTCAACAAGAAGATGATGGCTTGTACGGGAGGAAGAGTGGATGGATTATTCAAGCTCCTGCTCAGTGATTCCCTTTCAGTAGCGGAGAACGTTTCCACTCAATCCCAGACTTTTAACAATGCCAGTGTGTTATTCTGGGATGACGGCCAGTCCACACGTAATTTAACTCAGATTAGCTCAACTCAAAACAAATGTAAAACAACAAAACGTTGTGTGAAGGTAATATCAAAGGCTGTCTGTTATTGGTCTGGTGAAAGTGTAAGGGAATGTGGTTAGAAGATTTCGGCTCGAGGAACCATTTTAAGGTTCAGACAATTGATTATTAAAAAAAAAAAGAAGTTATTCTAAGTATCAAATTCGTCTCAGATTTTCTCAGACATTCCTAAAATAGGCAAAAATGTAAAAAATGTATATGGTTTAGTTAGATCAGATCATTTGTCCTCTTCTAAAACTCTAACGGAGATGCGTGTGAGATTTCGTTCTCAGAAACATCTGGGAAACAGGTGACTTTTGATCTCGTCGCTGTCTATGAGAAACGACGTAGATATTAAGTAGATCTTACTCCATTCTAAATCTGTTCGTATTTTCATCCAGATAATATTAACTACATCTATTAAAACTACATCTATTAAAAATCTCTAAAAAAAAAAAATGTGTTAATTGAAATAAAGCTGAAATAAAATCAAATATAATATAATATAATATAATATAATATAAATATTAGACAAAAACTTTATAAAAAAAAAACTTGCTTGCTATGGGCAACTAATTGAAATAAGTTTAAGTTGAATTACTAAAATTACTGAAACCAAAAAAAAAAAATTAAAAAAATTAAGGCTAAATATAAATATTTCAATAATCTTAATAAATGGCAAAAAAACAACACAAAACAAAATTACTAAAACTACAACTAAGATTAAAACTGAAAATGTAAAAAGAAATTGTAAAAAAAAAAAAAAAAAAGCTAATGCATAATTTATCATTATTATGCATTAGCTTTTATTTTTACATTTTCAGTTTTAATCTTAATTTTAGTTTTAGTAATTTTGTTTTGTGTTGTGCTTTTGCCATTTATTAAGATTATTTAAATATTTCTATTTAGCCTTAATTTATGTTTGTCTCAATTTTAGTTTCAGTAATTTTAGTAATTCAACTTAAACTTATTTCAATTAGTTGCTCTATAATATTATTATAGTATATAAATCATTTTAAAATAACACTAAAGCACGTGCAGTCACACAACTCTCACTTAGAGTTGAAGATAATTCAAAATAAACATTTTTTATTATTTTTCAGTTCTCTCTAAAGACTGCTGACTTCTTGTTACTCGATGTGGCTTCTAACCCAAAGTGTGTTACAACATGACTGAAGAGACATAAGCAGATTGTGGAGTCATGCTAGTCAGCTGATGCGACTACACATCATCAGGAGTGAGTGTGTGTGTGTGTGTGTGTGTGTGTGT
Source organism: Leuciscus idus (assembly GCA_021554675.1). NCBI lineage: Eukaryota > Metazoa > Chordata > Actinopteri > Cypriniformes > Leuciscidae > Leuciscus > Leuciscus idus. The sequence continues at coordinate 8,521,930 of CM038640.1, forward strand.
GTGTGTGTGTGTGTGTGTGTGTGTGTGTGTGTGTGTGTGTGTGTGTGTTTACAGGTAGCTACTGCATTTTATCAGAAAGAGTAACTGCCTTACCAGGGCAATGAGAGGAATGTGTCTGATGTTGAAGAGATAGCATGATAGAGGAGAAAGGGCAGGAGTAAAGGAGCGTTGCCTCAGGGTGGGGTCACATCTGTGTGTGTGAGATGGTTTGAAAGGTATGTCCCACTAATGAAGAGAATACTAAAGTCTAAAAAAAGTGTGTGAATAATAACACTTCTGGCAACGCAAGCTCAATGTTTACAGCTGCTTCCCTGAATAGCAAGTTTAGCTCGATTTCACATTTCTAGAAAAGAAAACAATTCATAGCGCAGCGCATTCTCATAGTTGCCACAAGGAGCGCTGTAATGACACATCTTGCTTAAAGTTAACGTAAAATAATCATATTTATTTCCTTAATATAGTTGACCAGGGGTACGTTTCCCAAATGCATTGTTAGCCAACTATGGTCGCAAGTTCTGTCGTTATCAGAATAGTTCAACGAGTCGGTGTTTCGCGAACGTGCTGTAGTACGTAAGAACGAGCCTATGATTGAAATGGTAAATGGTAAATGGACTGCATTTATATAGCGCTTTCACAGACCCAATGGCCACCAAAGCGCTTTACTATATTGCCTCACATTCACCCATTCACTCACTCATTCATACACCGACGGCGGTGTCAGCCATGCAAGGCGATCCAGCTCGTCGGGAGCAGCTGGGGTTAGGTGTCTTGCTCAAGGACACCTCGACACTTGGTCAGGTGGAACCGGGGATTGAACCACCAACCTTCCGGTTTGTAGACAATCTACGTGAACCACTGAGCCACTGCCGATTGAATCTGGAAATAGAGCAAAATAACTGAGGAAAATGAAAAATAGTGCTCAGATGCCATGTCCGTGATTTATAGCAAAACATCTAGCGTTAATTCAATCTTAAACAGATTCATTAAAGTCGTTATTACTCCACCACCTGTGTGACATCATTAACCAACGTGGTTGAACGACTGATTTGCGACAGTACGGTTTCGGGAAACAGTCGTGACTAGCTAGTTGATTTCTTCAACGATGTATCGTACTATAGTAGTGAAGCAGCGAGTTACGGGAAACGCACCCCAGATCTTGCTATAAATGATTCATTGTTCCAAAATAAAAATTATTTTGTCTTTATATCTATAATCAAAATTGAATAACTTGTGACAGTTTTGAATTGGCTTTTTCTTCAGCTGACATCACCATGCCAACTTATTTGTCTTCCCGTTTCACTCGGAGATATCTCTCATGGACGTACCATTGAGTTACAGACAGTTAAAGGCGACTGTATCGCCCCCTAGAGGATGGAGGTTTGTTACTGCCGCAATGACACGTTGACCAATCATTCACGTTTGCATATTAATCTGACCTACGCAAGTGTGTTCGGTGCATTACAGCATAATTGGATTGTACTTCTGCTCTTGGTATGGTCACAGTGCAAATAATTTTTGAGAGAGGCAGGCACGGAGGAGGTTACGTCTACCCGCAATTTACTGCACACTCAAAATGGCGCCACTCAACAGTGTAATTCAGTGTTTGAACTCCAACAACTCTCAAGTGGACACAAAAATGCACATAATGACACCTCTCCACGCAGATTTCCCTCTTTCCTCTTAGCCCTTCACTCCCTCTCGCCCTTCCTCAGCTATCCGTTCCCTTTCCATGGATTCTTTTTTATTTAACAACCATTCTGGGAAAGCATTCGCCAGGAACACATCTCATACATATGCAGCCTCACGGACTTCTGTCTGAGCCTCCGACAATGAAGGAGGACATTAACATTCCCTGTAACCTCAAATACACACACACACACACAAACCGACTCACACTGGCTCACTGAGCTCTTTTTGTGCTGCGCGCTCTAACAAATGAGCACCTTTGTGTCCGAACACTTCCTTGTCTCCAAACATTCAGGGGGTCAAACACAACGTTCTGATCCTCACAGACCTCGGTTGAACTTGCTTCTAAAAACAGCAGGCCGGTGTGGGCTGCTCTGGGAAAACAGGATTAGTTCATTCCCAGCGACTCCAGAAAGCTGTGTTCAGCCAACACAGTTTTTATATGTAGATAATAACCAATAGGGCTTGTATATTTACTAAGTGTTCCAGAAAAGTTATCGACTAGTTACCTGATGTAAATGACATGGCGTGCAGCATAAGTGGTCTGACGGCCAGCTGGAGAACACGTCCCATTCTGTGTCTCAGTTTCACTTTTATTATCTTTAACTGGTCACATTGCAATCAATAGTGGCACAACTAATTGACAAATTGGAAATGTATTTATTTTCCTCCTGCTGTGCAATGGAAGTCACATGGTGCACAACTAGTCAACATAAGCTCAAATCTCAAATAGTGGTACAATTAACTGATTAGTTTACTAGCCAGTGCAACTATTTGGTATGCTAACCTAAAAAACTTAGATTTCTTCCAGTTGCTGTCATCAAGAACAAATGCAACAGGAGTCAAGCGATCCACTGCTAGTCAAAAAAGGCTTATAACATCTAATAGTTGCAGAACTAATAGATTAGATTAGACAAACAAAAATGCATTTTCTTTCGCCATATAGAGCAAAGACAAAAGACGTCATGTGGTGCGTGACTAGGTCTACAACATCAAATAGTGGTAGAACTAATCAAATAGTGAACTAGTCAGTGCAAACCCTACTAAACAGGAATCTCAATTTTCCTCCCAATATAGAGCAAACACAGTAACGTCACATGGTCCCCAACTAGTCGACGCTGGCTCAAAACATGAAACTGTTTGTGAATTTATGAACCAAAAACTGGGATTTCTTCCAGCTGCCGCCATATAGAATAAATGCAACTTGAGTCAAGTGGACTACAGCTAGTCAACACAGGCCCAAAACAGCTCAAAGTTGCAGAATTAATAGATTGGTTAATAAGTCAGTGCAACAATTTACAAACAAACAAAAATGTATTTTCTATCAGCTGTCGCCATATACAACAAGGACAAAAGAAGTCATGTGGTGCATGACTAGACAATACAGGTCTAAAGCATCCAATGGTGATATAACTACTATTCAATTACTTAACTAGTCAGTGCAACAGTTTACTAATCAAAATTCAAAAACTGAAGTTCCTTCCAGCTGCCGCCATATAGAACAAATGCAACAGGAGTCAAGGGATTCACATAGCTAACGCTGGCTCAAAATATCATGTGGTGCATGACTAGTCAATACAGGTCTACAACATCAAATAGTGGTAGCATTAATCAGATTAGAACTAGTCAGCGCAAACCCTACAAAACAGGAAACTCAATTTTCCTCCCAATATAGAGCAAACACAGTTACATCACATGGTCCCCAACTAGTCGACGCTGGCTCAAAACATGAAACTGTTCGTGAATTTACAAACCAAAAACTTCTTGCTGTTGTAATATAGAACAAGCACAATGCAATCATGCAATACATGACTAATCCACACAGGCTCAAAGCATTGAGTAACTGAACAGTCTACTAGTTTGTAAAATCTCTCTACTTATCTACAAATGGAATTAAGCAGAAACTACCCAGACAGCAACATAGCATCGGTCCAGATCCGGCCCACATCTGGTACGGCTGGAATCCACATGTGGCCCGGATCTGGGCCGACACTATGTTGCCGTCTACACCTGCAATTGGGAAACAACACAAAAACTTTCAAATCTTTGATATCCACGGTACGAGTTACCTCACTTAGAAGAACTGAAAAAAAAAAAAAAAATCACACTCAAAATCAAAGATGTTTCAGAAGCCGGCACTGTGACATCCTGGATGAATCATGAAGGGCTCAGATTTACTCGTACGAAAGCAAACGCATCCTAGCTCATCAATGCACCCCATCACTTCAGTGTCAGCGCCACTATCACACAGCTTTTGTCTGGACCCTGCGAGTGATATTTGTACATGTTAAGAGTTAACTTGTGCCTTGAAGCTGTTAGTGTCTTTTTCCCCCTCGTCTGAGCGGTGATGACAGCCGCAGCGGTGAAGGAGGCTGGTGTCAGCTGACCCCGCTTTCAGCCAGTAACAGGAAATGTGATCTTTACTGCAGCTCCCTGAAAAACAATCTCGCTATTGTCAGCTTGACTCTCCTGTCCCTCTGCCCCTCACGGGGGAGGGATGCGAAAACTATCTCACAATGAACATCTTCCCATCATTCCTGTCAGCTAACACATAACCCTGGACATTTATGTTGCCCCACAGGTAAATCAATTTCAATGGATCACAATGGTACACTGTAAAAAGTTGTTACCTTAAGGAGATAGTTATACCTGACAGGGATTTTTGCTGGTATGACCTAACATAGTCAGGTTGATTTAGTCATATTAAACAAAACTAAAAATTTAAGTACAATCAACTTGGATTGTTTAAGTCATTTCAACTTAAATTGCATTAAATTGACTTGAAAAAAAAATGAAAAGTTGAAAATTGCCGAACTTATTTTGATGAGTTAAAGTGGTAACACTTTACAATAAGGTTCATTAGTTCACATTAGTTAACTACATTAGTTAACATGAACAATACTTCTACAGCATTTTATTATTAATTTCAACATTTACTAATACATTATTAAAATCAAAGGTTGAATTTGTTAACATTAGTTAATGCACAGAGAACTAACATGAACAAACAATGAACAGCTGCAGTTTTATTAACTAACATTAACAAAGATTAATAAATAACAAATGTTTTGTTCATTGTTAGTTAATGCTGCTAATGTTAACTAATAAACCTTATAGTAAAGTGTTACCATAATCTTTTACAGTGAACTTTGGGTCCTGAAAACCAGCAGTTAAAATTCAATAAACTGTGAATCACACTGGTTTAGTGCTTTAAGTGTATGCAGGTGCATTATGTTATATGGTTATTACATTACTGCGAGAGAAATTCTAAGGCATTAAGATGCACTAAAGCTTTAGGGGAAGTTGTATGTACATGTCAAAACCACTGATGTCTTCAAAAAAAAAAAAAAAAAACGCTCTAGAGGAATTCACTCATGAGATAGTTTACACAAACTGTGGTTTAGTTACTGAACGCAGTGTGATTAGGCACACTAGCTCAGTCGCATTCCCCAAAATCATCTGTAATATAAACTCACGAACGACATAAATGGAGGGAAAGACAAAAGCCCGGCACTTCTACAACAGAGCGTTCACGAGCGGCCCGTGGGGCCCGGTTACAGATGAACAAAAGAGCGGGAGCGGTGTCGGATCCCTGAAACTTTACCCCCGCGCCACCGGCCCTGACCTCATCGTGTTGTTTTCCCCGCAAACGCTCGGCCCGCTGTGGCGCGCGCAACTCGAGCCGACATCGCTTCCAGCAATAGGCCTATCTGATGCCAAGCAATATCAAGTGCATAGAGCATTTATGTTTGTTTACACTACCATCTGCTGAGTCACAACTAGTTATAGATGTAAGATAATGATTGTAACATTCGTGCCAGTCGCTTATTACAATATGACATAATGGTAAATCTGTTCAGTGAACGTGATCAATTTATTTAATTATTTATTAGTTGGAGATATCAGTGTGTGTTGGGTTAAATGTCTCAGTCATTAGCATGAATTAATAATTAATTCTCATGTTGTGTTGAGATTTGCTTTACTGTCTTGATGGGGTCCCATAAACATGATATACCAGTTAAAATATTGAATTAAAAGATTATGAAAAGCATTAAGTATCTGACTATAATATGATTACACTTCCATTCAAAAGTTTGGGGTCTTTTTAATGTTTTTGAAAGGAGTCTCTTATACTCACCAAGGCTGCATTTAATTGATCAAAATTACAGATTAAACAGTAAAATTGTGAAGTAATATTACGATTTAAAATAAGCGTTTTCTATTGTGATATATATTCAAATTTAATTTATTCCCGTGATCAAAGCTGGATTTTCAGCATCATTACTCCAGTCTTCAGTGTCACATGATCCTTCAGAAATCATTCTGATATGATGGTTTGATGCTCAAGAAACATTAGGCTACTAACTATTATTATATCAATCTTGAAAACATTACATTTTCAATTTCATATTTGAGTGGAAACCTAATTTTTTTTCAGGATTCTTTGATAAGTTCAAAAGAACAGCATTTGTTTGAAATATAAATCTTTTACTGTCAATTTTAATCAGATTTTATGCATCCTCGCTGAATATATATATTTTTTTCAATGTATCGTACCAACCCCAAACTTTTGAACTGTAGTGTATAGTGGCTCCAACAAGTAAAGGACTGATAAAAACTGTGACAAAAGGAATATGCACACTTTATGGATGTCAGATGTGAAACATATTGATAGTTCGTGTGATTCTCTCCACCTGCGGTTACTCGGCTAGCGCACCTGTGTGAACTTAAGAACTGACGTCATACAAACACCAGAAATCACCTTGTTTGTTAGAATTACACACACACAAGAACTTTCTTCTGAGAAAACCTGCAGCATTTCCTTTCAAGAGCCACTCACTTTGCCATTTTGTTATTTAATGCAATGACATTCAAACATTTTAATACTTCTGGGGTCCACTGAGAGACTTCATCACCTATGACAGCAATATAGTGTCGGCTCAGATCCGGGCCACATCTGGTACGTGTGGATTCCACGCATACCAGATGTGGGCCGACACTATGTTGCTGTCTGGGATAATGTCCATGAATGAAATAGATTCGGTTAGTATGGCTTATTTATTCGCTTGTGTAGAGGCAAACACAGGAATGTCACAGTCTTCTCGAGAAGGTTCCTACTCCTCTGAGATGAAGGGAACATCAACATACCTGCCACTCCCCAGTAGTGACTGTCCCTTTGATCTGACTCGACGATCAGTCCCGCCGCACAACTTCCATCTGTGGAATGAGAAGAAATGGAGATGTTTGTGAGAGCTTTCATTTTCTGCTGCGCACCTAAACAAACCTTTACCATGGTAAGCATGGTTTCAGTCTACATACAACAGAATACAGAAACAACGTCTTACACAACAAAACTGTGGTGAACTTGTTAGCAACCACTGAAAAGAAAGAAAGAAAAAAAAAAGAACTTACAAATGAATTAATTTTTAAAAAACAAGGCTCACACAGAGTAAAGCTGTGACTCAAACACTGAGTGCCTGCTTACCTAGACAGTTTTCACCATCACTGCCGCCTTTAAACCACTAAAGCGTCAGTTGCTTAGTTAAGCAAGGCATTTGGTTTTGAAAGAGACTGCACGCAAACTGAACGTTTTTTAAGTTGAAGATGCATTTCAAGACTCGAGGCAGCATAGAGAACTACAAAGTTTCTCACGGGCTATTTCAGACAGAGGACTTCATTTGTCTCTTTGCTAGTCTTGTTTGGGTTTCATTTCCACTTTGTTTCTAAACTTATTCCTTATATGCATCAATTTCACCAACGTAATGCACACATTCACACAATTCATATAGGCCTAATGATTATGTTTTTTGAAAGCCATGCTTGACAACAAAAATAATGAATTACAATACCCCAAAAATACGCAAAATAGATTGACAGATCACAATAAGCGAGTGAAATCATGCAAAGCTTTCATAAGGCACACTGGAAATGCCAAGCAAACTGACTTCCTTATAAAGACTAAAGCAAAACAGGACGCGTTCATAATATGAGAGGCAGCCTGTACCGTATGTGAAAGATAAAATCATGCAACAGGTCGTTATTCCCTTGTTTGAAACTCCTTCTTCTTTTTTGCAGAAGTCTTTACGCCTGGTTTTAATGTCCAAATGCCTTCCCTGTTAAAGCTTGTGTTAATCCTCAGTTAGTAGTCTGACATCCATTAAAAAGAGCAGCCGCGATGTTCGGCAGTGGTACGAGAGGGAGAAAGTGAGTTATTACAAGTATCTCTCGGTAAGCCCCGCCCCCGAGGCGGACGAAAATAGAAATGTGGGCGGAGCTCTCCAAAAATAGCGTGTGACGTCTCACGCCTGCATTCTCGCATTGTTTCCTTCTCTGTGATTTGATTGGCTGAGGCTGTAGCCACATCCACACTGCACTCTAGTCTAGAGTAGGCTACTTCACAGTTCTGGAACTACTCACCGTTTAAACCACGGCATATTTCGGTACAGCAGGTGCTAGTGTGGATATAAATGAACTACAGAAGAGATTCAAAAATGCAATTAAATGTATAATAATATACCGGTCCAAAACTGGACTGGAGTAATGATGCTGAAAATTCAGCTTTGATCACAGGAATAAATTAAATGTCAAAAAATATATCACAATATATACTGCTTTTACTATATTTTTCATTAAATATACTTGATTCAAAAGCATTAAAATGTAATAAATAAATGATATATATATATATATATATATATATATATATATATATATATATATAACTATAAACAAGAATCAAAATAATCTTTTTATGAAATTCTGTCTGTTTGTGCTTTCTTTATCTAAAATATCAGTTGATATCCCATACAATTCACTCATGCAACTTGTAAATAAATGAGTGAATACATGTATTGCATTCTTCAGATATTTCACATTTTTACGCGTTCACTAAAATAGTTTCAACTCAAGTTTAATATTGTATCTCTGTTCATCTTCAGGTCAGTACATGTTTAAAATCCCCTTATCCAATAAGGAAACCTTTTGCGATCTACACCAAAGATAGCATATATATGGCAGGACATCCGTGCATGATGCAAAACCGTGTAAATGTACAGTTTCTGCATATGTTTTAAATGCATTTCTTTCTTTCTTTCTTCCTTCCTCAGTAAAACAGAACCGGTCAGCATTCACGCGCCGCACACGCGCTGTGAAACCACTACCTGACCCGTTTCTCAGAAACCAGGACACACAGTGCCGGTCTCTCTCCAGTGGGTTTCTGGTTTCCTCTGAGGCTCACTCGCTCACTCGCTCACTTCTCGTCACCGGCGTGTAACTGCGTACCTAGACTGCATTTTTGCTCATTACATAAAGCACTTTTTGGGACTGCATGCTTTTATTATGATCATGCTGTCAGCAATGAATAATATTTCAATATTTAAGAAAGTTCAAGAAGCTACAAACACAGAATGTGCAGGTTTATTAATATGCAACTGCATGCGTTTTACATGTAAGAGGGTTCCGGTGCTTATAACCTCAATGCTATTTAAATAGGCTTCTTACTAAAATTATTTCTAGGGCAGAGGAAACAAATATACCCTCGTGTACACACACACATACACACACACTGCTAAAATGAAATGAAAGCAGTGTTGTGCTGCACCTAATGCTCCTCCAACCGGGGGATCCCAACAGTCTTACCAGAAACCCTCATCTGTGTGTGTGTGTGTGTGTGTGTTATAATTACACAGTCCTTCAGTCTGAATCATATCCGGCAGAAGATGAAAATAACAAGACCACGATCTGACAGTGAAGCAGCTCAGTAGGGGAACAGACAACACACACACACACACACACACACACACACACACATCAAAGCAAACCATTGCCACAAACACTTAACTTTTGGCATTAGTCTTTCAGCATCTTCACTCTTAAAAATGAAGTTTCTCCATTGGTATTGATGGTTCCATGAAGAACAAACATCCATCGAACCTTTTCATTGCACAAAAGGTTCTTTAAAGTGTTCTTTTTTTAATGTTCTTCACACTAAGAAAAAAAATGGTTAATTTAAGAACAGTTCACTGGAGGTTCTTTGGGGAAGCAAAAATGGTTGCCACACAAAATGTTTTTTGTCACACACACACACACACAAAAATACTTTGGAACATTTACTTTTTTAAAAAATGTATCATGTAACATGTGGTAAAGCTCATGATGACGAAGAAGATATCAACAAAAACAGTCTTTAATGAACAAGTCCAAAAACGTAACACACAGGGGATCACTTGGGAAACAGAAAAGAACAACCACTTCAACAAACTGAACAAAGAACCAAGGGAATACGGGCTTTAAATACGCGGAGGCTGAATCTCAAATCGCCCCCCAAACCCTCCATACGTTAGTCCACTACGTTACACTTCACTTGAAGGAGTAAACGAAAACGAGTGAGCGAATTAGGACAGCCGTTGTGTGTACTGTACATCGGTTGTACACTCCTTATTGTGGTGCATTGTGGGATTGAATGAGTGCACTTGATGGTTTCAGACACAACTAAAAATGGCTGTCCCATTAAATAATGGCCTATTTAAGGGTATAGAGGGCGATTTCGGATTCAGCCAGGGTGAGCTAATAAACTGGAACAGAAACAGGTGCGTAACTAATCAGAATCAATGGAAACAAACAAGCAAAGGGAACAACGGGCAAATAGGAACCGAACACAATGGAACAAACATTCGGCTCTAACAATCATATTCTGTTATATGCATATATCTGAAAGCAGAAATGGGCAAATACTCTTAAAAATAAAGGTTCTTGCACTGATGCTTTCATGAAGAACCTTTAACATCCATGTTCCATTCTACAATAAGGTTATTTATAGTGGGAAAGCTTTTTAAAAATTTTAAGACTAAGAAAAAAATGGTTCTTTTAGGTTTTTAGGGGAACCAAAAAACTGCATTGGTGCCAAAAGCCCTTTTGGAACCTTTATTTTTAAGAGTGTTTGTTATAAATAATTGTTGTATTAAAATAGAAAAGGTATTTTAGGTGGTCTTAGACTTAGCTCTGGCATGCAGAAGCTTAAACGTCTGATTAACATTTATCTTTGCATCACGTACTATAAATGATTTAAACACACTTTTGTTTTTACATGCATGATAGACATCAGGGGTTCTTTCGTTAAATACCAGTTAGCAAAAGATAAAGAGAGAATGTGTTCGGTATAACAGGAAGTGCTCAGCCTCAGTCACACACTTCCACAGAACAGACACAGGTGTACACAAGCGCTCCTCTCTTTATGAAAAGACGAGAAATCAAAATGTGTGGGTTCTGAGTTCTGACTATGAACTCATGTTTGTGTTTACTCATGTTTGGAGGGGGAGTAAATGATGACAGAAATAAAACTGTTTCTTTAATAAGCAGGTAGAGGTGTGTAATATACATTACCATTTAAAAGTTTGAGCTCAGAAAGTGTTTTGTTTGTCTTTTGTCTCTTCTGTTCACCAAGGCTGCATTCATTTGATCATACAGTAAAAACAGTAATATTGTGACATATTATTAGAATTTAAAATAACATGTTTTCTATTGTAATATATTGTAAAATGTACTTTATTCCTGTGATCAAATCTGAATTTTCAGCATCATTACTCCAGGATTCAGTGTCACATGATCCTTCATAAATCAATCTAATATTATGATTTTATGCTCAAGAAACATTTCTGGTTATTATCAATGTTGAAAACATACGACCGGCTTAAGACAGTGGCTGTTAGCCATTATTCACTTTTCTCAATCCTCTTGCCGACAAACACAAACTTAAACGTGTTTCACACTAATGAGATCCTCTCTAACAGGCCAACACCGTAGTTAATCATGAACATGGTGTGTCCCCTCAGCGAAATAATGAAGGACAAAAAACATCCGACCATAAATATGTCAGTCCAAATTCACACGGGATGCTGTGCTCGTGGTTTACATCTTGGGAGAAAAACATTTTAGTGAAGAAAAAAAAAAGTGATAGTTTGAGGCAATTTGATTTAGAGCAGTTCCTCTCTGCCTGTTGAGTTTCCCTGATTTCCATGGCGAGTAAACCACAGTGACACAGACTCATTTAGACTCTTCAAATGATCAACCCTCTTGGACTGTGATTATTTTTCATGGTGTTTGCTAAGTTTTTTAAGTTAAAGCACTTGCCAAGTACTTGTACTATTGCTCAGGTATGATTGAACTTACAGTTTTTACCTGGTGATAAAACAGACAAAAGAATATCCTAGAGCCTATTCTAGAGCCATCCGTATTTAATATATATATATATATATATATATATATATATATAGCATTTCTATATAGCAACACCCTGGCAACCACCCAGAACACTCTAGAAACCGTATAGCACTGTGCTAACAATCACTTAGAATGCATTGATGACTGTATATAGCAACTCCCTGGCAACCACCCAGAACACTCTAGAAACCGTATAGCACTGTGCTAACAATCACTTAGAATGCATTGATGACTGTATATAGCAACTCCCTGGCAACCACCCAGAACACTCTAGAAACCGTATAGCACTGTGCTAACAATCACTTAGAATGCATTGATGACTGTAAATAGCAACTCACTTGGACCAGTTTAATGGCTGCTTAGCAACACCCTGGAAACCACCCAGAATATCCTAGCAACGGCATTGCAACATAACAACCAATCAGAACTCCTTAATAAGAGCATAGCAACACACTAGCATCATGATGGTGCTGCATGAACAAGCAACACTCAGATTTTCTCAACGACTCAGTAAGATATTCTTAAATTAAAAATAGTTCATACAGAAAGGTCAAAGTAAAAAAAAAAATTTATAACTCAGCTCCACACTGTCATAATTATTAAATTTGGGAGATCCAAGAAAACAAGGTTTGTTCCCCTTGCTTCATACAGAAACCATATTCTCCCTTTCATTCTCCTTCTTTCTCTTTCTATTTCTGAGACAACACAGTATTGGGAAACTGATGGCTGGGAATGCCAGCAAACTAGTCATATGAATCAACCCGATTTGATTACATCTCTGGCCTCAATGTGCTCTTTCAATTTCAGCTACACTACCTTCTTCTAAAATAACCACACACACACATATTCAATGAAAGCATGGCAGTGTTCCTCTGCTAATGTGGCAGGTTTGATTGGGATGGGTGGCGTTATAATAGCAGCCATTGATAAGCTTTAATCGGATTCTCTGTGGCATTTGGATAGACAGTAAAAGAGTCATGCACAGGCCCGGAGTCTGTTGTGTGGAAATGTCAGCAGTTACGACGGCTCTGTTCAACTCTCAACCTCCCTTTACCCTTTAATGCCTGAATATAACATCAGCCAAATACGCTGATACCGATGAATATTTACATTTATGAATCTGGCAGACAATTTTATCCAAAATGACTTAATTGCATACAAGGTACACATTTTGTCAGGTCTGCATTCCCTGGGAATCAAACCCGAACCCTGCTTTATTGCTTTACTGTTTGAGAAAATATGCAGTTAGTAGCAACTGTAGCTTTACGTTTACATGGATACAATTTGTTTCAAACTGAATGAATTCATTAAGACTGATGAATTCGAACATAGTGTTTACATGAATGCTAAATAAAGCCCAAGACTGGTTGGCCACTGAAGCTAAGCAGGGCTGAGCCTTGTTAGTACCTGGATGGGAGACACCTGGGAAAGCTAGATTGCTGCTGGAAGAGGTGTTAGTGAGGCCAGCAGGGGGCGCTCACCCTGTGGCCTGTGTGGGTCCTAACGCCCCAGTGTAGTGACGGGGACACTATACTGTCAAAGAGCACCGTCGTTCAGATGAGATGTTAAACTGAGTCCTGACTCTCTGTGGTCATAAAAAATCCCAGGATGTCCTTCGGAAAAAGAGTAGGGGTGTAACCCCGGCATCCTGGCCAAATTTTTCCTTTGGTCTCTGTCCATCATCATGGCCTCCTAATCATCCACATATACTGATTGGCTTCATCACTCCGTCTCTTCTCCACCAATAAGTGTGTGGTGGACGTTCTGGCACAATATGGCTGCCGTCACATCATCCAGGGTTGTGTTTCCCGTACAACGACGTAACTCGCTGCTTCACTACTATAGTACGATACATCGTTGAAGAAATCAACTAGATAGTCACGACTGTTTCCCAAAACCGTACTGTCGCAAATCAGTCGTTCAACCACGTTGGTTAATGATGTCACACAGGTGATGGAGTAATAACTACTTTAATGAATCTGTTTGAGATAGAATTAACGCTAGATGTTTTGCTATAAATTACGGACATGGCATCCGAGGACTATTTCTAATTTTTCTCAGTTATTTTGCTTTATTTTCAGATTCAATCATAGGCTCGTTCTTACATAGTAGATCACGTTCACACATGCGCACTCTTCAAAAACGTCGCTTTAAATCTCTTTACAAACTAAAAGACGTAAATGACATTTGTATATATTCTAAATAAAAGACACAGGTTGTACTGAATGTCAGCTTGCTTATTTGGCTCAAGATAAGGATTTATTGAGTCCACATGTCATGCAAACTAGAAACTGATTCTAACCACAGGTCGAGAGCTGTCGTTCCAAACACACAATGTCGTGATGCTGTTTGCGAATGTTTGTTGGAGTTTGAAACACAGACTCGTTGAACTATGCGGATAACGACAGAACTTGCAACCATAGTTGGATAACGATGCTTTCGGGAAACGCACCCCTTCCATATGTAAAGTGCTTTGAGTACCCAGAAGCGCTATATAAATGTAACTAATTATTATTATGTGCCTGTTTATATGTCACAAGCTTCAAATTGTAGACTACTGATCTTATTATGACAGTACTCACACCGCTCCGAGTGGTATTCGAGCCAGAGTCAGTCGCTAGTGCGCCTCTTGAGGCCAGGGAAAGTGAGGTTCTTCACACAAATATACACAGTCCTCCAATCATTGCTTCTTTTCTTTGTTGTAAAAAAACAGACTTAATATGTTTTTTAGGACAATTTCGGGTCCTAATTAGGAGACGACGAGCACATGATACTTTGTGGCATGCTGCTTATATTTAGCAGTGAAAACGCCCCTTCCCACGCCCAAAACAAGGCGTCTGTGGATGGGAGTCTGAAGCAAGGACTGGTGGGACGACATTCTCCTGCTCCACTTCACAGACGATGAGTGGAAGGAGGATTTTAGAATGACACAACAGTCATTAATGACACTTCATTCAACAACAGCAGCTCGTTCCGTGCGTCATACGTCACTGCACAAGCGCAGAACTGTCCGGTTTCAGTTTTCAGTTCCAATCAAATGTTTAAATGTCCTATTGAACAGATTAGTAAAGACGTTAACGGTCACCTCCCTTTTTTAACATATAGACATGAAAATGCACTATTAAAACTTAAAGGGTTAGTTCACCCAAAAATGAAAATTCTGTCAGTAATCGCTCACCCTCATGTTGTTCCAACCCCGTAAGACTTTCGTTTCATCTTCGGAACACAAATTAAGATGTTTTTGATTAAATCTGAGATCTGTCTCACTCCTCCATAGGCTTGCCAGCCCAATAAGTTAGTAAAGACAATGTTTAAATTAGTCCAAGTGACTACAGTGGCTCGAAAGTTTATCAAGCGACGAGAATACTTTTTGTGCACAAAAAATAAAAAAATAACGACTTTATTCAACTATTCATTTTGTTCTGTGTGGGCCTCTGAGTGAGTTCACGTAGTGTAACAGCGCAGCGCTTCTGGGTTGTACGTCAGAACGTAGGCTCACTATTGGCCAGAATCACACGCATCACACTACGTGAACTCACTCAGAGGACCACACAGATGAAAATGAATAGTTGAATAAAGTCGTTATTTTTGTTTATTTTTTGTGCACAAAAAGTATTCTCGTCACTTGATAAACTTATGGTTGAGCCACTGTAGTCACTTGGACTATTTTAAACATTGTCTTTACTAACTTTCTGGGCCGTCAAGTTTCAATTACAGAGAAGCCTATGGAGGAGTGAGACAGCTCTCAGATTTAATCAAAAATATCTTAATTTGTGTTCCGAAGATGAACGAAAGTCTCACGAAAGGTGAGTAATTACTGACAGTATTTTCATTTTTGGGTGAACTAACCCTTTAAAGTCCCCCTGTGGTGAAAATCAAGCTTTTAATGTTGTTTATATGTGGTGTTTTTAATGTGCTTTAAGACAAACCATGTGCAGATTCATAAGTCAACAGCATTGCTGAGTATTTTCTCCTTAAAACTGCAGTGAACCAAAGACAGTCTCAAAAACACGGTTTGAAATCGCTGGTGTTTCTGACGTCACAAACTACCTTGTAACCAATCAGATCAACGTGTGATCGTCAACCAGTGGATCTCTGCGCTGGTGTGAGTGGAGGCGGGGCTAATTTTCATATTCATAGAACTGCGTATACTAAATGAGGCAAGGGTGTAGAGTTACATTCAAGCTATTTTAAGGCATGACAAAAAAAAAAATCATGGAAAAAACTTTAAATATGTCATTTTGGTGATGAAAGATGAGTTTTAAGGGATAAAATGATTGACTACAGGGGGACTTTAAATGGCTGAAATTCACTCAATGCTTTGGAATACACACCTAAAAATTAAAGTGTAATTTTTTTTTTTCATTGCACTGTAAAATATACTGTACAAAAAAAAAAAAATGATTTGATACAAAATACATATTTTACAAAATCTTTTGGACTCAAAGCCATTTGTTTAGCCAAGTTGTGTTCCAAATTTGAAGTTGATATCACATCCTATGAGATTCCTATGAGATTTTGTTTAGGCACTAAACCAAAAATAGAAACCGGGTGACACACATTTCAATGAGTTTTTTGAGGCATTCTCCAGTCACAAAATAATAGATTTCTTTCACAATATCACTTCAGTCACCAAAAATGGAACCTCGACTCTCAGTCTTTTCCAACGATATGCGTTTTGTCAGGTTTGAAAAAGATTTGATTCTAAAATAGTGCAGTAAATTTTGTAATTAGAAACATGACAGCGCCCACTAGGTGGGAGGAGCCAGCTTAAAGGTTTACATAACATCTACATGTTAATGCAATGTCTCATTTCAAAACAGTTTTCACAGGATAGAGACTAGTGGTAATAATAATAATAATAATTCATTACATTTATAT